>JASPKZ010008902.1:1920000-2285000 GCA_030220185.1 Diploptera punctata
AAAAATCGCTCTAGCAGTCGCAATTTTTGATGTTTTGCAACTAAACTCAGCATATATTATTAAAATAAATCTAGAAAGGTATTAACAAAAAAACAGAGAAATCCGAATATTAGATGTGGCAGTTTATTGGAACCCGAAATTAAAAATTGACTCCAACAACCATCATGTTTGGTTCGTCGCAATGTATACCATACAGTTTTATATACCCTTAAAATAGCAATGTATCCTATAAGATAGATTGATACTTTTAAAATTCATGGTAAACCACCGTTGAGATTATTGATTAAAATGTTAAAATTTTGTAATTCGTACCTGATGTGTCAGTCGTCCTCAACAAAACAAACTTCTGTTTAGAACACTTCAAGTATTAAACAATGTAGGCCTCTCATAAAATAATGCTCCATCATCAGCATTTAAAATGACACTATTTTAAATGCTGATGATGGAACATTTTCTTCTGAAAGACCTACATTGTTTAATATAATTTTAAATGCTGATGATGGAACATTATCTTCTGAAAGACCTAAATTGTTTAATATAATTTTAAATGCTGATGATGGAACATTATCTTCTGAAAGGCCTATATTGTTTAATATAATTTTAAATGCTGTTGATGGAACATTGTCTTCTGAAAGGCCTACATTATTTAATATAATTTTAAACGCTGATGATGGAACATTATCTTCTGAATGACCTAAATTGTTTTATATTTGACGAAGTTTTCTAAACAGAAGTTTTAGTTGAGGATGACAGATACATTAGGTACATTTTACATTTTAAGATACATTCATTGATTTAATTTATTTAATATTTGTAAAAAAGTATGGTAGATATTTAAAATTGGTGTAAAATTAATTCATTATCCATATAGGTAATAACTAACGGTTATGGGTGATTTGTTTTCACTGCAGTCCGACATTTTTAAATAGCTGGCATAAGAAATTGAATTTCTCAAATATATATATATATTCTGCAAACGAGGAAAATTGGACCATAAATTCGACTTATTGAGGAGTTCTCTTAGTTCACACAGTTTCTGCGTGACGGAAGTTTTGTCTTTAAACCTTAATCGGCAAAACTCAATTTCTTATGCCAGCTTATTGAAATATATTAAACTGCAGTGAAAATAAATCACGCATAACCGTAAATTATTATTGCATATTGTTAAATAATAATTTGACACATATTTCGATAAATTCCACTGTTTCATTTTCGCATTGCTTTATTTAAAGTATTAAATAAATTAAACCAATGTATCATATAGGATATATTTAAGGATTAATACAGTTTTTAATACAATTTGTATATAGGTTGAAACAAATTAACAAAGTAATTGTTCAACATTTGTAGCTATCTGGAATTTTTAGTTTTGCACGAAAAAGACAAATGCGAAACTATTTTTTTTCAAATAATAGACATTATCAATATGTGACACCATATGCTAGAAATATACAACATTCTAGAATTGTCCACTTTATTATATGCAAGTGAGGCTTGAACCAAGAAAAAACATTACGAATCTCGCATCACATCAACAGAGATGAAATTTAGATGCTACGAGTAGCTAAATATACACGGCGAGATCACAAAACAGGCCAATAGATTCTTTCTGAACTGAAATTTGATCCAATTTTAGAATGAGTTAAAATTATAAAAAAAGTTTTTTTTTTTGCAAATGCCCCAGGTTGTCTTTTAGACATTCCTGGTTTCTTTCCTGGCATGGCGTATTTGTAACCTACTTCTGAGGTTGGGGCGCCTGGAAGGCGGGGTTACGTTGCCCCGATGATATGATGGGTGGTGATGATGATAATGGTGCGCCAGGAGAGTCCCTAATCCTAAGCCTAATCTAAGATGAATATGAATGGTGATGATTGCGATGGCCATATGATTTCGGGGACCGTTTGGGCCTTAAAGCTTTCCTGACATTTGTCTTATAGGTGAGGAAAACCCCGATAAAAACATCACCCAGAAAAACTGTCCCGACCGGGGGTCGAACCCGGGCCCGCTGCATGACAAGGCAGCACGCTACCTCGAGATCACATAAAAAAATGTTAGAAGAAAAATCATAAAGGTTGGCCATACCTAATTACGAAATATCGACAAAGAAATGAAATGAAAAAATAAATGAAAGTCACTAGCTGAAGATACACCTAGACGATTCTTAGAGATCATAATAGGGCATTAGGACTAAAAATATGTTTGCATTATGATGATACACTCACATAATCTCTATTTTTCCATTTACACTCTTTCAATGTATTTTCCTGAATTGTATGTATAGCATCACCCAATATTGTTAATTGCATTATTTTTATACATGCCTACTACTATTAGAGGAGGTTATGACATAATGTGTTTGGTTAATGGGATACGCTACTCCTATATTTAGGATGCCATGATTTAATTGTAATAAATGAGGAATGCTCTGATATCACTATTTCTGTGTTCTAGAAGTCATGACAAACTTAATACATGAGAAAGGCTATTGCTATCACTATTTATATATTTAAGATGCCATGAATTAATTGTAATATTTAAGAAAGGATATTCAAGCAAATTTCAAAGATAGGATCACAATATTGTAAGAATGCACCGTAGTGGAGAAATTTATAACCAACATTATAGGTATTAATTAATTTCTGATGTCCTATGATGTAAATATGTCATTTATATTTTTCTGCAACGTCATTTCCTGGAAAATAATTCGTTTAATTCGTTTAAGAAATTGCAAACAGTGGTTTCTTTTTTTTTGTGGTATAATCAATTGCTACAAATGTTTTTATATTATCTCCCGCATGCGCTATCTGCTGACATTCATGCACTATATATACAATTGTAGCCGTATTTCTTGGAGAGTCAGTCACTGCAAAATAATGCTATGACCTATTTAGAATGTTAAAAAGGAGGAGCTTTCTTTAATATGATAAACTTCACTCTACAAATTCGAGGCGAAACACGACTGTGATTGGTTGTAAATAAAAAATCATTGAAATGTGGTTGGTCATTGACTCCCATTTGGGGCATGAGTTAAATAGTCATAATAAAGGAACTCCTTTAAAATATCCAGTTGCGACATCTGAGTAGCCTATGATTTGGAGTACTGAGCAAGACATAAACGTTTACTATTTTTTAAATTATTATTTTATTGGAATGAATCATCTAGAGAGTTTTTTTAAATTACAATATATGGCGTCTCCTAAAAGTTTTATAGAAATATTAACAAAAGTTTTCTTGGTGATTTTAACGGTTATGTGTTCAAGGTATGACGAAACGTTACAGAAAGATAACAGCCATTAGACTTCGTTTCTTTGGAACGAACCGCAAATTATATCAATAAATACATTATAAGCTTTGTTGAGATTTTGACATTTATATTGGTAATGAGTTCATTTTTCTTTCAGGGATACGTCTCGGAAGCTATAAAAGACGAGATGCCACATTAACATAGTAGGCTATACTATTAAAGTAAAGTGATCCTACTACAGGCCATAGGAGACCCTTGGAGTAGTTGGAGGTTAAACCTCGCACTTTTTATAGACAGTCGGCACTTCATGTCAACCCTGTGTGATGGCCACCTATATCCCCAGAACAAGCATCCAATACTAATTTTCGTTAGAGGCTGAGTTGATGCCAGAGTCATGATGTTTAGAAGTCCTGACCCCACCGGGACCTGAACCCTTGACCTTCCGGTTTGTAGCATATTAAATTAACCAACTGCGCTACGACGTGCCCCCATAGTATATTACTATTTTGTGATAATTCGTTTAGAAATAATTTACAAAGAGAATAAAAAAACTACATTACGGTACCTAACCAATAAAGGTACTATAATATAAGACAATTTTATTATTCATAGTGTGCTTAAAATACTATATTCTCTGAGATAGAGTAAGATATCCTCCGCATTAAACTTAAAACAATCAATTTTTAATGAATACATTCCAAGCCAATTAAATTGACTCTTAAAGAAATTGATTAAACTTTTACTTGAAGTAAAATCCATTCAGACATATTGCATTTGTTTTAATAAAAATGGGGTATAATATATTCGTTGAAAAATGGATTAAAACTCCAAAGATATAAAATGACGGAAATTAATAATTTAGTACCTACAAATACGCGACAAACATTAACACCTTTCTAAAAGAATTTGTTTAATTTTCTTATTTTAATTAATGTTTTCATTCGTTCTCTATTTAAAAAAATACATTTCTTATCAAAGAAAACTGCGTGGAATTTTCTAACTCTCTTGAATTGAATAGAATACTTTAATAATTTCCTCGAGTATAATTTTAGTTGAACGTAATACACACTTTTCTTATCACTTTATTTGAATCTCATTGAATATGTATTTTAAAGTGTCGTGTATAAATAATTTATTTAAAGTAGAATCTGCTAATGTAATTTTAAATAAATGAAATCTAGGTTGCGTATTTTTACATAGTTTTACGGTGCATATTCCAGATTATTTTTAAGGTTCTTACAGACTGCTTATGTTTCGTACACTCCTGAAGTTCATTTCTCCAGAGAAAGCTATTTTAAGAAACTAAGACCATGTGTCAGAATTTGATTTAAAATAGAATTGTTAAAGACATCCACATGTGTTTGACCTATATGTTACTCCAGTCTAAGGTAGATATCAATTTAAAGAAATCACGAATACAATTTTATTTTAGAACACTATCGAAAATGCTTACACATTCATGAAGAAACTTGCTTGATTACAATTTTTGCTACTAGTCTCAGTCTACCTCTGTTTTTCTAGGGGTATCGTCATTGCCTCATATGCAGAGGACATGGGTAAGATCCCCGATTGGGGCAAATTTCCTGGATGAAGTTTTTTGGTGTGTTTCTTCACCTGTAAGAAATTTTAAGGCCAGAATAGTCCCCAAATACTATTTTGACAAATAATAATTCATATTATATTCCTTGTTTTAGTATGAATGAAGGCCTATTGTTTTGTATTAATTGTTTTCGTTATTTGGGAGATTTTCCTGGTAATGAGCTGATACTTTATCCGGAAGACTCTCCATTTTTTTTGTAATCAACGAGGTATTATTTGACCCAGAATTAAAATCTTCTCCCGATAGGCTGTGCCACTATAAAACCTGGAATTTATGGCACACATAAAGGAACATACAAATGGAGAGGGTAAACTAAGGACGAGAGATAGATATATATATATATATATATATATATATATAGAGAGAGAGAGAGAGAGAGAGAGAGAGAGAGAGAGAGAGAATGTGTGCGTGTGTGAGAGAGAGAGATAGACAGATAGAGAGATAGATAGATAGAGAGAGATAGATAAAGAGATGGAGTAACTGATACAGAGTGTGCAATTCTACATAATGATTTCATATAGTGGTGGATTCAATCTAAAGGTTTTTTTATTATAATTTATGCCCTAAGACGCACATACATACACACATTATATATATATATATATATATATATATAAAGTTGTCGATCGGTAGAGAGTTGCCACACGAATAACGTTTTATAAATACCTGGTATCAAATTTTGAATGATTACCATTCAGAGTAAACTAAAAAGTGTTTCAGTAATTAGAAGTATCTACCAAAAAAAAAGTATAACATGGATCTTCAAATTCACAAGTTTCCTCATGATTTATAACATTTGTTTTCCCTAACTGCTCGTCCCCCTGATCTTAACTCCCTAGACTTTTGGTTATGGAGAATTTAAAGGGCGCGACATACAGGGACTCTGAGCCACACATTAGAGAGGTACATAGGCAGACCTCCCTGGAACTGCGATTAGCCGATGCACACGCCATGAAGATGTACACTTAGCAAAAAAAAAAAAAAGATCGGCTTCAAAACGCAGTCCCTGTTATTACCCACTGCGCATGCTCGAAGAACTAAAGCTGTAGTTCACGAGCTAACGCATTGTTAAATGTTTTGAATACGCTGTATTTGATTTTAATCGTCTTAAACACTTAAAGAGCAGTGAAGGAGACATATTTCTAGATATTTACGAGTGTTCGACGTATACAATATTACTCAAGTTAAGACATTTCGATTAAAGTTCAATTCCCATGCATAGCGTAAAAATAAACAAGACAACCAGGATTTGGATGACTAGTATCCGATGTTCGAGTAGCGTAGATCGTTAAACCAATTAAGAAAAATGAAATAGGTATGAGAGCCAGGCTTCAAATCCCTCAACAATTATTCTTTTTGTTATTTATTTGTATTTCCGAAAATACATTCTATAACATTTAATTCCAGTCACGTAATCTACTTCCACTTTACACTATTTCAAGTAATATTCCTGCCTTTGTAAACTTCATAAAACTATTTAGCTACCGGTAGAAATTTAATTGTGTATGCTATACGACGTTTTAATAATAATGATATAAATTTAACTAGTAGAAGATAATATAGCTCCATATATTTATGTATTTATTTATTTATTGTCCACCGCTGTGGTCTCGAGGTAGCGTGCTGCCTTGTCACGCAGCGGGCCAGGGTTCGATCCCCGGTCGGGGCAGTTTTTCTGGGTGAGGTTTTTATCGGGGTTTTTCCTCATCTGTAAGACAAATGTCAGGTAAACGTTAAGGCCCAAACGGTCCCCGAAATCATATGGCCACCATTATCATCATCATCATCATCATCATCATTCTTCACCGGTGTGGAAAGCAACGGGAAGCTACCACACCTACAATTCCCTAGTAAAGCTGCAAGCATAGCATGAAAATGCTAAGATTGTAGTGAAGGATCTGCCTCTGGTCAGAATTACTATGGATGGATTTATTTATTACGTATTAGTGAGGAAAAAGTTTCACCCTCCAATTAAAATATTTATTTATATAGTTCAAGTCCAGCCTAATAATAACCCATATATGATGGACAATAATAATAATAGTAATACTTCCAAAGAGTTGGTTGGTTTTTTTAAGAGTGGACGGACAGAATAAAATGGAAAGCATTATAACAATAAAAAAACTTAATCGGGAATCGAACCTGTGATCTCTTGCATATGAAGGAAGTCATAAAGCACAAACCTAAGCATTCGCTGACTTGTTGTGCATAAAGTAATGCTCTTCATTGGAGGAAGGGGAACGTATTGTAGCTCTACTGTGCAATTAGTTCACTCGTTTGAATCGCGCGTTTACACTTGAAAATGTTACAGATCAAGAGTCCGCTCATTCTTTTTTTTCTAAATGTACGTTATATTGATTTAACTCATATTATTAAAAAAAGAGAAATCTTATTGAGTGAAATTAAACTTGAATGTTAACTAAGCAAGATAAGTAGCAGGATGTCAGAAGACAATCAGTTGTTAGAAACACATCCGGTTTTAAATGTTGTTCCCTCGTAACATTTTAATAACGTATTTATTTACTAAAATAGTTCTATCACCTTAGCTATAGACAACAAAGATTGATGCAATGTTCAAATACTAATTATAAACTTGAAAATCAGCTGTAACCAAACATATTTAAAAAAAATATTTATTTTCTAAAAAATTTACGTTATAGTCTAACGAACAAATTAGTCTCTTCCATTAGGCCTACTGTATCAGTCACATAGTTCTTAACAGTTTTTCATTATTTTTATAATATAATATTTAAAAATAAAAGAACCAATTAATTTAAAATAATATATTTAAAAATATGTATAATAAACGAAAATAATTGTCTGCGTTGCAATAATAACAAGAAAAATTAAATAATACACTGTAGACTGTATTAATGTATAATTATTAATAATAATTTAAGGGGAATTAACTAATACTAATGATAAACTGTTGTTTATACGTAGGCAGAAGATGTGGTACTAACAGGGAATAAAAGAAGGACATGGCAACTGCTTGTAGAAAAACCACAAGGATAGCGACAAGAAAGACTTGGCTGAACAATAGCTATGATCTAAAGGAGGTGAATTATGCAGGGAATGATTCGAAAACATAGCTGAGGATAGAGATCTATGGAGATCACTTGTCCACGCGGCCATGAATCCCTGAGTTCGATAGTGACAATGAGTTAGTTACTTATTAAAAAAGTCAATTATATTTTGGCAAAGATAAGAATGAGTAATAAAATGTATTATTAAAGTCAAATCCAATGTTAACTGTAATTAGAATGCAAGTAAATATCAATAAAACTAAATATATGGTCACACATAGAAATACATTTTATAATGGAAATGGACAGCTGATGACAGATGAGGGGAATTTTGAGGGAGGTGGCTGAATTCAAATACCTGGGAACAATAATCACAAATAGGAATGAGTTGCATAAAGAAATTAAACATAGGCTCAATTCTGGAAATGCATGATATTATGCATTACAGGGACTCTTGCCGTCCCAACTCCTTTCAAAAAACATTAACCTAAAAGTGTATAAAACTATTATTCTACCAGTTATATTATATGGATGCGAAACTTGGACTCTTACTGTAAGGGATGAAAGGAGATTACGAGTATTTGAAAATAAAGTTGTTTGGACCAAAGAGAGATGAACAGACAGGTGAATGGAGAAGACTAAATAACAGTGAACTACATGGTCTTTATAGGAAGCCAGATATAATTAGAACAGTTAAGTCTCGTAGACAGCGATGGGCTGGACATGTGGCACAAATGGGGAATGAAATACGTGCATAGAAGCTTCTTCTAGGAAAACTAGAGGAAAACTCCCAGTTGGTAGACCAAGAATGAGGTGGGAGAATAACATTAACCATGATTTGAGGGAAGTAGATTATACAGGGAATAATTGGAAAGCATTAGCTAAGGATAGGGATGTATGGAAATCTTATGTCCGCGCGGCCATGAACCTATGGGTTCGATAGTGCCAGTGAGTTAATTAGTTTAGTTAGTATACAGGGATATTCTGCAGATGTTCTTGTGAATTGTCCAGCAGACTGGAAAACAGACCGAGGGGATAAGTAAAATTGAAGTCACGAATTCGATAACTTATGGCTAGATATCTGGAACCGATAGAGGCCCGTAACCCAGTGGTTGCGAAACATTGATTGTAATTGTTCATTTGAATTTTTATTTGGAGTTGTTGTAATGCATTTTACAGTCCCATCAAGAAAATGGCTAAGAATAGTAGACTATTAGGGCTACTTTAGTTAAACTTCATGAGTTGTCCCTTAAGAGGCTTTCCTTAATTACGTTCATTATAACGTAACTGCAGACAATACTGTAGTTAACGTTACATTTGTTGAATATGACGTTAGTTCTACGTCTAATTGTGAACATCTTCGCTACATCTCTCTTCTTAATTTGGCTAATAACCAAAATCCCTGAAGGAATCTGAAACAACTTCATCGTTTAATGAACTTCCTTGCAAATTGGAAATCTAGCAAGAGAATCGTAGCGTAGGAAATTGTCTACATTTTTTCTTTTGTGAAATCTTTAAACATTGCATCCGACAGTATACTGAGAAACTTTAAGAAAAGTGACTATAAAATCGTAATTTCTCTTTCCATCGCCTTCTTGTGTCCCTTATTTCTGGCTGATTTACATTCTGCTTATTTTAACTTCTTTTTTTCCATAAATGCATGGCGGTCTAATGCATTACAAATTACATGCAGAGTGAAACAAAATTCAGTATTCAAATTTGCAGGGGTAATAAAAGAGACTAAATTATTTTTGTGAAATAACCACATATCTGATCTATTGTTTAACTGTCCTATAATATATAATAAAAATAAGTTTCTATAATTAAATTCTATAATTGAATTCGACTCACATTTTTCTAAATTATTAATATTAAATACAGTTGCCCCCATTAATATTCGGTGTTAGCTTAAGAGTATATATTCTTACGAGGGAACTGTCAATCATTACATGAAGAAACCTATCTTGAAATTTCTCCCAGAGTAGCGTTGTGAAGTAGCAAGACCGTGTCTTAAAAATATGTGCGGTTTTTAACTGAAAAGCACAGACATCGAAACCAGAATCCAGCAATGGGAATCCACTGTACGGAGCAGATGGACTTCCTGCATGAGTAAGAGCAGAGTGGAGTGAAGCGGGACGTGGCGCGGGCGCCAGATAGTGAGGGTAACCAATAAATCAATTCAGCAATTGTATTACTTCCCTGTAACTTAAATGATAAATTTGGCTCTTGATTTTAGTGCCTTGCTGCCAAAAAGGCAGATAACTTTTTTGACACGGCCTTTGTACATCACAACCCTTTTCTTGAAGAAATTTCAATGTAGGTTATGGCATACAATGGTTGATGGTTCCCTTGTAAGATCTAACTTCACTGCAACAAAATTGAAGCATTTTTTAATATCAATCTATAGTTTACGTTAGTATTATAGAATTTTCTTTGAATTGTATTAGAATACAAAGGCCTGCATAGAATAGGAGGGTATCACTAGTAGCCTATAGAGAGCGGGAAAACGTAAGACCAGAGTCAGAGCATACACTTCGCAAAACACGAAAAATGGTGTATGATACGAGAAATTAATTTAACTCTTTTTCTTAAAGTATATAAACAAGCCAAATTACAAACTTACCTTTAATAATAATCTCCTTGTAAGCCCATGTTTCCCTTAACAGAGATTTAGGCGCTCTCCCCTACAGAGAAGAATTTGAACTATACTAATTTAGTTACACTTGTTTTCGTATAGATGTCATTTCAGTGGTCCGTGGTCAGCGTTCCGCCTCATACTGACATCTAGGAAACCAAGGCAGTACTAGGACGGGAAAATTCGGTAAATTTTGCTTAGAAGCCTTTTCATTCAGGCTTAAGGATCTTTTTCGAGCCTGCAAATCTTCAAACTCGGGACCCACGTCTTAAAGTCCCTCCCGGAGGACTTGCTCCTTAGATTTTTTCATCCTAAAAATTCCATCGACCTCGGTCGGGTTTGAACCCGCGACCCTCGAGACCAGAGGCAAAGAGCATAACCACTAGTCCACCGCGGTCTTTGACAGTTTTAAAATCGTTGTACATAAGCCTATTTTATTTCATCATTATGCAATCGTCATCAAAATTATGGTAACAGGGTGCATTGATGTGTTCCTGTGTATTTTCCGAGAAATATTTTCATTGGTATAAAAAATAATTAATGTTATATTATTACTTAATTTGTATGTTTTGATATAATTTTCTCTCTAATAAGGCTATTTTCAGTGATTAGTTTGAACGTTTCGTACTGTCGATAATGTTGTATTTCATCCGCTGTATCTGTTGTGCTTCCTGATTGCTCTAAATCTGAACTGTCAGCTGTACATCCTCCTTAATCACTGCGTACATCACCGTTATTATCACTACCACCATCAAAATCACTACATTCATTTATTCCGCTACAATAACCTATAGCTATTATTATTATTATTTCTACCTTTTCATCTACCAAACCAGAATTCTTCAGATACTTTTCTTACATGTGCTAGATATTTCTGCAAATCACCCAGCGCTATAGTAGTGAAAGCTACAGTTACAATACTTTTCAGAATGCTCAATGAAACACAGTCTACATTTTCCTCGGCTATTTTATATTTTATCTGATTCCATATCAACTGTACTGGGTTTAGGTACGGGTGGTAAAGGATTAGTAATACGGGAATAAATACCCTCTCTCCAACTAGGTTTCTATTTCATATTCTAGTCTTGGACGATTTATATTTACAAGAGTAAGCCAATCCGATCTTCTCATATTTTCGCCATATGAAATATATCCTTTTAACTGTCTTATTGGGGCTTTAGACGCTGGCAGTTTGTAACTTTTCTTGCTATGATAGGGGTTAATATGTTGCAACACAATACTTCCTTGTGGTAATGAATTTAATCGTTATCCATTTTCTTCACTCCTATACTAATAATGACCCAATTATCATTCTGATTTTAGGGAAGTAAGTTGAATTTACCAGAGAGGCCTTGGTATCCATTGACAACGGCATGTAATTGCTCTACTTACTTCCCTAGGGAAGAAAAGTAATTGACTTAATTAATAATGTAATAATGTTACCTATTTAAAATTTTAATTGAGTAATACAATACAGTGTTATTATATCACACTTATTTCTTACGTTGATAATTCAAATTTATAGTGATTGAACAGTTGTTACAATTAGTAACATTATTAATCATATCTGTAATTAATATGCAGTCTGAAACTGTTATTTAAAATGTCTGCCACTAATTCAGACAACAGTAAACAATTGCAGTTGTTTTATCAACATTTCCTTGCTATGAAACAATTGAACTCTTCAAATCAAGATATAAATTCACACGAAATATAAAAATTAAATATAATTATTAGTATAGGAGTGAACAAATTATATACGCAATTCCTGAAGTAAGAACTTATTTACTAGCCCTCGTTAAAGCTCGGGCTCAAACACGTCCTCGACTAGTAATTATTGCGTACGTAACTATTGTGGAATTAGCACTGTCGATCTCACTACGATAATCTCCGCAACATAACTTTGCATCATACATTAAAAATGCGCTACCAACAAACCCATTATTACCCATTACATGAACAACTATTGATATTTGTCCAGGACTGATGTTAGTGTAGGTTCCAGACATGTTCATATCCTGTCAGCGTTTGTAGACAGTATAACGAGTATGAAATCAGGTTTCGTCATTGTACACTACAATTCGTATTATCGAATTCCGAATGAATGAAGCTATTGGGTTTTTTCATGAAAATATTTTTGAAACATTTTTACATTCTTTCGCCGAGCCAATCTAGTAGACACTGAAAAAGTATGTATGCATTTGTTAATGCTCTAGCGGCCCCAATATTTGTTTTATCAGAACCAAACTTGGCGTATAGCAATTAATTATAGAATGTAATATTGAGTTAGTTATAATCGTTCTTGTTTTCACTGCACTCCGACACTTTTAAATAAGCTGGGATCACGGATTGTGTTACTCTAAAGTAACAAAATACGAGTAAATATGCATTCCATAAAACAGCCAAATCGAACCATAAATTCGCTTAGTTGAGGAATTAGCTTTATTTACGCATATCCTGCGTAAAAGGCTTTTCCATTTTTTATTCTTTATCATGAATCGAAGATACTCCGCCCGTTTTGCCAAAATCTCATTACATTTGATTAGGATATGGCGTTTATTTTTGCACTTTTTAAACATAAGCCATATAGACTTCATTATTTTCCTCAAAGTTTCACTAGATCCTTTAAATTATATTTCGTTTTACAAAAAATGTTCATTTTTTTAATACTGGAACTTTCTTTTTGTATTAAAGTAGTTGTGGAATGTCATTTCCAGCGGATTATTGAAAAATATTACTTCAGAATAGGGATGTGCGAAGAGCTTATATCTACGCGGCTATGAACCTATGGGTTTGATAGCGCTAGGAGGTTAGTTAATTAGTAAATGATGGAATTTAGAACAGGTCATTATTTCAATTATCTATGATGTAACATGTCGGCCTGACTATACTCGTACATCCCCACATGAAGAAAGGGCGCAATAACAGCGAGTGACAAGTAGTTAGCTCATCATCTCAAAGATTCACCTTCTAGGCAACTAAGGTATTACTTGGATGGGAAAGACAGACTAAATTTTGCTCTGATTCAGGCTTGAGGTTCTTTTACGAGTCCGAACATCTTCAGACGCAGAACCCACGGCTTAAAGTCCCTACCGAAGAAATTGTTCCTTGGATTTTCCATTCTAAAAAACTCCATCGGCCCGACTGGATTTAAACCTTCGACCCTCGGGATCAGAGGCAAAAAACTTAACTCCTAGGCCACCGATGTCGATTAGGATTTAACATTCCGTATCAAAATTCAAGTAATGTAGATAATATATGTATAGTAAATTAGTTATTATAGCTTATTTGTACAATTAAATATACAATTTTCGATTAATCGAGGAAATAAACTGTTTTAAAACCTTATAAAAGATTTATGGAGCCGAAAACGGCACTACTTTATCAGCGTAGCAAAAACTCCTAGACGGCTACACTCTGCAAGATCATGTGACACACACATACGCGCGCGCGCACGCACGCGCACACACACTCACACTCCCACTCCCCCTTACTCACACTCACACTTACTCACACTCCCACTCCCACTCACACTTACACTCACACTCACACTCCCGCTCACACATACTCACACTCACACTCATACTCACACTCACTCTCTCTCACTCACTCTCTCTCTCTCACACACACACGCGCACGCACGCACACACATACACACTCACACTCACACTCCCACTCACACTCCCACACACACTTACTCGCACTCACACTCACTCTCTCTCTCTCTCTCACACACACACACACACACACACACACACACACACACACACACACACACACACACACACACACACACACACACACACACACACACACACTCACACTCCCACTCCCACTCACACTTACTCACACTCATACTCATACTCACACTCACTCTCTCACTCTCTCTCTCACACACCCACACACGCGCACGCACGCACGCGCACTCACACACACTCACACTCCCACTCACACTTACTCACACTCACACTCACTCTCTCTCACTCTCTCTCTCTCACACACATACACACACGCACGCACGCACGCGCACGCACACACACTCACACTCCCACTCACACTTACTCACACTCACACTCCCACTCACACTTACTCACACTCACACTCATACTCACACTCACTCTCTCTCACTCTCTCTCACACACCCACACACGCGCGCGCACGCACGCACGAACGCGCACTCACACACACTCACACTCACACTCCCATTCACACTTACTCACACTCATACTCACACTCACTCTCTCTCTCACTCTCTCTCTCTCTCACACACATACACACACACGCACGCACGCACGCGCACGCACACACACTCCCACTCACACTCCCACTCGCACTCCCACTCACACTTACTCACACTCACACTCACACTCATACTCACACTTACTCTCTCTTTCTCTCTCTCTCTCTCTCTCTCTCTCTCACACACACACACACACACACACACACACACACACACACACACACACACACACACACACACACACACACACACACACACTCACACACACACTCACACACACACACACACACACACATATGTCTTCTTCTTCTTCTTCTTCTTCACGGTTTAGGCTTATTTACTAGCCTGTTCCGGCTCCAAATTGCTGCTCTTTCCATCTTTTCCTTGGTCTTCCCAAGCTTCTTCTTCATCGTGGTGAATAGTTGTATGCTGCTTTTGGTATTATATTCTCAGTCATCCTTGTCAAGTGTTCTTTCCAGTTTGTTCTGTATTTCTCTATTGTTGAGTTTAATTCCTCTATTTTTAGTTGTTGTCTTATTTCTGTGTTATGTTTTTTGTCTGTTCTTTGATATCTTGCTATTGGTCTGAGGAATCTCATTTCAGCAGCTTGTATCCTGGCAGATTGTTGTGTTGTCACTGTCCATGTTTCGGATCCATAAGTAATAATAGGCACTGCCATTGTCTTGTATAATTTCATTATAGAGTCTTTCCTGGCTTTATTTTTCAAAGTTCTTTTTAGTGTACCTGTTATATAATTAAACTTATTTATTTTGTTATTTATATCTGTTTCTGCTGTGTATGATATTTCGCAAACTAGGAAGTTATATGTCACTACTTGTTCTATTGGTTTATTTTCTAATATTATCTTTGTCCGAACTGGATAAGCACCCTTGAAGAGCATTGTTTTTTATTTTTGTGAGGATATTTCCATGTTGTATTTTTTATATTTAATTTAGTTTATATAGCATTCTTTGAGGTTCGTCTTCTGTTTTTGCTATTAAAACCTGGTCATCTGCAAAGGTATATATATATATATATATATATATATATATATATATATATATATATATATGTGTGTGTGTGTGTGTGTGTGTGTACGGAAGTAATTGCAGAGTGACGATACATAAGAAAGTGTTGAAATTATAAATTCGAATTACATAACTATTTGCCAAGAGTGGATAAAGCCGAATATCATATATCCAAATATTTTACAATATTTGCTAATGGGAAGCAGAAAAATAAGATTACCAAAAATGACGGAAACAGCTTTATAGACGAAACAGGAACTGCCCAAATCTTTCACGTTTATGATGAATGGTAGTTTTTATATTGTCATTAATGAAAAAAAAAACTAACAGAGAAGTACTAGTTACTATTGTACAACGAAGTGGAGATATAGGTCAACATGATTTTTGTCTCATGAGTACCAATAGTTGTACATAATGCAGTTTTTTTATCGTGTTTTCAAATACGTATTCGGAATTTCTCCATCACCCACAGTTTTTATTTCAATTTAAATTAATGGATTTAAATTTTTTTGATAAACGTTTTTTCGTCCATTTGTCCATTGTAAAATAAAACCAAATGAGCTAACTCAAGAGATTTCACCTATGGAAAAGATATGTCAAGGCAAATGGAATCATAATATGCTGGCCGATTATTGTTGGACATCAGAGGGATACTCCACAGGCGAAATATAGCAGAAAATCGTCATTTCTTATTTTCTAGGTGAGTCCGAATGTTCGAATATTGTGTAGTTACGAATGTAGAAAGTATTAAAGTATTTGAAATTATAAATTCCTGTCTTTCGGAAACCTTGCGTGATGGAGAAAAACCGATTTAGTATTTGAATTCAGGAGAAGAAATACTATCAGAATCACATATTTTTTCTTTCAGAGACAAACAAAAAAAGTTTATTTTTGTTGCTCAGTGTTAGCGATCAGAACTAGGATTATTGAACTATATTAATGTAGACGTTCTGTGTAAAGAATAATTAAAGATGCAGTTCGTCATCCAAAGAGAAAAAGAAAGCTCTATTTTAACGTGAGGCTAACAGTAACTTAAGTACCAAAGATTTAACATCGGTCTCTAACTTTAATTTCAAATGAACGGATTGACATCTTTAATTAAATCCAAAGAGGGGAAACGAAGGGATAGAATAGCTTGAATAATTCAAAGAATTCAATGTAGGACAAAGTTAAGTAGAGGCTTCTAGAAACATGAACTGGAGCAGAAGAATGGAGGAGAAGGAAGTTCTAGTAATGCAATGAATAAAAAACAAGAGGTCGAAAGAAAAAAAATGTTATGTAAGACGCCATCTACATTAATATTTTTAAAAACTGTCTCCTTTTTTGTAATTAGAAGTAATATATTGTTACGAGGAAACCTTTTCTCCTACTTATTTCTCTTTGAATTATAACTCTTGGGTTACTGGATCAGTTGTCCCAGCAGGTCACAGTATGCAAAAAAAAGTTAATTTGTAGAGACTGAATACTTGTTAAATTATCTTAATTAAACTTTTAACCACTTCATATACCTTTTAATTTACTCAGAGTTCAGCGAACTACAAAACTATGCTTGACTTAAAATAAAAAAGTATAAATATACACTTTTTTAGTACAATCTATCTGATAAAATTTTAAATAGGCCTATATGTAATATTATATATTATACTCTGCTGGATAAGAAAATAAATGAAGATATAAGAAAGGAACTAAATATTTTCAAACTTACAGACCTAATAAATAAATATAGGAACGACTGGAAAGAACATATTGATAGAATGCCAGAAGGAAGATTTCCAAAATTATTGCTAAATTATAAACCCCACGGAAGGAGGAATGTTGGACGCCTGCACGGAAGATGGTCTGAACAATTTTAACAATTCTAGCTTTCTTGAAACCGGAACGAGCCAACAGGCTTAATCCCTGGATGATGATGTTATTTATAAATGTTATATTGTGAGTGATATCTCAATGGAATTTTATTTTGTATTTTATTAGTATGTCGGCCTCAGTGTTCTAGTGGTTATGTTTCTTGCCTCTAGTCCCGAGGGCCACGGTTTTAAACCCGACCAGGGTCGGTAGAATTTTAGGATGGAAAAATCGTAGGGACAACTTCTTCAGGAGGAATTTTAAGCCTTGGGTCCCGAGTCTGAAAATGTTCGGGTTCATAAAATACATCAAGCCTAAAGTAATGCATTTAAGCAAAATTTAACAGGACTTCCCTATGTAAATAATACCTTAGTTGCGTACTAGATGTCGCATTGAGGCGATGTACTGATTACATGTCATTCACTGACATCTGTAGGGAAATAAGCACAGCTAAATTAGCTTGGTCAAGAAACTTACCCTACGGGAACAACCAAGTCTCCAAGAGGGACGTATAGAGTATATAGGCCTACATACTGTATTATTAGTAAAGTATATTTTTACAACTATTTTATATAATCAATCCGACGACATGAAGTTAACTGAAGGATAAAATTATTATTATTTATTATTATTGAATCTCAAAATATATTGAAAAAAAGCATGTTAGGGTTGTAGCTTACTATAACAATATTATACTATACATTGTAAAACAGAAATATTATCTTATGGTTTTTGAATGAGTGTTATGAATTACATAAATCGTCTATAAGTGTCTTAGAAAAATACTACATATTGTTATGAATGTGAAGGATAGAATATAACCAAAGAAGAATTACATAGTTAGCACAATATATCAACCTTAATTTTAATCGTAGTTATCTACTTCTAAAACAAATAGCTGATTAGCAGGGATGGCGATTTTTGGCATTTTGTAATCAGAAATTTAGCATTTTGATTGTCTACATTTCGAGATTTGTAGCGTTTATTATTTTGAAAATTCCAAATTTTTAGCATTTTGAAGAAAAAATACTTTTGAAATTACTTTAATGTGGAAATAAAAATCACACTTGTAAAGGGTAAATAATGATAAAATTATAAATGAAATTGCATACTTATTTTAAATTAAAATATGTTAAAGCAAAATAGATAAACCATAAATCAGAAAAAGATACATTTGTATTGAAGCAAAACAAGAGTATTATAAAGAAAACATAAAACAGTTCACCAAAATCAAAACAATAAAAATTAAATATACAAAATTAATCAAAACCACAATGGAATTAAGAAAATTTACAAAATTAACTTGAATAATGAAAGCTCAGCATCCGTTTTGAATGAAATCATAGAACATACCTCTATATTTTATTCTGTCATTCGTGTTCTCATGTCACGTATTAAGTCGTATTTATTGAAAATCCTAAATACAGTGTAGAGGTGCTTGGACAAATTCTTGGTATTTGAGGTTATAATTAACAGCATATGGAGGCTGCCTACATAAATTACCATAAAAATAATAAAAAATCGTTGATTTCGCATTTTGGTATAATTTTTGCATTTTGAGTGAATTTCGCTTTTTGTCCTATTTTCAAAATGCATTAAAATAATTTACAGGTCGTGGGAAATATAAATACAATTTACATGCCTTTATGACCATTTTACGCTATACATATATCATTTACGAAAAATCAGAATTCCTACTGATTAGGTGTCATGAGGGTAAATAGGCCCCATTTTTTTGGTATACTTGGAAATCAAATCCAGGTAGTCAAATAATTGTTAAGTAACAGAAGTAGTTTGCTCTAATATTGTCCGTCCTAAATTCTATAGCTAAAACTTTAGTAGAGACGGCACTATGTTGTAGGGCTAACATCGTTGCCTCTCAGGCAATGACCCCCAGTTTGATTACTGGTCGGATTACATTTCTTAATTTGAGATTTTTATTAACTTTAAGGCAAAAGTCAAGGGAATTGGGATCACGATTTCCTCGGAAAATTAGCAGTTTCATAAATGTTATTAATCATATTAATAAAAAATTAAGTTTGAACAACAGACCATCTAGTTCACAAAAATTCAACAAGATCATCGGATTTCAATCGAAATCTACGAACTGGCGACAGCATTTCTCACGTGAGATTTTAAACGTCTATCCAGATATAGGCCTACAAGATGTTTCTAGGATGAGAGAGAACGACGAACTTACAAGGCCAGACGCAGAAATAACCTTATTGTAGTTAAAAGGGCTATGCATAAGGAATACATGAATCACAACATAGGTAGGATATGATTTATCATAAGTAATGCCACGAGTGATTTCCAATTTATCTAGAGAATTTGGAAATCAAGAGTTGCATTTATTAGGACTATTTAGCGAATAAAATTAAGCTGTTTACTCACAAAACATTATTTAAATATAGTTATTTTAAAATATTTATATATTTAATGTAAACGGCGATGTTTGAAAACAAATGAGGAACGTTATGTTTCATTTGTTCATCACTGCAACAAGATATTATTGCCAAATAGAATCGCAATATTGTAAGAATGCACCCTAGTGGAGAAAAAATGAAACACATCATTACAGGTTATTAATTAATTTCTGATATCCTATGATGTAAATATGTCAATTAGGCCTATATTTTTGTGCAACGATAATTCCTGGGAAATAATACATATAAGAAAGTGAAAACAGTGGTTTCTTTTTCATGGTATAATCAATTGCTACGAATGTTTTTATATTATATCTCGCAAGCAAGATCTGGTTACATTCGTGCACTATATATACAATCTGAAAGCCACTTGATAAAATGAAAGCAATAAATTGAAAGTGATAAAATCGAGGTGAAAAATGACTGTGATTGGTTGTAAATCAAAATTCATTGAAATGTGATTGGTTGTTGACTGCCATTTGGGGCATGAGTTAAATAGTCATGATAAATAATATTTCAATCTCGGAAGATTTACCTTATGGGCAATGTAGAAGTAATCAGTAACAATTAGGCCTATTTGTTTTTTTGTTCTTTGGACATAGAAATTGTAAATAAAAAAAATAATTAATGCTATAAACCAGTGTGATGTTAGTTAAAAATAAAAGTATATAAATGAAAATGCTTGATAAATGCGATGAATAATAATAATAATAATAATAATAATAATAATAATAATAATAATAATAATAATAATTGTATTTCGAGTTTATTTTGGTCATGTATAATATCAGGTCTCTAGGCCGAAGAAATGTAGGAAGACCAAAACGGCGTTGGAAGGACGACCTGCGCCTGCGGCATGTAGTGCTCCGGGGAGCGGAACGGGCCAACAGGCCCATACCTTGAAGATGATGATGTATAATATCTAAGATATTTCGATATAATGGTAAAGATGCGCCAGGAGAGGTCTTAATCCTAAAATTAATGAATATGTTAATGATGGTCAAATGATGTTTGGGGACCGTTTGGGCTATAAAGTTTCCTGACATTTGTCTTACAGGTGAGGAAAAACCCCGAAAAAAATTATCAGCCAGGAAACTTGTCCCGACCGGGAATCGAACCCGGACCCGTTGCGTGACAAGGCAGCACGCTACCTCGAAACCACAGCGGTGGACTATATTTGGGCATATATTCATATCTATTGTTGTCTGAATTAATATTGTACATATTCAACTGATATCAAATTTAATGAATGATGAAATGGATTCTGGTAGTGGTATTAAAACCCAGAATTTGTCTTGGCGCCTGAGGAAAACTGTAAAAATGAGTCTATTAGTTAATTAAATTTGAATGATAGAAGCACATATTTCCAATAATTAAATAGGCTTACATAAAATATCAAATGATTAACAATTGACAAAATTTGTATTTTGAAATTTGTTGGAATTTACGTTCATATGTATGGAGATTATGGTTAATATATTCAAAGGAAGGTAATATTTTTGATATTTTATTTTTAGTCATAACAGCTAGGGTTCGTTCTTGTTCAAAATCGAATAAGAATTCGAATCTTAATATTCTGTACTGTGAGGATTTTCTCCGTGCTTCTTTCCTGCAGATTTTGGGATACATGATTAGGATTATCCTTATTTATGTAAAATGGGAGAGAATTTGCTGAAAATAAAATCTTGGAATGTGATGCGGCAGACATTTTCCATTTCTGCGCAGCTTCTCATAAGACTCGCAATAGCCTCGAAGGGAATTCCGCATTTCGCTAGCTGTAATCCACATCATCTCAATGACAATATGAGTTCCTTACAAAATATACTTCCTTCTTGGATGTATAAAAGCCTCGTCTCCATTCTCATATCACTAGATGAAACGATTTTACCGTATATGTCTTTTCTTTTGTCACAAGTGAAACAGGCAACAAAATTTTGTGCCACAAGAAAAATCAATTAGGAATTAATTATTTTATTTTCATGACTCACAGACGAATGATCTAGGAGCACTATTTATAGCAACCAATATGATTTATAGCTTGTGAATAATTGGTCTTTATTGGATGCCAGATATAATGAGAACAGTTAAGTCTCGTAGACTGCGATGGGCATGACATATGGAATGAATGGGGAATGAAAGAGGTGCATGGAAGCTTATTGTAGGAAAACCAGAGGGAAAACGCCCAGTTGGTGGACCAAGAATGCGGTGGGAAAATAACATAACTATGATTTGAGGGAAGTAGATTATACAGGGAATGTTTGGAAAACATTAGGTCAGGATATGGATGTATGGAGAGCTCATGTCCGCGCGGCCATGAACCTACGGGTTCGATAGTGCCAGTGAGTTAGAATTAGTTAGCTTGTGAA
This sequence comes from Diploptera punctata, assembly GCA_030220185.1. Lineage (NCBI taxonomy): Eukaryota > Metazoa > Arthropoda > Insecta > Blattodea > Blaberidae > Diploptera > Diploptera punctata. The sequence goes on from JASPKZ010008902.1 coordinate 1,942,411, forward strand.
TTATTATATAAGTCTAATTATTAATACATTCAGGTACCACTATATGTTTTAAGGTTGATTATAATTTGATCTAATAATCCGTGAAAATACCATAGTATGTATGGCATTTAAATCACGAATACTATATGGAATTTAAAATCGGGTCTTTTAATTCTTTGTCGAGCAAATAAACCTTAACAACTGGACATGTTAGCTCAGATGGTATTATTTTAGGCATAGACAGGAATCGATCATGAAATTCAAATTTGGAATCTTCCGAATGAGTAATACATCCAATATCCTAAATTAAGTAGTTTTATGTTTTTAAAGTGTTTAATTAGTTCTAGAATAATGATTAAATAAGTCACTATAATTAAAAATTCCATTCAGAATTTGTTTGGACAACTCAGAAAAATCATTGAAAATTCCAATAAAATTTGTCTGTATCCTTTTATCGTTGCCTTTTCGAGTCATCAAAACAAATTCTGATTGGAATTTCATTTTCACATTTGATGTCTGGATCAAATGTTAAGATGTTTGCCCCTAGTTCCTAGATTTGCGGATTCAAATCCGGCCGGGAATTGTTAGGGGGTGTAAAAATCGTAATTGTGACTTTTTTTAGTTTTTTTGTAAGCCCTTGTTTACCTCAACTAGATTTAGGCGCTCTTCCCCTACAGGGAAGAAATTGAACCATACTAATTTAGTTACACTTGTTTTCGTATAGATGTCATTGGAGTGGCCCGTGGTCAGCATTCCGCCTCGTATTGACATCTAGGAAACCAAGGTAGTACTAGGGCGGGAAAATTCGGTAAATTTTGCTTAGAGGCCTTTCTATTCAGGCTTTTACCAGCCTGAAAATTTTCAGACTCGGGACCCACGGCTTAAAGGCCCTCCCGGAGGACTTGCTCCTTGGATTTTTCCGTCCTAAAAATCCATCTATCCCGGCCGGGTTTGAACCTGCGACCCTCGGGACCAGATACAAGGAGCATAACCTCTAGTTCGCCGCGGCCGATAACTTTCTTCGGAAGGGAAATAAAGCCGTGTGTTCTGTCATAAACTTATGAAATGTAAAGGAACTTCAAGCTTGTATTAGGAGACCGCTGAGAAAATTTATTCGTTCTTTTACGCACAACTGAACTAGAGTATCCTTATATAAAATATTATAATTTTAAATTAATTCACACGATAGTAAATTAATAAAATACACAAGTACAAATAAAGAGTGTATTCGTTCATACTTAAAGATCCTAGAAGCGTTATTTTTTATTACCATTATTAAATAAGAATGTGCACTTAACAACAAATGAAGGATATTTTGAAGAATTGACAGAATTAAAATCCCTGGGACAGTAATTTCAAACAGGAGTGGCATACAGGAAGGAATCTTTGGAACCACTTACTATTATGAATTATGCGCAATTCTGTTAACTCAGCTTCTTTAAAAAATGTTAAACTGAAAATATATGAAATGTGATTTTTCAGTTATATTGTATGAATACAAAACATGAACCCTCTCTTCGACTGAGCGACGAACAGGCAGGCGAATGGAGAAACTTACATAACTGTTAGGCACGTGATCTTTATGGGAAACCTGATGTAGTAAGGACAGTCACGTTTCGTAGACTGCAATGGGTAAATATGGAGAATTAAAGAGAAATAGGGAAACTTATTGTAGAAAAACTACAGGTAAGGAATGAGGGGAGAGAACAACATTATCCATAATTAGAGAGAAATTAATTATATGAGGAATGATAGAAAAATATTAGCTCAGTATTGGGATTTATAGACAGTTTATGCCCGCGCGACTATGAACCTCCATATTGGACTGTGTCAATGAATTGGTTCAATTAGAAGTTGCCTCTAAATTATATAAATCATGTTTTCCTGAATGAGCTTCCCCAATAATTGTAAACATTATTATTTGAACATAATCTTCAGTTTTTTTGTTCGGTTTTGAACCATTAGTAATGTTTTCTTTCCACGTGATAAAAATATTTTATACAGGCTTACAATAGGAATGTTACATATATTATTTCTATTTCCGTCCTTAAAATACAATTGTTCTTGAATAAATTTACATTTTTATGGAATGTAAGCTTCTTCATTGCAATTCTTTTCTTGCAGCTAGATATAAACTTGAAAGCGTTCCATCTAGAAACGGTTTGTGCATAATGAAATTTGTGTTGACGTACGGTCCATAGAAAATGACACTAATTTTATTTAGTTTATAATTAAATACACGTCTGTTCCTTCTTCGCGAGTAGAGAATTCTAAATAGTTTCAACAAGTTGTAATGAAATGACGTTGATAAGCATAATATATGTTCAAAATCAAATGTGTTGATGAAAATAGCTTTTTTATTAAAATAATACACCTGTTAATGGATACATGAGATGCTAAGTAAGTTGTAATATAATATTGATTTTTATTAGTTTTCGAAAATAAATATTGACTTTATTTCATCATAATTATTTGCTCCCAAAGAAGAATAAATGTTTTTTTTGTTCGGGTGCGGCCACGGCAGAGAGTTTTTTAACAAAAGTTTCCGTCAACATGTCGTGGCCTTCTACAGAACTGATGATGGCGTAAACTTAGTTAAAAAGAAAAATGTTAATTATTATTATTGTTATTATTCAAAGTTTGATAGTTTTGTACTCATAATCAGGTACGTACATTTAACAGCTGTATTTAAAATATAACGAAGAAGTGGAATTTTACTATTATTTATTTTTTGAACATTTTTATTCTTGAAAAAATCAGGCAAAATTCCTTAAATATGTCCATAATATTTGTAGAGTGGAAAAGGTAATTGAACTAAGTGCCGAAAATGTAGTTTGTAGATATATTTTATTAAAAAACAAAATGTTTGATTGTCTTTATATTAGTTTGGCATGCTTTCATTTTTGATATCATATGTTGTACCGAAATCACCTTTTCGGTACGTAAATCTACGTAATACTAAGCAACTACTACGTCATCGTGTCTTCCCTCTTCAGTGATCTTATAGAACAGTGCCAAATTCCTATCCTCGTTGTCCTCTCTCCTACGTACCTCCCTCTTACTTCGTTATGCGCTGCGTGTTACTGCGCATCTTCCCCTCGCTAGTGAAGTCCTCAAATGAGTTGTGCACATGAATATCAGGGTCATCATCTATTTTGGTTTCGTCGGAGTCAAGTCGATAGTAGCTCGAAGGAGCTGTTTTTGTTTAATCAGTCCCATAAGCCAGGGTAGGGCCATCAGGACCACGTACCCTAGCCCTTGGCTGGACTGGATTGAGTGTTTGCATGTATGTATGTATATTATTATTGTTATTGACTTTTCTTTTGATGATCGATTCATATTATTATTTCTTTCATAACTTATCTTTCAATGGTCAAGAAGACAATCTTTTGTTATATTATTTGTATTTCACTTATCTGACTTATGACTCTAATTAAAGTTATATTATTTTTAGTTAACTTATGTTTACTAATTACGTCGCTAGTCATGTTAGATATTGATATAAACTCCAAAGCTTTCTCAAGCCAATTTAATCCCCTTTTTCTTTCTAGCTTCCACGATTATAATACTGCTTAGCATACAGTACTATATGTTTAATAATTTACTAAGGAAAGGTGGATTAATATTTGCCTTCTATGGGCCCGGGCAAAGGAATGTTGATTTAGGCACTCAATACTTTCAAACTCAAGGTAATTATAAAAGATAGGTACGATCAAGCACGCACACACGAGTGGTAGCAATAAAATGCAAGCAGAACGCGGGGTGCAATGTAACTGAGGAAGAAACATTTATACATTTGTAAATTATGAAAGGAACCATGTTCTGTATAACTGAATTTATTAACTAAGCTAACACCAATACGCTTTGGATCACTTTAGTCATATGAAACAATGATTTTGCGATAAAAGTTCTGATTTTCAGCATCAGTAGAGTTATTCATAGACCGCAGAGCCCCCTTTTTTGGCTCCGATTGTAGAACGGTATTTGGTAAGGTTTCCAATTCCGTTTACAGATTTTTTCCCCAATGTAATACCCCTTTTGAAAATACTGCGTATTAACCACTCAAGAAGTTCGCTGATGTTTACTGTGTACATAACATCTTTGTCACCCTCAGCCGTGATCCTTTTGATATCTTTAATTTTTAAGTGCTTTTGTCTTTCCACTCGGAATGGTCTTGAGGTTCTTGCATTTGTTATTACCTTCTTAACATCCTCCATAACCTGAACCTTTGCACATTTCATTCTTTTTTCAATAAGTTCAAAGTCCCACAAATAATTTATGGTTTATTCTGTCAAATAATCCAATAGAAACAAGGGAAATGTACAAAAAAACACGAGCATTTTGTTCTTGATATAACTCCAAATATAATTTTTTGTAGGGGATGTGGTGCCCATTAATAGCATGGACGAGAGAAAAACTCATTTGGTTACTTGCATTGGAAAAGGTAAAAGTGTTTGTATTGTTTCATTTCATATTCATTGTTACAAACAGAACGAGATACATATGACGATTGGTGCAACAGAAATCGGCTGTCTATTTACTCTGTGCTAAAGACAGTACTCGGCGTCTCTAAAACAACATCGTCGAGATTGGTATATGAACTAACAACGGAGACGTTCTATATAGAAGACATAAAAAGAAGTATGCAACTACTATCTACATCACAGGAACAACACCGCATCCGGCAAAGAGAAGATAAACATATTTAAATAATTCTACTCGGCGGATGGTAGATAGAAGATGGATGGGACCCAACGATGAACTTTGAAGCGCCATCACGCGACTCGCAGTACATGGCTTTCACCATAAACTCTGTGAGAAGGCCTATTATCACGAACCCAGTGAAACATGCATATGCAAACTCTGTGGATACAACTGTGAAATATACCATTTCCAAAAATGCGTAAATCGTACTAAATCACTAAACGAATATAGCAAAGAGATGTGATATAAACTCTATACACGTTAGTGCGCATTATTATTATTATTATTATTATTATTATTATTATTATTATTATTATTATTATTATTATTAATTCGTTTTGTTAGCGTTGCAAGTGGTGCTGTACAGCTAGTAAAAATGAAAGTGGTATCACTCCTGAACAATGGATATATTCCTGGTTTCTCTTCGGATCACGGAACTGTTACATAATGCAAGCGCTTGTAGATGCATAGAGTTATATTTGTTTCTAAACTATGTTGTTTAAGAAGAAATCATGCTTACTTTATAATTCGAAGGTTGCGAGTTCAAGCTTTAATTTAATTTTGTTTCATGACCAATTATAATTGAAACTAATTGTGTCTCTGACCAATTTAAAATATAAGACGAATTATAACTGAGCAATTTAATTAAACGACAAATCATCTCTGACAAATTTTAATTATATTACTAGGCATAATTATTTTTTGACCAATTTAATTATAATGATTCTCTGTGACCAATTTTAATTGTAGGCCAAATTATCTCTGACTAATTTTAATTGTATGTCGAATTATTTTTAATTAGTTTTAATCATGGCGAATTGTGTTTATGACCAATTTCAATTATATGATGGATTATTTTCTACCACTTTTCAATAAGATGTCGAATTTTATATGATTAATTTTAACTGTATGGAGAATTATCTCTGTGATCTGGTTTTCTTGAAACTCGACGTTTCGTCTACTACTGCGGTAGATATCTTCAGGAGATTCTACGAGCTCTTTGTGAACTTATCAACTGCCAGCTGCAAATTTCTGTGAACTCCTCAACTGTCGGCTGCAGACTGTCTGCAGCTGACAGTAGATGAGTTCACAGAGAGCACCCAGAAACTCCTGAAGATGTCTATCGCAGTAGTAGACGAAATGTCGATCGAGTTTCAAGAAAACCGAAAATGGGCCATTTAGTCTGGATGACGAACCAAACAGGGATCGAAACACCGGTCGAGAAAGCCTACAATTTTACATTCCTGAATAATCTCTGAAAGTTTGTCGGAGGTCCATATCTGTTCTGTATACTGTCGGCATACAGACGGCTTTTAAAATGTCTTCTTAGATATTAAATGTACGGTATATATGTGGAAAGTAAGGTACGAACTATTGTGTACAGTGTTTGTTGAACCGGAGATACATAAAATATCAATAGATATAGACTAGTGTTGATTTTCAAACATAATGCTGAACCAATTAGAAGCTGGAACAGTTTATCAAGTAAAATGATGTTACCGTGTGTTTGATAGTCTCAACTGGACATGACTCAACTACAGTAGTACAACGTATCTGATTAATCGCCTGTGGATATTCCATCAAGTACACAAAGCGATGGATGCCTCTCTCTCTCTGTACTCAATCATTTTCCATTATAATAATAATGCTTTATACTAATTAAATCATCTCTTCTATGTTAATACATTTCAATGCAAAAGTAATGCCAAATTGATAGACCTTATATATCACTTTATAATTAAAACCAAATTATTAAAGAATATAATACATTTTGTGCCTTTGCAGCAATGATAATAATAATAATAATAATAATACTACTACTACTAATAATAATAATAATAATAATGTTTTTTTATTTAAATACAGAATTTTAATGTTTACACATATTTCTTTGCCTAAAGTTTTATTTTTTTTCTCCACTCGTCTCTATCCATCCACTCCGTGTCCTCCAGTCCTCTTGTTCTCATTTCCGTTCTTATTTCTTGCATCCACGAGTTTCGAGGTCTTCCTTTCCTTCTTCTTCCAGGTGGACACCATTCCAATGTTTTCCTGGGTAACCTTTCTTCTTGCATTCGTTGTATGCCCATACCAATTTAATTGCTTATATCTTATATAAACTACTATTGAACATCTAATATTAATTTTTTCTTGTATGACAGTATTTATTATTTTTTCTAATTTTGAACATCTTGCTGCACTCCTCAAGAAATCCATTTTCAGCGACATAAGTTTTTGTTCTAAGTTTTTGTTGAATTTCAAAACTTCAGCTCCATATGTGACAGTACTTCTCACATTGAATTATAAATTTATAACTTATTTTTTCTGGATATATGTCTGTTCCATAACACTCCATTTATCATTGTTGGTATTGCTCTACCTTTATGTATTCTGTTCTTAATATCACTTCTTTTTTTTTAGATTACTTTTATTCCCAGATACTCAAATTCTTCACATCCTCTAATATACCCCCTTTGATCTTCTAATATTAAATCTTCGGTTTCGGCCCCACACCCCATAAAAATGTATTTTTCTAAATTTATTTTCAAACCCCAGTTATCGTATTTGTCCAATCATTTTTTGAACATAAACTCCATGTCTTCATATTCGTGAGCAATTATTATATGGTCATCCGCAAATAATAGTGTATAATAATGTATATTGTATATGTTGATCCATCTCCAATAGGTACTCCCATTCCTGAACATTTTCCAGTTTGACAGTGCTTTATGTATAAATATCTTAAATAATGTGGGTGATATGCTACAACTATGACGAAGGCCTTTTGTTACTTTAATTTTTTTGATACACATTTTCCAATTTTAATTTTAGATACTGCATTTTTATACACTTTTTTATTGAATTAATAATTGTATCGTTTATATCCATATCTTCTAATGCTTCCCACAACTTTTGTAAAGGGACGGTGTCATATGCCTTTTCTAAATCCACAAATGTGAAATTAACTTTTGGTTGTTATTTGGTCTTTTCAATAAATTGTTTTACCACAAATATGTGATCAATTGTAGTTCTCTCAGACCTAAAACCTGCTTGTACTTCATTCTCTTTTGTTGTTTATAATTTTCTTCCAAACAGTATTTGATTATTTTTCCATACATGATGATAATAATAATAATAATAATAATAATAATAATAATAATAATAATAATAATGCGAAATGAACTTTTGGTTGCTATTTGGTCTTTTCAATAAATTGTTTTACCACAAATATGTGATCAATTGTAGATCTCTCAGATCTAAATCCTGCTTGTACTTCATTCTCTTTTATTGTTTATAATTTTCTTCCAAATAGTATTTGATTATTTTTCCATATATGATAATAATAATAATAATAATAATAATAATAATGATAATAATAATAATTAATAATACTATTTTTTCTAAATTAGGAGTATTCCACAATACAGTGTTTCTCCTCCACCACAAAGTGATCTGTCGCCAGAGGTTTCTGTCTAGAGTATCTTCTTCCCTCAGATCTCTAGCTTCCATACTTCTCCTCACTCCATCCATCCAATGTTCTCTAGGTTTGCCTCTTCTACTTCTTCCATTAGCTTTCCAATTAAGGATCTTCTTTGGTATTCTCTCTTCTTCCATTCTTATGAGGTGTCCATGCCATTTGAAACGTTTTTCTTCTATTTTTTCCAATATGTTTTTTCCCCTATTGTGCTGTTTCTGACCTTATGCCTTCTTGAAATTCTTGTCAATCGCCTCCAAATATCTATTTCTACTGCTAACAGCCTATTGGATTGTTTTCTACTTACTGTCCAGTTTTCGGACCCAGATAATAAAATGCTTTGTAACAGGACTTGAAATACAGTTTTCTTCGTTCTGTATATTATATTTCTATTCCAAAGCACTGAGTTCAACATACCAATGATTCTTCTTCCATCAGTTATTCTTGTTTCTATTTCTGTATTTGAATTCTCACTTTTATCTAAAATAGATCCTAAATATTTAAAATTTGTAACATTACGTATTCTTCCTGAATTACATTTTAGCTCATCTGTTGTATCCAATGAAAGATATTCTGTTTTATTATAATTTATCTGTAATCCACATTTTTGTATTCTATGTCTAATTTCCTTAACATGAAAGATTCATCATCTGGATCTTGAGAAATAACTACCTGATCATCTGCGAGGCAATAATTATGTTCTTTTTTGAATTCCCAATATATTTGCAGTGTCTTGGCCAATTATTTGTACAATTATAAATATATATTTTGAAGAACGTTGGTGATAAGCAACATCCTTGTAGTAGACCTTTTGATATTTGGAATTCTTCTGAAAGTCTGTTTTCCATCTTAATTTGGCATTTGTTCTCCGAGTATATTGATCTTATAATACTGATTGTTTTGTCATTTATATTTGCCTCTTCTAGGGCTTTCCAGAGCAAGATTCTGGGATACACTATCATACGCCTTTAACAAATCAATACAGATCAAATCTACTGGTTGCGATTTCACTCGGCATTTCTCTAATAGCTGTCTTATTATGAATATATTATCAGTGCATGATTTGCATGTAGTGAACCCACTTTTTTCTTCCATATCTTAGTATTCTCTGCATAATCTATGTTTTATAAGGCGAGTGAATATTTTCATAATTGAGTTATTCACACATATCCCTCTATAACTATTGCAGTTTCTTCTCTCTCCCTTCTTATAATATATCGAGCTTATAAACCCAATTTCATTTCTGAGGGTATTGTTCCATGAATATTTGTATACATTTCATAAGCAATTTTATCACTTTTTGTCCTCCACATTTTGATAATTATAGATTATTTATCATCCCGTTTCCAGTATCTATCCTCAAACTATAACTTAAACACAAGATCACAACATAGTCTCTTATTTAATATACCGCAACATAGGACATCACATCACTCCATGTCATATACCATCTCCACTTCTCGCAACTGGAATTCCCTACCACAAGAAATAAGGGGGCTGCCGGACATTGGCATCTTTTAAAAGAAATCTAAATTTATATTTGCTCTAAACTCGACTTCATTATTATCCAGTGTAAGATATATATATATATATATATATTAATTGGTGTTTCCCGTATAATGTATCATATTTATATTATTATTATTATTATTATTATTATTATTATTATTATTATTATTATTATTATTATTATTATTATTATTATTATTATCGTGTCATTATTGTTATTACCCTATAAAATGTTGTTTGTACATGACATTTACATTGCTACATTTATTGTATCTTTAATTGTTTATAATTAGTATAGTGTATATCTATATTTGTTGAATATTTATTTGTATTTGAGCTGGTTGAGTGGAAGAGGGCCTTATGGCCTTAACTATGCCAGAATAAATAAAGTATTATTATTATTATTATTATTATTATTATTATTATTATTATTATTATTAATTCCATCAGGTCCACTGACTTTCCCATTTTTCCCTTCATGGATAATAATAATAATAATAATAATAATAATAATAGCATATTTAAATAGGCAGAGTAAGACCATAAGACCATATTAAACCAGTGATAAATATTGGATACGGAAAAATTACATATTTATAAAGGTTCGATCGAAAAATAATTGGAAGCAAATATAAATACATGTACATGTTCAAATTAAACAGAATTTAAAATTAATTAGCTTAATATTTTATGAGAAACAAGGAACGGAAACCATTAATACCTGCTGAGAAAAAACAAATTCCAAAGCAATACATATTTTTACTATTCTTTATTATTAAACAAGTTGTGGATAATTCATAATTCTTATTATATGTCTAATGTTACCCTGGTGAAGTGAAGGAGAATACTTTACTCCATCAGTTAAAATAACTAAACCATTAACACAAGTGGTAACTAGATGGAGGGTTACGGTCTCTTGATGTGGAAACAGGTAACTCTATGACGTGTAAGAAGAAGAAGTTGCTAAGGTCGGGTAGCCCCTAATCCTTCTGATAGGAAATTTTAATTTCTAGCAGTTGATGCAGTATAGGGATTAGAAGAGTGGAAGGTTCTATGATATGGGATGTCAGGTAGCAGATTACGGAACAATCCTCCATTCAAATTAAGATTTGAGATAGAGAAGATAAGTAACAGGTGTAGAGGTATGCAACATTTTCATATCAGGGTAAGCGACTGTCATGATGAATATAATAAATATGGAATAATACAATATAAAGGGATAAGACACAATAAGTAGATGTCTCCAAGAAGAAAATTGCGACAACGGATCTCTCCAAAGAGAGAAGCAAGAGAAAATGGAGAGTCTACATGCAGGACGAAATGTCAAGTGTCATATCAGTGAATGAAAGAGTATTTGTATAAAACATGAGTTCGTCAGAAAATTGTATAATCCTAACCTGTAGAAAGTGGAACAGAATTCTATGCTATCATCTATTATTTTTGTCAAAAATCGTGATAGGTTTTTATTTTTACAGTACCTACTCCAGGTGGTGATCAGTTGATTATCTTTTTTAATTTCTGTCTTTAATCTATCATAACCCATAATCACGGTTCGAAAGATATGTTAACATGCATACTATATCAAGAACAAATTACTCTGTAATACATCAGTGGTGACCTTGGATTCCTTATATCAAAACTCTTAACTAACATCCTCAACAACCTCTGAAAGTTTGTCATTACAGTTTTATTCCACCAAGTATTTCAATATTTATGTACTTCTGTCTTTCTCTCTCCATTTGTAGTTGGATACTATTTCCTTAAAACAGAAACTGGCAATCTATAGCAGAAATATGTAATAATTTAATATTAAGTTAACGAAATTTTGGGGTTATGAAGTAAATGAAGTGATACGACGTATATCTCGCTACTTGGGCATGAATGGAATTTATAATTATCACGAAGTTGTAAGATGGAGGAGCGGAGTGATCTCGCAAGTGTAGTATGTCACATACTGCCGTAACTTACGACTGAACTGCAAACAAGCAAATTGTAATATGGGTACATGACAGTGATATAGGAACATCTGTGACTCAAATTGGAAATGAACTCGTCCAACAAAATTAAAACTTTTCAAGAGAGCAAATTTAATAATACTTCTATGTTTTGTAGAAAATCTGAGAAAGAATCACTTTGACAGAGACTGTTTACTTTTAACTGATACATATTTTTTTATCCTAGTTTGGAAGCATATCTAAATATGAATAAAGAGGGAATTAACTCACTAATATTTGTCTTATTTTGTAAGCTTATCTAAACAGTGAGCATTAATAATCCTATTCACAAGTGACCTAATGTTTGGCAGGAGGTGATATGGAAAGCAGGAGAACCCATGCAGTGAAATAGGTCGATGTGATGTTGCTGACCTAGCCCCGGCTGATGAATAAAACAGCAATTTCTCGTCCATCTATCTCCGTTGTAATCACTGTCGATCCACGCCTATTCAAGCGATTAGTCCCGGCCAGAAAGAATCAGTTATATGTGGAGAGAACTGCAAATAACTTCAATAACATAAAATGAGTAGTGTAACGCAGTATATCTTTAAAATATAATAATTTTTATTAGTCGAGTTTTCTTTTGGGGCTAAACCTCGGTAGTCCCAAAGGACGACACACTAAATTTTACATCCATCCATAACAATTCTGTCCGAGGGTAGGTCATTTAATGCAATCATAGCATTTCATGCTGTGTTTTGCAGCGTTACTAGGGAATTGTAGGTGTGGTAGCTTCCCGTTGCTTTCCACACCGGTGGAGGATGATGATGGTGATGATAATGATAAGGATGATGATGATTTCGTGGACCGTTTGGGCCTTAAAGTTTTCCTGACATTTGTCTTACAGGTGAGGAAAAACCCCGATAAAAACCTCACCCAGAAAAACTGTCCCGACCGGGATCGAACCCGGGCCCGCTGCGTGACAAGGCAGCACGCTACCTCGAGACCACAGCGGTAGACAAATTTTACATATTACTTAATAATGATGATGATAATAATAATAATAATAATAATAATAATAATAATAATAATAATAATAGTAGTACCTCCATATAGTTAGTACTTTTTTTTTAAAGAATGGACTGACAGAATAAAATAGAAAGCATTTTAACAATTAAAAAAATTACCTCATCGGGAATTGAACATGTGACCTTTTGCATACGAATGAAACCACTAAGCACTGAGCTAAGCGTACGCTGGCTAGTTTCGTTTGAAAGAATACTCTTCAAAGGAAGAAGGGAAATGTATTGTAGCTCTACTGTGCAATTAATTTACTCGTGTGAATCGCTCGTTGGAACTTAAAATATTCGAGATCAAGAGTACGCCCATTACTTTTGTCATCAAGTGTACCTTACAGTGGATAATGATGAAGTCGAGGTTAGAGCAAATATAAATTCAGATTTATTTTAAAATATGCGTATATAAAATAAAATTTTAGGAATTTTTGGTCGGACGAAATGAAGGAAATGTTTTCAGAAGAGGCACGAATAATAATTACATTTGTAAATCACCATTTAATACATCAGACATGTAACACAATGAGTCAAGCTTATATAATTATTTGTTTTTTGACTATTAATTTTTCTCCTTCAAACAATGAACAGTATTATATTTCATTAGTAGTTTAATTTTCATTAAAGTTGTTCTATGATCTACATTTGTAGTTTATTTTTCATTTTAATTATTCTACTGTGACGCATTGTTGACACGTTGCTCAAACACAACTTTTTGAATTTTGCGGGCGGCGGCAATATTCAAATATCGCTTTATAAGGCGTAAGCGACTCGGATTATGATCATGAGTCACGTGTGTACAACTCGCAAGCGATTTCGCACTAGCCTCATCAATTATTTTGTTTGTGGTCATCTCAAAATCTACTACTGAAAGATTATTTTCATTTTATAATTCAATAATTTCTAGAATAATCATATCGATCCCCCTGTTGATAAAAAGAGGTGCAGCCCCTTTCTTGAAAGATCGATTTCAGATGCATTTTTCATCATTTCATAGAGGAATCGACCTATTTTTAGTTTAGATTCGAGAGAGATCAAGGCTGGGCTTCCAGATAATTTCAATTCTCTCATATAAAAGGGACGCGACTCGGTATACAGCTAGTTGCGGCCGGAAATTCGACCAATGAAAGTCATCTCAAAAGTGACATGGTAGAATGTGTTGCAATATATTACTTCTTCGAATGTAAATATGCCAGAATGAAATAGGATGTATTGTGTTTCTGAGAGACTTAGAAAACAAAATAACATAGCATTATTCAATCTTCTTTATTTCTTTCACAGTTATTCACTGTACAAGCACATATGATTATTCTGTTTTGCGTCTCTCACAAACAAAATTTATCTTATAGTTCAATTAATCACACTCGCAGAAGCTATATGTTGCGATACTTTCTTCCTCGTCGCTCTTTAAATCGAGTTCGCTGGTCGACGTCCTCGCCGCAATTAGATTTAACCCTTAAATTGGCGAAACAATAATTTCTCGTGCCAGTTATTCAAATGTTTCGGACCGCAAAGAAAACAAAATCATATAAAACTCTAAGATATTATTATAGGCTACATTATTACGTAATTTGACACAAATTAAGTAATTTATAATCATTGTGTGTTATTGTTTTATAAACAATAATAATAAATAAATGTATCTTAAAAGATACATTGTGAAGTTGAGGGTTAATCCGACTCGCATACCTATTATATGCGATTATCGAAACTATCTGGAAGCCAGTCTTAATATCTATCGAATCGAAACTGCAGGAGTTCTATCCTTATAGAAAGTGATGCATAGACGCGTCTGGAAAAATCGCTTGCTTGTTGTACACATAACTTATGATCCGAATTCAAATCCCTTATGCCTTAAAAGGCGTGATTAGAATCATGCTGCCGCACGCGAAACTCAAAAGAAAGTATTTGAGCAACGAACTAACAATGCGTCACACTAATATCTACATTATATTTTTTATTTGTTAAATTTGATTAAACTAGCGCATATTGGTATTTTAAGTAGTAATTCTATTATATGCATACTATGAAAACATTTATTTTTTATTTTAACTTAGTTATAAGACGAATTTATTGTAAATTGTACCTCACCTAGTTGAGAGGTAGACAAGGCCTTAAGGACTTAACTATGCGAGATAAAATAAGTTATTATTATTATTATTATTATTATTATTATTATTATTATTGAGAAATGTGGAGAAACTGCAGCTTGTGTGGGAGCATGGAATACACGGTCTAGAAGAGTAATTTTTGTCTGAGGTCACATATCATCTCGACATAAGAGTTTACAGGCTAATTTATTGATTGAATTATGTTGGGCTAAGAACGTAGTTCTAAATTGCTATATTTGGGTAACTATGTATTTCCATAGCCCATAATATCATTTTTAGCACTCTGTATTCATTCCATGAATTGAAAAATGATTTACAATTAGAAATTGTTTTCATAAATAATCAACATATGGAATTTAAAAATAATATTAAACAAAACGTCATATACGCTCATATATTCTCGTCATGCGCTGTCAAATTTGTTGAAAAAATCACATCCTTACGAAGTCATTAATTTACTGCGTTAATAAACTTCAATACATTTTCAGTGCTGTACCTTCTGTTAAAACATTGATCATTTATTGAAACAGCTCATGTGTCCCCATTAATTATTGCAGACGTATATTATACTGTGTACTGTACAATAAATAATGTTTGTAATGACATAGATTTATTCCCTTGTCTGAATAACGGGAGAAACTATTTCTGTTTGGGTTTGAAACACGATGGGTTATACTGCTTCATACCATCCTTTTAGAAACGCATTAATAGCACCATGGTTGTCAGACAACCAAATGGCGGCCGAGTATTGTCATCATCATCATAGTACATTCACGAATTTAGGCCATTTGTTGACCTGTTTCGGCCTCAAGAGAAACACCATCCAGAAGTCTTTTGAGTGGACGTCCTGGTCTTCTTCTTCCTGCAGGTTGATATCTTAACATTAGTTTGGGTATTCTGTGATCTTCCATTCGATGAACATGTTGTATCCATCTTGACTTATAATCAGAAATTTTGTTTTCTAAAGATTCCATGTGTAATTCTTCTAAGATGTCTTCATTTTTTTTGTGATCTAGTAGTGTGTATCCTGCAGTCCTCCGAAGATATCTCATTTCAGCAGATCTAAGTCTCTGTATATCCTTCTGTTTCAACGTCCATACTTCGCTACCATACAAAAGAGTTGGAAGAGCCAGTGTTTTGTACACTTTCAGTCTTGAATGCTTTTGGACTAACTGTGGCTTGAAGATAGAATTTATTAACCCTAAAATTCTTAAAAATTTAGATATTTTTGCATTTACATCCTTTTCTTCTTCATATGAGATATTGCATCCTAGATATGTAAAATTATTCACCTGCTCCAAAATTTTATTGTCCAGTACAATTTTACTTCTGACAGGATCTACACCTTGAAATGCCATAATTTTTGTTTTTTCTGTAGATATCTTTAATCCATATTCTTCTGTAATTTTGTTAAGTTCATACAGACCTTTCTGTAGATTATCTTCGGAATTTGCTATTATTATTTGGTCATCTGCAAACAATAGGGTGTTTAATTTTCTATTTTCTGATATTCTTATTCCAAATTTATATGTTTTGTTCCAGCAACATATTACTTCATTGATATAAATTGCAAAGAGTGTTGGGGATAGGGGGCAGCCTTGTCTCACACCACGATTTATAATTCCTTCTTCAGAAAATCTGTTATTTAATTTAATCTTTATTTAATCTAGGGGTAGTGACGTGTGTATAACCTCTCCTACCCAATTCTCATCCTCACCTTCTCGTGGTACAACCTGTTTTCACAAACGAGGCTCTGAGGACCGAGTCACGGCGGTATAACCGTTCCATCAGGTACTGAGTAAATGCGGTATCCTAATGTCTGTCCAGAGACTAAAAGGTAGCAGCCCTACCACTGGACTACTTAGCGTCGGGCCAGTAACCTGTCCTAAGGAACTTCAAAACTACTTTCAAGTCTCAACACGAAAAAAAGCCGAGTATTGTGTGATGCATAACTCCAGGCATAAAATTCAAATTACAGTGGAAGTATTTCTCGTAGCAAATTCTCACTTGAGGAAGTTTAAAATATTTTTACTTGAAGATAAGGAACCCGTGCAATGAAATAAATTTTGTTTTAAGTTTCATTGCATACATTTATGATATAAGTGATTTTCTATCTATAAAGGATAGAATATTTTGATGGGTTAAGCTGTACTCTATTTCATTTCCTATACTGTATTTTACTGGCCAGCTTCATGGTTTTGTGGTCAGCATTTCTAGCTGCCATATATATGAAGTCCCAGTTCGATTCCCGGCCATGGAATGGGAATTTGTCCTTAAATTAAATTATTCCTGAAATTATTCCTGGTATGAAATTTAGATTAAGCTTAGTTTTAAGGACCCTCCTGTGCTTCGTTACATTTTATCGCCCATCATATCATCGGGGTAACATAACTCTTCCTTCCAGGCGCCCCCACAAAAATAATATGAGATAATGCTTTACACAGTCTGGTGGGACTGGACAAAAAATGCACGAAGGACATAAATAAAAGCAATAGAGACTATAAATATAACTTATCGTTTATTTAACCTACATATTAAAAAATGCTAGTTGTTAGGACGTGATGAAAGCAGATGTCTATTTCGAAATCAATAATTAGAAAAAAAGTTAATTGGAATTACAACACGTAAATCATAAATACGAACAAAATTTATAGTATTTTCCTATATATATCTACTATCCTTTCTAATTCTTCCATTATAACGTTTAAATATAACATAACTAGAGAAAATGTACCTGAAGGTGAAATTAAACCAATACCTCCAGTTTTACGCGTTTTGGTACTTAGAAACATATCCTGGATTATCCCAAATCCCTCCTCTTTAAGCCCCGAGTCATCCGTAAATATTGAAATTTTTACTTGAGCTGCTTCAACCAACGAGAAGCCATTAGGTTGTGGTTTTACTATAAGAAGTAGAAGTTTAACTTTTTTCGATATATATATATATATATATATATATATATATATATATATATATATATATATATATATATGCATTTAATAACATTGCTCACGGACCTTTTTGGGTATAGCCACACTTGGCTACAGTATTTACATACTTGCACGCATACATAAAGAGGCATAAAACATTATAATTCCTTGATAATGGCATGTGGGATCATGCCGAAACGTCGGAATCAGTAGCCAGAGGCCGACTTTAAATCCATGACGCGGAAAACCCAAGAAAACTTTCGTAATCATATATATACAGGATGTTAATTAATAACACCGACAAACTTTCAGGTATTGTAGAGGAGAGTTAGACGAACAATGTGAGATAATGAACTTGGGGCGTGTGAAGCCAAATTGTGAAGTTATGACTTTTTTTTAACTGGACGTTCATACTCATTAATCAACAATGAAACAAAGTATGAATATAGTTTGTCTTGGGAATACTTCAGTTCTGCTCCATTAATAGGACAACCCTAGTTTTAATAGCAAATATAGCAGCATTTTCAACATTTGAGCCCTGAAGTTATGGACATTTCGTCTTTCGGCAAGAGCAAAAAATAAAAATGAAAGGTCAGCATGTCTGAACCTTAAATATCATGTTCCTAACGAACGATATTTCATACCTGGCACGTTACTCCTGAGCTAAATGGCCTCACGAAATCAACCCGCAAAATAAGGCTACACCATGTAACAGCTTGTGAACGAAATCTTCGAAATATTGTCAGTGGAGTACTGGCTCCTAACACATTTATTATTATAACTTGCCAATTTGAACTTTTCGACTACAAGTTGCACATCTCAAATTATTTATCTAAGACACTTCTACAATACCTAAAAGTTTGTCGGTGTTATTCATTAACATCCTGTATATATATATATATAAAGTCTACCTCTACATTACAGTTTCTAATTTCTACTTTGTAAATAGTATAGTGGTACGTACAATCATTTTATGCATATCTTCAAAGAACTCTGTCTGAAGTGGTAAATATTTGTGTATTTCTCATACTTCATCTTCTTTATTTAATAATTCAATAAGTCTTTTATATATTTTTTCAGTACTGGAGTGCGTTTCAACAATTTTTGTATCTCCTTATAATATCTGATTTGTAGAAAACACTACACTGCATATTTTCCCCATTCAATAAGAAATGTTCTTTAATAAATTCTTCCAATAACTGATTTATTTTAACTTCACTTGAGATTTTAGCGGTCCGTCGCCGTGGCGTAGTCGGTAGAGTCCCTACCTTCCACTCCGGCGACCCGGGTTCGATTCCCGGCGGGATAGGGGATTTTAAATCTCCACCTTGGGTCTGGGTGTGTGTCGTGTCTTGTGTTTGTATGTGTGAATAAGATAAAAAGGTTAATAAAGGTAAAACAAAAAGGAAGAACAGTGTAAACAAAAGAAAACTAGAAAGAAAGAACGAAATAAAAAAAGCGTTGTTGATGTTGTATATAAGCACGGAACTAACAGAAAATAACATTCGGTTATCATAGCGAACCAGTCCCACAGTATATTCTGTTTGTCCCTGAGTCTGTCTGCAGTGATGACTATAAGCAAGTTAGATGCCTCAGACATAATTTGATTTCTTGTTCGGCTCAGGATATTACAATTTTATCCCTTATTAATTTTATGACTACGGCTAACATCTCAATTTGATTCCCAAATTCATCATGTTTTTTATGAGATCTAGAAAGCCTAAGGACGACTGAGTAGTTACTTCCCTTGAGGAATAGAAACATGCGGTTAAGAAAACTAAACTTATGGATGATATATTACGTAATGGTTAGCACATTGACTCTGTATTATTAACAATTTTCCAATGGCAGTAATAATTTTAATCGATATTGGCTCTGAAGAGATGGCATTTCACCCATGTTTACGTTTGTTCATTTTATTTTTTATATTACCCTTTTTTGTCCACCACTGTAATGGAGGAATGACGTTACCTCGGGAAAGCAGCGGATTCGGGTTCGAATCCCAGTTGGGTAACGTTTCTTTGTTAAGTTTGTTCGGAGTTATTCCTCGTCAGCTGTAAGACAAATATTAGGAAACTGTGTAATCCAAAAAGTCCTCGAACGCCATCTGGTAATCAAATCCATCCTAATAATATTAGCCTTGTTTAGTACATGAGTAAATTATATGCATTTTCTTAAATGCCCTCAATGTCCTTGAGTGGTAAAAATTCATACATATGAAGTCCAGAGTTAGAAATCCTCTCCCGACAGATGATATTCCTGGCGTAGGGCACGTAAAAGTACCTATAAGGACAGAGGTTGGACTAAGGAGTTTGGGCTTATGTGCGTTTTAACTTTATAATTAATTAGGCAATGTGTTGGAAAGTGTGTTTTCTATTAAACTATGAGACAATCTAAAACTTTAATATTAATAATATTATATCGTAATTCAATTACATTTATATTTCAGTCCGTGTTCTCGGATTATACCTAACCTAATGGCGATAACTAATTCATTGGCACTATAGAACCTAGGGGTTCGTGAGAGTCCGGACATAAGCTCTCCGTACATACATATCCCAATTATTCTCTGTATAATTCACCTACTTTAACTAATTAACTCATTGGAAATATTAAATATTTATGGCCGCGCGGACATAGTCTCTTCATACATCCGTATCCTGAGCTAATGTTTTCTAATTATTCACTGTATAGGCCTAATTCACCACCATCAATTCATGGTTAATATTATTCTCCCACCTTATTCTTGGTCTAACTATTGGGACGATTTGCCACTGGTTTGGTTACAAGGAAATCATAGTTAGTATTATTCTTCGGCCTAATTCACCACCATCAATTCATGGTTAATATTATTCTCCCACCTTATTCTTGGTCTAACTATTGGGACGATTTGCCACTGGTTTGGTTACAAGGAAATCATAGTTAGTATTATTCTTCCTTCTAATTCTGGCCTAATACTGGGCGTTTTCCTCTGGTTTTCATACAAGAAATTCCCATACCTTACTTTCATTCCTTATTCGTGCCACATTTACTGTCCATCGCAGTCTACGAGACTTAACTGTTCTTATTGCAACAGGGTTTTCATAAAAATAATGTACCTCACTCTTATATAGTTTTCTCCATTCATCTGATTATTCGTCTCCCTTTGTTAACAAAATTTCCCTAAGAATTTTATTCTCAAATACTCCTAATCCTCGCTAGTCCCATATACGTATAAGGTACCATATTTCACATCCATACAATATAACTCAAAGAATAAATTGCCTTATTTATTTTTAGTTAAACATTTTTTAGAGATCTTTGGAATATAATTACTAATATAAATAATATTTAAACCTTTATCAACACCCATCTACAGAGATGGTTAATTAAAGGAAAATGACGGAATTGTAGGTATAAAGCAAAATGTTCTTCTTCAGCCAAATTTTAGGGCTCTGTAGATTATTAACTAGATTACCCAAATAAATAATCCATTAGCAATAGGTCCTTATCATTTTAACGTTGAAAGACAAATAGAAGCAATCGGAATTGTTTTAAGCCAATTAGACAGGTTTCTGCATATTTTTCAAAAGACTGGCATTTTTGAGATTCCAGATCTGCAGAAATAACCAAATTTCAGGACCTAAAATCAAACTAGATTTTGGATAATGCAAAATGAAATAAATATTTTGCAGGAAAAAAAGAAAAAAATAGTTATGATACACTGGATACCGTCACATTGTGGTTCCGGTAATAAATAAAGATTAGATTTATTGGACAAAAGGCACAAAAAATCATCAAATAAGTAAACAGGCCATTTATTACTTTGGAATTAAACGAATTATTAATAATAAATATTAAAGGAAGCTCAACGAAATTTCATGTGAATGAAACATTTGGAAAGCTTTTTGCAAGAAAATTCATTAGAAGAGATGCTGTGGCAACTTTCGGTATGAAAAGACAATGACTGTTTGACTGCTCACTTACACCGAATCTCCATTTTACCATCTATAGAGTGTGTTCCTTCTGTGTTAAGAAAGAGGTTTTATTATGACCAAAGAACATTTAGTGAAGTGTTTAAAGTTAAGAGATTGTGGCACAATGTTTACAACATTGTATTGGAAATAAGATGCCGACGAATGACAGACAATGTGTCAAGTACCAAAACATTAAAATAATAATAATAATAATAATAATAATAATAATAATAATAATAATAATAATAATAATAATAATAATAATAATAATAATAATAATAATAATAATAATAACAACAACAACAACAACAATAGTAATATTATTAATAATAATAACAATAATAATAGTCATATTAATAATAATAATAATAATAATAATAATAATAATAATAACTAACTGGCAATTTCGAATCCATAGGTTCATGGTCGCGAGGACATAAGCTCTCTCCATACATCCCTATCCTGAGCTAATATTTTCAATCATCTCCTGTATAATCTACTTCCCTCAAATCATGGTTAATGTTATTCACCCACATAATTCTTGGTCTACCAACTGGGCTTTTCCTCTGGTTTTATTACAAGAAGTTTCCATGCCCCTCTTTCATTTCCCATTCGAACCACATGTCCTGCCCATCGCAATCTATGAGAGTTAACTGTTCTTATTATATCTGGCTTCCTACAAAGACCATGTAGTCACTGTTATGTAGTTTTCTCCATTCACCTGTCTGTTCATATCTCTTTGGTCCAAACTGTTTCCTGAGAACTTTATTCTCAAATATTCGTAATCTTTTCTCCTCCCTTATGGTATATATAGCTACCACACGTACAATTCCCTAGTAAAGCTGCAAGCATAGAATGAAAATGTTATGATTGCAGTGAAGGACCTGCCTTCGGGCAGAATTACTATGTATGTATGGTATATTTACCTTGTCGTGGTGGAGTGGCTTGCGTGCTTGAATGATCACGAGAGCTATGTCGGCGGTAGCATTGCTACCGAAAAGGTTACCAATGCCGAACAGGTCGAAGGCGATAAGCCAGATAAGAAAGTACCTTGATCGAAAGAGTGATGATCTTTCACCGTAAAAATAGAACCGTCAAGAAATGCGGACATGGGTTCCACTGGGATAAAATTTTCCGGAAGTAAAATAGTAGCCATTCGGTTTTTCCGGGAGGGGACTAATTCAGGGAATCCATGTCAAAGAGTCAATCACAGGGACATTTTCCCAGGAACATGGAATTTTAGGACGTTATCTAGTAGTGGGACCCTAGGAATTTTAACCAGGAATTAGATTAATAATAATAATAATAATAATAATAATAATAATAATAATAATAATAATAATAGTAATAGTAATAATAATAAAGATAATAATGATAATAATAATAATAATAATAATAATAATAATAATAATAATACTTAAGAAAGGGACAACACAGAGAAATTATTGATCCAACGTACACCAAAGAGGGTGAAAAAACCTATTGTTATATTTGAACACACCTGACTAGATTTACTCATACCATGGGTTAAATCCTGTGAAATGAACAGGTTCTCTTTTAAGTTGGGAGTGAATAATGGTTAGAGGATGAAGTAAAATACTCTCCAACATTCAAGTGTCATAGAGTTACACGTTTCGTGTAATTCAATTATAATTACCCTTCGTTACAAGTCTCCTGCTAGCCTTTTCACCTTTATTCTTACATTTCCCGTTCAGTGAAAGTTGATTCTTCTACTGCAGCATTCTCTTAAATGTTATGAATATTAAAATTATTTAAACATATTTAAAAAAATATTATTTAGTTACATTTAGTTACATTTAATAAAAACTTTAAACTGATAATATATACAACTATTATTCTACCAATTACATTATATGGATACGAAACATTGGCTCTTACTTTAGGGAGGAAAGGAGATTACAAGTATTTGAGAATAAATTTCTTAGGAAAAATTTATGGACCAAAGAGAGATGAACATATAGGTGAATGGAGAAGACTACATAACAGTGAACTGCATTCTTTATAGGAAGCCAGATATAATAAGAACAGTTAAGTCTCGTTAGACTGCAATGGGCAGGACATGTGACACGCATGGGGAATAAAAGACACGCATGGAAGGTTCTTGTAGGATAATATTAATTATGATTTGAGGGAAGTAGATTATACAGGGAATGATTGGAAAGCATTAGCTCAGGATATGGATGTATGGAGAGCTTATGTCCGCGCGGCCATGAATCTACGAGTTCGATAGTGCCAGTGAGTAAGTGAGTAGAGTAAGTAAGTTATATTTAATAACTAGCCAATACCCGGCGTGCGCTGCTACGGCTAAATAAATGTTATGTTTAGTTGAATAAGTAAGAAGAACAATAATTATAAATTTATATCGTAATTATTTTTAGGTACCCTGTGCTGATTACCTGGCATTGCCCAGGAATCCACTTATCTGATATTCTTGGCATTAATGAGCTGAAAGACAGAAATGGTTATTGTGAGTTATCCGTAAAAGATACGTAGACACGTGCTGTCGCGGCCCTTTTTGTAGAATTTTTTGAGATATTCAATTCTGTATACGTTAATTTGGTGTATTTGTTATGGGTTAGGCAGCGTAAGCCATTTAAGCATCCAAAAAGCGACTTAATTTTCTGAGATAAAGCCTATGTTAATTTTCCCAGAAAAATTCTCTAAGTGATGGTGAAACCCCCATTCAAATCAGTCAACTAGTTTTTGAGTCCATAAAGGGCAGACATACAAACCGACAGATAGACCCGCACTCATTTTTATTATTAAGATTTAAAAATTTGATGGATTTACATTATGGATTCAGTGTAAGTTACGGAAGCATATGAAATATTTGAGCAGCTAGAACGGATGGGAATCCGACATGTTGACCACATTTCACTCATTTACTGATTGGGTGATCGTCCATGTTTTTTTATTGACACTTAGATGTGAGGCCAGAAGCGTGGTTCATCATCATCATCATCATCAACAATCACGGATTAAGCCCATGTGGCTTGTTCCGATCTCATAGATTCTCATTCAAAAAGTTGAATCCATCTCTTTTTTTGGTCTACCAATGTTCCTGTTTGTAATTAAGTATAATTTTTGGAATCCGATCATCTTTCATTCTTTGAACATGTTCTTTCCAGTTTTTTCTAGATTCTTCTATTTTATCTAAAAGTTAAAACATATTTAGCTCATTTCTAATATCTTCACTTCTTTTATCTAGGCGTTTGCAGCAAGCCACACTTCTCAGAAATCTAATTTCAGCTGCTTCTATGATCTTCTCTTCTGTTTTAGTTAAAACCCAAAATTCACTACCCTACAATAGTAAGGGGACTGCCACTGCTTTATCAAATTAGAGTTTTGTTTCTATTCTTGTGTTTTTAAATATTCTTTTAATTGTGCCACATATATAATTAAATTTATTAAGTTTGTTAAACAGATCTTCATTTTTAAAACAGGAGATTTCATAACCCAGGTATTTAAAATAGTTCACCTATTCAATGGGTTTGTATACCAAATATCTTCTACGTCTGTAGCATAATATAAAATACAAATAAAGAGTTTCACATTTTCTTCTAATGCACGTTGTTGTTGTAGAATTGGTCTTGGCGGTGTAGGAGTTAAGTTTCTTATCGCTGGTCCCAAGGATCGCGGGTTCAAACTCAGCCGGGATCAATGTATTTTTAGGAGTGGCATTAAACCGCGCGTCACGAATCTGAAGAGTTTTGGGTTTGACCCTCTGATCAAAATTTAATAATCGGCTTTTCCCATCTAAGTAATAATTTGATCACATACTAGGCGTCTTTTTGAAGCGAAGAGTTAACCACTTCTCACTATCTGATACTGCATCTGTATGGTACTAAGCGTAACTAGATTAACTTGATTAAGTAATTCTCGCAAGGGAACATCCTTGAGTCACGTGGGGATGTATTGTATAGATAGACAGTCGTTGTAGAGACTGCAGACTTAGTGTTGATCAGAAACCTATGTCATGGTATGCAACTTTCTGCGCTTCAATAAAGATAAAAATCGAAATTTCAATACTCCCGTTTCATAACAAGGAAACTTATCTGAATCCCACTTGCAATTAATTCATGATATTCTGTTTTTGTTGAGTTGATTGAAGTTTCATAGTAAATACATTTATAATAGATTTTTAATCCGAATCGCTGTAATATTATTAAAGAGGAAAGCATGCATTTTCAAATGGATTACTTTTTTAAAAATGATGAATAATCGTTTATTACCACTGATTTGATTACTGCGTCCACCGTTGTTGCCTTGAGATAGCGTTGCTGTCTCATACGTGCGGGCAGAGGTTCGATCCACGGTTGGGATCATTTTCTTGGTAATATTTTTTATCGGGGATTTTCCTCGCCTGAAAGACAAAGGCCAGGAAACGTTAAGATCCAAACGGCCCCCGAACATCATCTAGACGTAATGAGATTGTCATAGCCCTATTATTAAATTTTATAATTTTTTCGAGATAAGTTATTTTCAGACTTTCAAAATTGAACATGCATTTTATTTAGATATATCTGCAAGTATTGGGGAATGCTATTCGAAATTTCTGCGTTGTAGAGGGGACTCAAGTACTTTTTATGGAGAACCCATGTCCGAAAATGCACCGATTCACTCTTCACAACAGAAAAGCACATTGTTGAAGGTCATTGCTTGACGTTATTTGAATGAATTGAAGGAAATTAAATAAATTATTTATTGACGAGTACTTATACATATAAAATTATCCCACTACAAGCCTAAGGAAGCTATGGGAGTAGTAGGACGTAAGTGTTCCACCTTTCTAGATAATCGAGATAAGATGTCAGCCGGGTTGTGAGACCTTTGTAACTGCTACATTTATCCCCAGAACATACTCATTTCCGTTAGAGGCTGAATCAACCGAGGACCATAGTGCTGTCATTTCCGAGCCCATCGGGTTGCGAACCTGCGACCTTTCGACTTATTGCTTAACTACTACGCTACAGTAAGGCCTAGAAATATATATATATATATATATATATATATAATAGATAATACATAAATGATAAATTTAATTGTAGCACTTCCCTATAGGAGACAATTATCGTTTGCAGGGCAGGATTTCAAAGTGAAACATATCTTTACAATATACTCTAACAGTTGATTTTCTAAAGAAAAATGCATTGTCTAGAACCCGGAAGTGTTTAATAGAATTTCTCAATTATTCTGTATAAATGTTATGATATTGAAACTGTAACAGGCATTCTAATGAAACCCGTAATTAACTAAGTTCGATGGCAACTAAATGTGAAATTATTAAAACATGCATTAACCATGTTGTTTTGAACGTAAACTGTACAACACAGAAGACTGCATCATTGCACATTACAAATATAAGATTTATAAAGCAAAAGTTAAGGTTATGTTTTTAAATGAAAACTTTTATATTGCCAAGTAATACATTATTTACAATTTAATTTTTTTAATCGACCTGATTTTCAAGATATACTTCTGTAATTTAGACATTTAAATCCGAATTTCCGCAAATCTACAATTCAAATCAACTCCCAGGGTTCAATTACACTGGTCAATATGATTTTTGTCTCATGAGTACCAATAGTTGTACTTAATGCAGTTTTTTTATCGTGTTTTCAAACATGTATTCGGAATTTCTCCATCACCCACAGTTTTGTTTATATAAATTTCAATTAATAGATTTTAATAATTATTTTTTAAATACACGTTATTTTCGTCCATTTGTCCATTGTAAACTAAAACCAAATGACCTAACTCAAATGGTTTCAGCTATGGAAAAGAGATATCACGGGAAATGGAATCCTAATTTGCTGACCGATTATTGTTGGACCATCAAGTGGGAAGCTCCACAGGCGAAATATAGCAGAAAATCGTCATTTCTTACTTTCTAGGCGAGTCCGAATGTTTGAATATTGTGTAGTTACGAATGTAAAAAATATTAAAGTGTTTGATATTATAAATTCTTGTGTCTCGGAAACCTTACGTGATGGAGAAAAACCGATTTCATATTTGAATTCAGGAGAAAATATAATATCAGAATCGCATACTTTTCCTTCTGAGAGAAAAAAAAAGTTTATTTTTTTGTTGTTCAGTGTTACCGAAGGGAATGGAAATTTTAAATCTCCACCCTGTGTCTGGGTTTAATACACTGGGCTGTCTTGTGCGCCAGTCTGGTATCGTGATAAGGATAACCATGGAAGGATGTGTGCCACTAAGCATAGTTCCTACCCTCTACCCAGTCCCAAGGGGATGAGTAAAGCCTACAAATAGGGAGAAGGTAAAAATAACAGAAAAGAAAGAAAAATCCAACTAACAATATTGTAATCTTACAATGGTAAATGGGCTTCACTCAATAATCAATATGTTTTGTCGTTCTTATTCGTAGCTTAGAGCCTCGAAAAGCTACTACAATGCTCCATATTCTGACCCAAAACTTTTACTTCTCTTGTGTCTCTCCCTTTCTCACTTCTGCACTTCTTATGAAAAACTTTCACGTTATTATGATATTCATTTTATAAAATAAACCAACTAGAATAATTAATGGAAATAGTTATTTATGTAACAATTATTATAATTATTAATAAAAAAGTCATCATAAAGACATTCTTGGCATACAATTTAATAATCTCATATTAATTATCTGCACTCAGTAAAGCACATCATATTGGATCGTTAAGGATATAATACTTGTAAATAAGTTCCATATATGTGACGATATAACTAAAGCCCTCAACGATGCAATTTTCATTTCTAATAAAAATCAGTTTATTAAAACAGAGTTTGCCTATACATACTTACTTACTTACTCACTGGCACTGTCGAACCCGTAGGTTCATGGCCGCACGGACATAAGTTCTCCATACATCCCTATCCTGAGCTAATGCTATCCAATCATTTTCCTGAATAATTTACTTCCCTCAAATCATAGTTAATGTTGTTCTCCCACCTCATTCTTAGTCTACCAACTGGGCGTTTTCCCTCTGGCTTTCCTACAAGAAGCTTGAGCCTTTGTCAAGTGTTCTCTGATGTAGTCCCCGCCCGGAGAACCGAATGGCGGACTATTTGACCTCCGGAAAATTTTACCCCAGTTGAACCCATGTCCGCATTTTTTGACGGTTGTATTTTTACTGTGTCACTCCTTCGACCAAGGTACTTTTTTCGTCTGGCTTATCATCTTCGACCAGTCCGGCATGGGTAACCCTATGGCAGCAATGCTACCGCCGCGGCGGCATAGCTCTTGGTATCATTTAAGCACGCAAGCCACAAGCCACTCCACCACGACAATGTGAAGATACCATGGAGGGTATACATACATACACTTCAAATTGTTTAACTGTTCTCTGTATAAGTTATTGCTGTTTGGTTAAAAAATAGTGTTAAAATAGTTTTTATTGTTTTAACGTTTTGTAAAATATTGTTGTACACACTGTAGTTTCATTTGTATTATGGTCGCGCATATGACTTAGATGTCTACTGACCTATAATAAATAAAACATCTCTTTGGCTATTTGTTATAAATTAATTCGTAAATCATTTCCTAGATTAAGATTATAGTTTCTTAATTTTCTTACAAAAACGAATGTTTCTTAGAAGGGAACTATCAACAATTGCATGCCGAAAACTACCTTGACATTTCTCCCGAAGAAGTGTTGTGATATATCAAGGCCGTGTACTAAAGTATCTACCGTTTTTAACTGCAAGAAGCCAGAATTCAGCAATGGCAACTCGCTGTGCGTATCAGATGGACTCCCTGCTTGACTTACAGCGGAGTGGAGTGAGGCGAGTGTAGCACGGACGGCAGGTAGTGAGGATTATCCAATCCACCAACTAGATACATTAATTAGTAGCGCATACTCATATTACTGGCTGATGATGGAAGTTAACTTCCAAAAGGCCTCCAAATAATATTTTTAATGCATCATTTTAATAAAGTTAAGGATGACGGCATCTGCCAACAGGTACATTTTTAATTTTTAATTTTTATCTTATGACTATTCACATCAATGGAATTTGATATGAATTTTATCAGTATTGATTCAATCCATTAAGTGAGGAGTTGTATTACTTCCCTGTAGTTTAAATGAGATATTTGGCGCTGGATTTTAATGCATTGCAGTTAAAAAACGGTAGATCATTTTTTGGACACGGTCTTGGTACATCACAATGGTTCTCTGGAAGACGTTTAAAGGTAAGTTTCGGCATGCGATCGTTGACAGTTAACTTTTTATATCCATCCATAGCAATTCTGCCCGAAGGCAGGTCCTACACTGCAATCATAGCATTTTCATACTATGCTTGCAGCTTTACTAGGGAATTGTAGGTGTGATAGCTTCCCGTTGCTTTCCACACCGGTGAAGGATGATGATGATAATGATAAGGATGATTATGATGATGTTGGCCGTATGATTTCGGGGACCATTTGGGCCTTAAAGTTTTCCTGACATTTGTCTTACAAGTGAGGAAAAACCCCGATAAAAATCTCACCCAAAACAACTGTCCCTACTGGGGATCGAACCTGGGCCCGCTGCGTGACAAGGCAGCACGCTATCTCGAGACCACAGCGGTGGACACTTTTTATATAAATAACTTTTTATATAAATACTTTTATTTTATTTGTTAATGTGGTTCAAGGTGAAGTATTTGATAGATTGGATTATTGTTAACACAGATATAAACAAATGAATTGGTAATAAACCGTCAAGGGCTGAATCTGGAAGTCATTGCGACTGCTATTTGTTGCATACATATTGTTTTATAAATAAATTCCTAGATTAATAATAACTAGAGCTAAGAATTTTAGGTGCAAAATTTTGGTGAAAAAGGTGCAAAAAAGGTGCTTTAATTTAGCAGAAAAAGGTGCAAGAAAAGGTGCAATTTTTTTTAAATAGAGGGTGCAAATTTCCCATATGAATTATCATTAAAGAGTACCAAAACCATTTACACGACACAAAATTCAGTCATGTTGTCATGTATTAAAAAGCATGAGTAAAAAAAATCCCAGAACATTATGTTATTGAAATCAGAACTTTAGAAAACTGTTAAAGCAGATATTCAACAACTCAAATGTTTAGAACATATCTAAAAAAGTTCAATATCTCAACTGTCTATCAGTGGTTTCGTCTAATGTAAAATATACTGGTTTTCACCTTCTACTGTTGGTGTTTTTCATCAATGGTTATTGAAATATCACAAAGAATGCACCTCATAACAGACCTGTCACTCTGAATTCCATATGCAGTAAACTGTTTTACGAAGTCTTGTAGTTTGTTGGAGTTCACATTCAGTTTTGCATACTGTATACTGGCCACTCAGGAAAATAGCAGACTGCACAAGTCAAATATTATTTTGAACTGAAAATTTGTTTATGCACTCAACAACCTCCCTTGCTTAAACAATAGCTTTCACATAACTGTGGTGCAAGAAGGTGCGAACTAATTTAAAAGGAATAGCCTAACGGGACTGCACTAAAGTGGAAGTAATGTGATGTGGACTGATACCACACATCGTTACCAACCCTTGAAGAAATGAGAAACATATATATATACATACACATAATTTTGGGAATACAATGCTGCTAAGAGATAAAAAAGGTCTAAAAAAAGTGCAAAATCTGCTTGCATTGATAAAAAGGTGCAAAAAAGTGCTAGCATTGAAAAAAGGTGCGAAAAGGTGCAACAAAAACATATTTAGGGACATTTTGTTTAATGTTTTATTTGCAAGACAAGCTAATTTGAGCATTGTAGTAACAAAATAAAATTAAGGTGCAGCATCTAAAATTCCTAGCTCTAATAATAACGTTCTTTAGATTGTCTTACGAGAATAGAGATTTTGTGGAAACATTATTTTCCCTTAAGTTGTTAATGTCTTGAGGAACAGACGTGCAAGTGCTGAATTTGCAAGTCACTGGGAACGTTATATTATGAGCAGGAATAGTGACCGGGGTGATTAAATAGCGAGGTTATCTACGAATCACAACGAAAACAGTTTTTAAATATAAATTAACCAATGATTTGATACTACAGTCTGATAAGTATAAAAAAATGGTATGATAGCAAATTCACTACTATGTACTCTACTTGTAAGAGCACAGTTCCTATTTCTTATGTGATCTAGTTGTACTGACAGCGGGTTGGATGACTTGAATATATTGTCATATATTGTAAAAACGTAACAAACCTGGCCGCAGTCTTAAGTCTTTCCGCTCCCAAAACCTGATTACGAGTCTTAATTTTCTGATATGTTTACAGTCAATTTCCACTTCTCAGTACTGTCTAAGCCTACATCCATTCATTTTATTGAAATAGCAAAATAATCAAGTAAAGATAATAAATAATTTATACGTAATTCTTACGTGGCATATAGCATCCAGGCCTTACAGTGCCACGACATGTCGGAGAGAGATTTTAAACTGTAGATCACACACATACTTTTATGATAATACAAAGACATAGAACGCTTTCCAAAATGAGTGACAACTTTGGACCAAAGAAAGATAAACAGACAGGCGAATGGTGAAGACTACGTAAGAGTGTGTTACATTATCTTTGCGGTGAAACCAGATATATTAAGAGCTAAATCTCATAGACTGCGATGGGCAGGATATGTAGCATGGATGGGGAATGAAAGAGGGGCATGGAAACCATGTAGGGAAACCAGAGGGAAAGCGCCCAATTTGTAGACCAAGAATGAGGTGGGAGAATAACATTAAACATGATTTGAAGTCAATACTAATAAAATTAATATCAAATTCCGTCGAGGTGAATAGTCATAAGATAAAAGTTAACAATTAAAATGTACCTGTTGGCAGGTGCTGTGGTCCTAAACTTTGTTAAAATGGTGTATATAAAATTAACTGGAGCGCTTTCGCCTCAGCAGGTTGAGCTTCTGCTACTCGTTGTTGTTGTTTACGATGATGTATACTCCAACTGTTTGCTGTTTGTAGCAGCAAACAGTTGGAGTATACATCATCGTAAACAACAACAACGAGTAGCAGAAGCTCAACCTGCTGATGATGGAAGTTTACTTCCGAAAGCGCTCCAGTTAATTTTATATATACCATTTTAACAAAGTTGAGGACGACGGCACCTGCCAACAGGTACATTTTAATTTTTAACTTTTATCTTATGATTTGAAGGAAGTAGAATATAATGGGGTGATTGGAAAACATTAGCTCAGGATAGGGATGTATGGAGAGTTTATGTTCGCGCGGCAATGAATCTATGGGTAATGCCAGTGAGTTTACTTAGTTGTATAAGGTCATACAGTATTTGGATATTCTAAACAGAAGAAAATTATTTTTTCTGTCACATTACAATTTTTGCTTGTCATTTAATAATCTTCCATTTTTCATTCCTAAATAATAAACTGACTTTGCCGGGTTCGGTGGAGTACTGGTTACGTTAATCACTTACATTTCTAATGTTTTTCAGTTGACACCCAGCTGAGTTTATTGCATTTTTTGGGACGTAAAAATCATGCGTTTTAACTTCTTTAGTAAGGGAATCAAATCCGTGATCCTGTGACGTAGATGTACAATTCTTCAAAGACTTGAAGCTTGATAAAATAGATCACTGAAAAAAACTTATCAGCCCTTACATCCCCAGATTAGAATTGCGACGCAAATAAAATTAATTGTTAAAGAGCATCATTAAATAAAATACTAACAAACAACTAATAATATAGCGCCTTAACTACTAGTAGCGCATACTCATCCTGCTGATGATGGAATTTAACTTCCAGGCCTCCAGTTAATAATATTTAAATACATTATTTTAACAAAGTTGAGGACGACGGTACTTGCAAACAGGTACAATTCAATTTTTAATTTTATCTTATAACTAATACTAACTTTAAATCACACTACTAATAAATTAAGTTAAAATTATTAAATTTGAGGCAAACTCCTGTAAAACAAGAAATAATTGTTGTAAACATCTCCTCAGGCTAGATTTGAGCCTATGCATATTAAATTGGTTTCGGTAAAACGCGATTTCCCATTCGTTATAAAAATCGAGAGTGACTTGAAAAGTACATTAACCATATACTATGAGTTTATTTTAGCCAACACTAGATGGTAGAATGTTTTCCCATGTGCAACACAGTTTCATCTCAATGTCAGAATGTTAATGCAATCACATCAATCAATCAAAATGATGACAAGAAATGACATATTGTTACCTCAGATTCAAGTTATGTCATATATTATAACATATGCATTTTGTTCCTTCTACTTGCTTGTTATATTAAAAAAAGGTAACGATCACAATATGAGAGGAATCTACCAATTAATTGAGGAGTTATAGTGAAAGTAATTGGTAGGGTAGTCCCACTATAGGCCTTATAAGATCCTTGGGGAAATAGAAGGTTAAGCTTCCCTCCTTTGTCGAAATCATCGCGAGATTTCTGATACTCATTTCAGTTAGAGGCTGACTTGATTCCAGGACCGTTGTGCCTTCGGAATGTTTCAGCCATTTTAAAAATTCCAATTCCAATGCAAGTCATGAAAAAAGCAAAATTTTGCTCAGAACCTCTTATTTCAGGAATGAGGTTTATTTTCATGTCATAGACTAATTATATGGGATCTATGTCTTAATTTATACAAAAGGCCTGGAATTTCCAAGACACCTGTCGGATTTAAAATCGTGAAAATGATTGCATATGTGTCTGGAAAATTGTCCTAAAAAGGCTAGAGTACTCTCTATTAGATCTGTATTTAACTCTTGAATCGAAAATGTATACCACTGCTATGATCTGGAGTTGACATCGTTGTTTCAGTCGCAGTGGGACGGATTCGATTCTCGGTCGGGACAAGTTTATTAGATGAGATTTTTTTTTTGCGTTTTTTCCTCACCTGAAAAAGAAAGTTGCGGCGTAAACAGTCCCCAAACACTGGTTCGGTCCTCGGTCTGAACATGATGTTTTTTCAGGTGTTTTCACCTTTAAGGCAAATGTTGCGGCCCAAGTAGTCCCCAAACACCATTTCGCAATCATAATCATATATGTTATAATTAAATCATTTAATATGAATATGTGAGTTAAATATTCGTAATTGTTTTTGGAGATAGTCCTGGAAATGAACTGATCATTCATCCGGAGAGACATTCTGTTCCTTTTGTGGTAAAAAATGTATATAATACACAGTTAAAAAATTCTCTCCCTAAGACCGTGTCCCTCTAAACGATGGGGAAAGTTTAAGTATAAAAGGAAGGATTACACGAAGATATTGAATGAGAGAGATAACCTTTTATATTTATTATTATTAATAAAATAATAGAAAAAAAACAAAATGACAGAAAATCATTTAAACTTTTGCCATAAAATTGTACGTGGCTCGATATAGCTAGAAGGCGTTTGCCGGCCGAATGCTGGCCTCACATCAATATGTGCCAGTCAGAGAGGTGCAGTATCATCTAGCCATTATAAGTGTGACATGTGGTCAGCGACGGATCCCACAGCATAGATTTGGCATGATAACAATTCACTGTAATGTCAGTTTTGTTAGAATTAATTACTTCCAGTCTGATATGATACATTTGTACAATGGTATGAGAAACTGAGCATTGTTCAATTTAAGAGTTAATATAAAATTAAGTCTACCTAATTAAAATTCTATGGAGGCACATGGGGGTGTGAACACAAGGCTGACCTAATGATGTGAGAAAGAGCAAGTTGAGTAGCTCTAAATTCCGATTGACTTCAATGCTAGAAATCTTTGGGTTCTCGTTTTATAGGAGGATGAGTGGGTTTTTTGGGAGTTTTGGTCACGAAGGAGGGAAGACTCGGACTTGATCAATACGGCCGTCCCTTGCTCAGAGGCCCTGCCACCTGAGCTGCCTGTCCCAACATTTCTTTAGTTAATTACCATTCTATTAAACAGAACTTTTTAACAGCGTCACAGATTAAAATCTGGGCGTTAAAGAGCCGACACATTTTGTTCAGAGCTCTCTTTTTTTTTTCAAGCTTGAATATTATCGTGACGTAAATATGCAACATGGTACCCGCGGCTTTAGTTCTCTTCTGAAGGAACCCATACTCAGGATTTTATGCCTTGCAAAATCAATCAACCCAGGCAAGGTTTGAACCTGCGAACCTAGGAAACAAACTCACAATTTCACATTTATATATGCAGTTTATACTGTTACAAGAAATTCAAGAGCAATTCCTTTTTTTTAACAGCAATATGTTTATTTAGATTAAATTTGAAAAAGTTATCTTCTTACTACAATATTGACACTAGGTCACAAGATAATAGTCTGCTAACAATCCCTCTCCATAGCACTTACTCTTATTCTACTTCTTTCACAGTAGCCTCTGCCCGTTTCTGGAATTCCCTCCCTCAAGATCAGGGGTTACTGCACACGTTTCACTATTAAGTCACGCTTATACAATTATTTGTTGTTAAATAATTAATTTTTCTCGAGAATTAAATTTATTCTAAGTCATTAATATTTTTCCTCATTTTTCTATCTTGTATAGTTCATATTTCATTTGTTACATGTAGATTAAATCAAAATATATTGTAAATTAATAATTATATGTAGATCATCATCATCTGCATTCATGGATTAGGTCTGTTGACCCGTTCCGACTTCAGCCCATCTCTTTCTAGGTCTGCCCACATCTCGGGTGCCTTTAGGTTTGTATTTTGTTATTTGTTTTGGATATCTATCTTCATTCATTCTGTCTATGTGTTGCTTCCATTTTTGTCTATATGTATCTATTTTATCAATTATTGCAAATATTTCAAGTTCCTGTCTTATTTCTGTGTTCTTGATTCTGTCTTCCTTAGTGCACCCTTTAATAGATCTCAAAAATTTCATTTCTGCCGCCGTTATCCTACTTAGATCTTGTTTTTTTATGTATATAGATATACCATGTAATAATTTTGTTTATTGTAAGAATAATTTTTGTATTTTTTATATCCTGGTTGAGTCGTAGACAATGCCTTAAGGCCTTAACTCTGCCAGGTAAAATAAATCTATTATTATTATTATTATTATTATTATTATTATTATTATTATTATTGATATAAACCGATTAATACTTAGAGATTTGTAATTTATTCAGGATTAAGGCTTACATTGGAATCTCGAATAAAATTTTCCTGATGTTTGTGCCATATATCATGGATTTTCCGTATTGGAACACAGGGTCAAGAATTGCAAATGTGGGCTTTGTTAAATGTTGTAAATACCACAAAATTCCAGGATTTATTTCACGCTAGTATAATACTAAAAAGTAATGGTTTCCTGCGTTTGATAAATCTGGAATGCGATATCCCTGAGCTCCCAATTGTTGTTGTAACCAAATACTGACAGCCTATTCAAACACAAACCCATCCATTTCCCATTGAATTCTGATGAAAAAATTCAATGAACACTTTCTGTGTCTATTTAAAAGAGTACAGCATAATTAAGCGGATATGGATTACAATGTAATTAATCTAGATATTACTATGAAGGTGGGTTTGATTTTAATATACCAGACGATCATTGCTTTTAAATTCTAGGCTGCTAGGAAGAGCATAAGTCAGAAAATGCCAAATTAGATAATTCTACTGCCTCAGAGCTGGGAGGAAATTCTATCATTTGGTTTTAGTAGTATAAGTTTTATACTTACTTACTTACTCACTGGCACTATCGAACCCGTAGGTTCATGGCCGCGCGGACATAAGCTCTCCATACATCCCTATCCTGAGCTAATGCTTTCCAATCATTTCCTGTATAATCTACTTCCCTCAAATCATAGTTAATGTTGTTCTCCCACCTCATTCTTGGTCTACCAACTGGGCGTTTTCCTTCTGGCTTTCCTACAAGAAGTTTCCATGCACGTCTTTCATTCCCCATACGTTCAACATGTCCTGCCCATCGCAGTCTAGGAGACTTAACTGTTCTTATTATATCCGGATTCCTATAAAGACCATGTAGTTCATTGTTATGTAGTCTTATCCATTCACCTCTCTTTGGTCCAAACATTTTCCTAAGAACTTTATTCTCAAATACTCGTAATCTCCCTTCCTCCCTTAAAGTAAGAGTCCATGTTTCGCACCCATATAATATAACTGGTAGAATAATAGTTTTATATATTTTCAGCTTAACGTTTTTTGAAAGGAGTTGGGACATCAAGAGTCTCTGCAATGAATAATAGCACGCATTTCCAGAATTGAGCCTATGTTTAATTTTTGTGCATCTCATTCCTATTTGTGATTATTGTTCCTAGGTATTTGAATTCAGCCACTTCCTCAAAATTTCCCTCATTTGTCATTAGCTGTCCATTTCCATTATGTACTGAATTTCTACATGTGACCATATATTTAGTTTTACTGATATTTATTTCCAGTCCTAATTTCTTAGTGTTACTCAATAGTGTGTGCGTGTTGGCCTTTAGTATCTCCTCGTTATCGGCCAGTAGTACTACATCATCAGTATAAACTAAAGTGTAAGTTTTATAGGAAATCATTTTAATTTAAAACTTTTTTAATACTATTATTAATTAATTTTTTTCTACAATGATAAACCTTCTCTCAAATATTTATTTAAATATAATAAATAAAAACTATCTCAAGTAAACTGTCCCTTTTTTATTTATATTCTTTTAACAATAACAATTCTATTTCATTAACGCAGTTTAATCTATCACCCTCTAGGTGCTTTTACCAGCCACACGCCACCTGGGCCTTATAGTGGCATTATCTGTTGGGAGAGTGATTTTTAACTTTGGATCACATACATACTTTTTACCACATAAGGACTTTGAGAGTCTCCTTGAATGAGTGATTAGCTCAATTCAGGGCCTCCTCCGAGACAACAAAGAGTTATAGGCCTTCTTCTTCCCCTAAAGATTTGATGGCATGCTCTAGTACAAAATTAAATAATAGAGAGGATAGTGCATCTCATTGCTTCAACCCATTGTGGATTTCAAAAGTATCCGAAAAATGTTTTTTGCAAGCACCCTACTCTTTGTGCCATTTAGACACATTCGTATAAATCTATCTAGCGTATGCGTACGACTTAATTAACAAAAGAGACAAAACAAAATCAACAAAATTGAACCATTAATTCGACTTGCTGAAGAATTCACTTGTTTACGTCATTTCTGCGTGACACACTTTTGGTAGTTTGGGGATATGTGATTTTGTGAAGACAAGAGTGCGCCCAGTCCCCCGGTTTATTTCTGGACATTTCAAGCATCAAAAAATAAACCGTATTACTCCGTTGATATTGCACATTGGAGGGGTGTCCCAACCCGCCGGTTGGTCATTGTTGCTGGTTTTTCTTATCTTCAGCGATATCAGCGTGAAATTAAAAAAAAAAAACGGTAATCACAAATAAGATTACCGCTTTTAAATTAAGTCGAAATGATTTGAAATAAATAAATAAATAAACTGTTAAGATAACAACCGGCCATATAAACTCCTTGCCTGTGGGGATCCGGGAAATTATCCGTGGCCCTGCAGTGCCCGTCTGCCACTGTTTTCACACGAGTCTCTCAATAAGTTGGGCTGCGCTTATGCGCTGAGATGACCATAAGATCACTGACTGTGTCCTGGGGAGTTACTGACCATGTGACAGCTGGCAGATACTCGAACTAGCACCTAACATGCGCTAGTCGCATAGCCCCACGCCACGAAGTAAAATAACACCAGTGGCGAGTTTAACTTCTCTCTGTGGAAGAAAGTTTACTCCACTCTACAAAACGAGACCGCCACGGACTAACCCGCCTACTCTCCCGTTCTGCTGGAGACGTCCGTTTTTCCAGATATTTAGCGTCTCTAGACGAGACCGATAATTATCCACCGATCTTATATTACAATAATAATAATGTATTATACGTGTAATACATGGTCGATGATTTTACTAGTCTCGCCCGCAGTCAGGCGTTCACCGGAACTAAGAGTTGTTATCTCCACAGTAGATTACATACCTTCTTCAGTCTCCCTTAATCCTCTTGAAATAATTTGTCATTTTAAAGAAACACATTCATAACTAACCGTTTTCAGGTTTTGACTTGTTTATTAACATTTATTGTTACGAAGAAACAATAAGAAGTTGCCTTAACAGCTAGAATCCGACTGACAGTATTTAAGTGCACATTATTGATTTTTTTTTTGGTCCAATGCTGCTAGAGCGATTTTTTAATTTCCAGTTTAAGGTAAATTCTCACATCTAATGACGGGATGTTTCTGCACGACGGACAGCATTTAAGTGCAAATTATTGATTTTTTTGTCCAATGCTGCTGGAGCGATTTTTTTATTTCCAGTTTAAAGAAAATTCTCACATCTAATTATCGGATGTTCCTGCTTTTTGATCGTACATTTTCCCATTTTATTTTAATGTCATATACTGAATTTGTTCACACATATATATGCATTATATAATGGAAATGCACAACGAATGACAAATGAGAGAAATTTTAAAGAAGTGAGTGAATTCAAATACCTAGGAACAATAAAAAAACAAATAGGAATGAGATGGACAAAGAAATTAAACATAGGCCCAATTCTGGAAATGCGTGCCATCATGCATTACTGGGACTCTTGTCGTCCCAACTCCTATCATAAAACTTTGAACTCAAAATATATAAAACTGTTATTTTCCCATTTATATTATATGGATGTGGAACATGGACTCTTACTTTAAGGGAGGAAAGAAGATTATGAGTATTTGAGAATAAAGTTCGTAGGAACATTTTTAGGCCAAAAGGAGATGAACATAATTACATAATAATGAGCTATATGGTATGTATAGGAAGGCACATATAATAAGAACAAGTTAAGTATCTTAGATTGCGACGGGCAGGACATGTGGCACGAATGGGAACTGAAAGAGTGGTATGGAAGCATATAGGAAAACCGGAGGGAAAACGCCCAGTTGGTAGACCAAGAATGAGGTAGTAGAATGACATAACCATGATTTGAGAGAAATAGATTATACAGAGGATGATTGAAAAACATTGGCTCAGAATAGGGTTGTATGGAGAGTTTATGTCCGCGCGGCAATGAATCTACGGGATCGATAGTGCCAATGAGTTAGTTAGTTAGGTAGAACGTTAACACACACGGGTTAAGGTTTACACGCCCACAATCGGACATCTTCTGGATCTTAGGGAGCGCATCATTGCACGGTGACTCTCATGGTAGGAAATTGTCTACCCCCATGATATTGCCACTGTAACGGTTGGGTCACACAGAGGTGATTTCGTGAGTTTGGATTTCGGATGGCACTTCCTGTTTCGTTATAGATCTTCAACCCTTATATTTTTACAAGCAAGTGAAAATACGCCCATTGGAAAGGAACGTCCTGTACAGTGGTGGATCACTAAATAAATTATAATGTAATTTTGCACTTAGTTGAATAAGTATAAGAAAAAATAATTATAAATGTATATCGTTATTATTTTTAGATACCCGTGCTGAAACCCGGCGTTGCACAAGAATCTACTTATTCCGAGTTTCTTGGCATCAATAAAAGACAAAATGGTTATTGTGAGTTATCCGTTAAAGATAAACACATGGTGTAGGGGAC
Organism: Diploptera punctata; assembly: GCA_030220185.1. Classification (NCBI taxonomy): domain Eukaryota; kingdom Metazoa; phylum Arthropoda; class Insecta; order Blattodea; family Blaberidae; genus Diploptera; species Diploptera punctata. The sequence continues at coordinate 1,983,627 of JASPKZ010008902.1, forward strand.
TTTTTTTGTAGAGTTTTTTGATATAGGCCTATTGAATTCTGTGTACATTAATTTACTGTATTTGTGATGGTTTACGCAGCGTAAGCCATTTGCGCGTCAAAAAAGGGGACTTTTCATGTTTTTCACTACAAAGGGTGATTTTTAATGGTGTAGGAGTTGAATATTACAACTCTCTTATAGCCTAAGTTCATCCCGGGAATTTCCTGAACTTTTTTTCAAAAAGCCTCATTACATTCGGATGAACGTTATGGCAGCGCATAAAATACGAACAATCAAACAAACATTCATTTTTATATATTAGACTAGCTAACACTTGGCGTGCGCTGCTACGTCAAAATAAATGACATCAATTACGCACACATTCATACTAAACATGGCAAATATGATAATAAAGCATTATTATTATTGTTATTATTATTATTATGATTATGATGGCCAGATTATGTTTGGGGACCGTTTGGGCCTTAAATGTTTTTGACATTTGTCTTACAGGCGAGGAAAACACCGAAAAAAAGTCACTCAAGAAACTTATCTCAATCGGGGATCGAACCCGGGCTCATTGCAGATGAGGCAACGCCATTACCTCAACCCTACGGCGGTGGAAAACACGATAACAACAACAGTAATAATAATAATAATAATAATAATAATAATAATAATAATAATAGTAAAAATCATTTATTTTACCTGGCAGAATTAAGACCTTAAGGCCTTGTATGCCATTTAATCAGGTTAGATGAATATGTTTATTAGTCTTATATCTAAATTATAATTAACACACACAATTATATCCATCCATAGTAATTCTGCCCGAAGGCAGGTCCTTCGCTGCAATCATAGCAATTTAATGCTATGCTTGCAGCTTTACTGGGAATTGTAGGTGTGGTACCTTCCCGTTGCTTTCCATACCGGTGAAGGATGATGATGATGATAATGATAAGGATGATGATGATGATGATGATGATGGCCATATGATTTCGGGGACCGTTAAACAATTATATAGTATACCTAAAATACAAGGGGCCTGGAATTTTTGTTACATCTATTGGTTGCAGTAACTTTCTTTGTTAGTGGACAATCAGAGATCTTGAATCTTCTCGATCATATAGACAGAAACGGCGATTTGCTCATCCCCTGAATAGCTGTTTTCATTTTACAGTATGTTCTGGTACTTGTGAAGTACCTACTCTTCGAACTATGGTTTACAGTATTTAACCTTCATATTTGTACAGTTGCATTTTAATAAAATATAACGAGTTTATATGTAAATATAAATATTTTTTTTGTTTTCTTTTTTAGTAAATATTCATTAATATAACAGAAACGTAAACTAAACGTGAATTTCACAAACATTCAAACACATTAATTAATTAGAAAATATAACTTATACTACTTTGTGTAACATTGTTATTTATACTCATGAAATAAATTAACAAGTAATTAGGACGTTATTTGCAGAACTAAAATACTTAGTACTTTGTGGAATATCCCCAGAACTTAATAATAGCTAAACACATTTTTTCATTGATTGTGCTAATTTGAAATAAGTTTATGTGGTAATGTTTTCCCATTCTTCTAAAACAATACTACACTTTCAGTCCATTTTAGATTAAATATTCCATTACTTACTTACTTACTCATTGGCACTATCGAACCCGTAGGTTCATGGGCCGCACGGACATAAGCTCTCCATACATCCCTATCCTGAGCTAATGCTTTCCAATCATTCCCTGTATAATCTACTTCCCTCAAATCATAGTTAATGTTGTTCTCCCACCTCATTCTTGGTCTACCAACTGGGCCTTTTCCCTCTGGCTTTCCTACAAGAAGCTTCCATGCACGTCTTTCATTCCCCATACGTGCAACATGTCCTGCCCATCGCAGTCTACGAGACTTGACTGTTCTTATTATATCTGGCTTCCTATAAAGACCATGTAGTTCATTGTTATGTTGTCTTCTCCATTCACCTGTCTGTTCATCTCTCTTTGGTCCAAAAATTTTCCTAAGTACTTTATTCTCAAATACTTGTAATCTCCTTTCCTCCCTTAAAGTAAGAGTCCATGTTTCACACCCATATAGTATAACTGGTAGAATAATAGTTTTATATATTTTAAGTATAACGTTTTTTGAAAGGAGTTGGGACATCAAGAGTCTCTGCAATGCATAATAGCACGCATTTCCAGAATTGAGCCTACGTTTAATTTCTTTGTGCATCTCATTCCTATTTGTGATTATTGTTCCTAGGTATTTGAATTCAGCCACTTCCTGAAAATTTCCCTCATTTGTCATTAGCTGTCCATTTCCATTATATACTGAATTTCTACGTGTGACCATATATTTAGTTTTACTGATATTTACTTCCAGTCCTAATTTCTTAGTGTTACTCAATAGTGTGTGCGTGTTGGCCTTTAGTATCTCCTCGCTATCGGCCAGTAGTACTACATCATCAGCATAAACTAACAGCTTATTAATACCATTCAGTTGTAAGCCTTCCTCATTCTCTAAAGATTTAATGGCATGCTCTAGTACAAAATTAAATAGTAGAGGAGATAGTGCATCTCCTTGCTTCAACCCATCCTGTATTTCAAAAGTGTCCGAAAACTCTTTGCCTACACGCACCCTACTCTTTGAGCCATTTAGACACATTCGTATAAGTCTAACTAACTTTTTAGGAATTCCGAACTCCAGTAGGATACTATATAGCTTCTCCCTCTTAATTGAATCATATGCTTTTTTGAAGTCTACATATAGTTGATGTACAGTACCACTATATTCCCATTTCTTTTCTAAAATCTGTCTTACACTAAAAATCTGATCTGTTGTAGACCTATTTCTTCTAAATGCACATTGATGATCTCCTAGAATGTCAACAATATAGGGAGTAAGTCTGCTTACTAATATATTTGTTAGAATTTTGTACGAAGTTGAAAGTAATGAGATGCCCCTGTAGTTGTTGCAATCAGTTTTATCTCCTTTCTTATAAATTCCTACGATAATTGATTCCTTCCATTCATCTGGAAGAGGCTTCTTTTTCCCAAATCATACTAAGCAACCAGCGTATCTTGTCCATCAATTTTTCTCCCCCTGCTTTTATCAGTTCTGCTGGGATCTCATTTGAACCTGATGCTTTATACATCTTCAATTTTTCAATCGCCATTTCAACCTCTAATGCATTTGGTTCTGCGACTAGCATTTCTGCTTGTCTATAAATTATCGTCCTCAATGTCCTGTTCTGTATGTACATTTATAGGCAGTGTTGTAATTTCTCCACATCCAGTTCATCCCATCATATCTGAAAAAAAGTTTATTTTCGTTTCATCCAACCAAATCACGTTGTTCCAGAATTCCAGGTTCTTATCCTGGTGATCCTTGGAAAAGTTCAGTTTTACTTTATGTTTCTTCTTGTTTACACACGGTTTCGTTTTAGGGATTCTGCCTTGATAGCCATGCTGCCACAAACTCGACGGGCTGTTTGGTGGGTACTTTCTTTTCCTGTTCAAATGATTGCTTGATTTTGGGTACACTTATTCTAGGGTTAATTTTTACTTGCCTGTTAATGAGGTATCTTTTCTCTGATTCAGCAACTTTGTCTTTGCCTTCCTTGGAATGTTTGCAGTTGAACCATTATCCCTTATTCTTGGACTACATCTAGGCGCAAATTTAACCTGACAAGCACAAGTGAAACACATATGTAAAAACGACTTTCTCCATCTTACATTATCTTAGACGTTTAAAGAATTTTCTCCCAGTTTCATTAATACAAATCCTTGTGCAGAATCTTGTGTTGCCACACTTCGATTATTGTGACAGTATATATATATATATATATATATATATATATATATATAATTATATGTAAACTATGACTTGTCTCAGAGACTGCAACATGTTCATAATCCTTGCGTTCGATTCATTTTCAATATCCGTCGTTATGATCATATTTCCAAACACTTCAATAACCTCTCTTGGGTCCGTCTTACTGACAGACGTAAATTGCACTCTCATTCACTTCTTTTCAATCTTCTGAATTCCAACACTCCTAGTTATTTGACGTCCAGATTTGAGAGGTTATCTTCTTACCACAATATTGACACTAGGTCACAAGATAACAGTCTGCTAACAATCCCTCTTCATAGCACTTCCTCTTATTCTACTTCTTTCACAGTAGCCTCTGCCCGCACCAGGAATTTCCTTCCTCAAGATATCAGAGGTTGCCGCATACTTGGCACTTTTAAGTCACGCTTATACAAATAAATGTTGTTAAATAATTAATTTTTCTCGACAACTAAATTTATTCTATGTCATTCATATATTTTTTATTTTTATATCTTGTACGGTTTATATTTCAATCGTTAACTCTGATTGAATTAAATATTTTGTAAGTAAGAATTATATTGTAGACGTACCATGTGTATTTATGTTTATTGTAATTTAGACGTAAGAATAATTTTTGTACTTTTTTTAAAACCTGGTTGAGTGGTAGTCAAGGCCTTAAGGCCTTAATTCTGGCAGGTAAAATAAAGCTATTATTATTATTATTATTATTATTATGATTATTTATGTACTTGTTAGCAATATAATTCACCATAGAGTGGTATTTATTAACCACTGAGCCTATTTTTCTTAATGAACATTCCTTAAATGCAATATTAATTATGGCTTCTTTAAGTCGAGTCCCTAGTATCTTACCTTTATTCATATTGAATTCTACAGACTAAGGAGTAAACAAATGAACTGCTCTAACATTCCTTAAGTACATTGTTTATCAAGGACCTTTGGTATAGTGTACAAACAAGACTGTTGCAGGAATATCGACAGTGTTTTCAATTTAATTACAATATAAGGTCTGGTATTGCACCAACAAATGTACTGTATTTATTTACTTATTAGAAATTGCATGAGTACGCGGATGAAACGATATTGAGTTCTTCATAATCTCTATGTAAAGAAATATGAACGTTTGTTTATAAAAAATTCGACAGTAGAAATAAAAATGTTACATACTGTATATTATCTTGGTAGAGAGGGACAAGTGCCAACGTATGCTGTATATATGTAATTTGATAAATAAATTGATCCTTCATTCTATGTCAATGGCATTCTTATTCGACACATCCTTTTTTTGAGTTATATTGTACATTCATAGTTTGCTTTGATGTAAATAACATAGACTAAATTTTAAGTAGGCATACATTTGTACTCGTGTTTACATATCTGCAGTGATACTAGATTCAATCAGTCGATGCAGAAATGTTTAATAATGTTTTGTACTATTTATATAACAAACATAAAACATTGTTGAAAATAATAGCAGTGATTATCATTAACATGGTTGTGGTTCATACTTTGTTTCTGGGAATAACAACCGTAAATTTTCAGTTTTGTTTTGTGTTATAGAACTATAAAGAATTGTAAAACATCGGTTGTGGCTTTGACTTCGTTTCTGCAATTGAATAACCTTTAAAGTTTCTGAGTATACAGTAGAAGTATTTAATCTTAATAACTAGGGGGCGGATTTCTATGACCTAAAAAATGGAAAATATGCACGCATTTATGACCTAAAAATGTTTAAATATGATCTAAAAAGACAAAAATATTACCTTATAATTGAATGAATTGTTTCCCATACTCTATTAATTGTTCATCCACATACATTTTCAATTGTATCATAAGAAAAAAAGTAAATCATCTTCTGTTGTCCAGTGCAGACGTTTCTTTCTGTTAACAGAAACCTTCGAAATAAGTGTACTGTGAAACTGATGATTTTTATACAGATACAATGGTGGTTATTTCCAATCGCCTGATGACCAGGCTATTAAAAAAAACCCAACATATGACCAAGTTATGACTTTATCGTAGAAATAAGCAGAAGTATGACCAGAGATCTGAAAAGTGAGAAATATGACTTTTAAGACCCAATAAAAATCACTTAATCTTAATAATAAGGCATATATAAATGTTTTTACTTACTTGAAGCTTAGAATATAGGCTTTGGCAAAAATATGACATATCATAGGAATCCGCCCCTTATTAATAACACATGGGAGAATAATTACTAACTCGCTGGCACTATCGAACCAGGATGTCCATATCTTGAAGTAATATTTTTCAATAATTTCCTGTATAATTTACCTTCCTCAAATCACGGTTAATACAATTCTCTCACCTACCTAACATGCATTTTTTTCGCTGGTTTTCTTATTTCATTCGCTATTCGTGTCACATGTCATGTCCATGCAGTGTTTGAGATTTAACTCTTATTTTTTATATCGGCTTTAAAATAAAGATCCATTAACCTTTTGATTGTCTCTCATTAGTTAAATATTTTCCTAAGGTCTTTATTTTCACATATTCGCAATATTTTCTCCCCTTTTAAAAGTAAGGGATAGTGTCTCGGATTTATAATTGGATGAATCACCGTTTAATAAATCTTGGTTTAACATTTTAAAATAATTTTGGATGGCAATTGTACCTGTAAATCGTAACAGAATCCATCTACAGTGACGAGCCTGGTTAACTTCTTTCTGCATCTCATTCCTGTTTTGTTATTATAGTCCCTAGGTATTTGATTTACGATACTTCTTCAAAATTTTCCTCATTTGTTAATTGTAAATCCCAATGCATATCCACATGTGACTATATATTTCGTTTTATTGACGTGATGTGCAATAATTTTTTCATAAACATATATAAAACTTCAATGAATTATTAAAAAAGCAATAAACTACCTGAATTATAACAAAGAAAAAATTACATTTAAGATTGTTTAAATAATTAACCACAAACTGAATAATAACAAGAATTTCCTGTTTTAAGCACCTATTTAATTCATTCATGTGCATGATTTCGATACACACACACACACACACACACACACACACACACACACACACACACACACACACACACACACACACACACACACACACACACACACACACACACACACACACACACACACACACACACACACACACACACACACACACACACACACACACACACACACACACACACACACACACACACACACACACACACACACACACACACAAACACACACACAAACATATATATATATATGTGTGTGTATATATATGAAGTCTACAACTGGTCTCCGGATATCGTCGCTGCCTCGTACACAGCGGCCCCGGTTTCGCTCCCCGGTCGGGACAGGTTTCCTTGGTGATGGTTTTTTCGAGGTTTTTCATTTCCTGTAAGATAATTGTCAGGAAATTTTAAGGCTCAAACAGTCCCCAAATATAATCTGACCATCATAATCATCATTATCGTATTTGCCATGTTTAGTATGAATGTGTATGTGACATGAGCTGATCACTCATTCGGGAAGGCCATCCATGTCCTTGCATGCAAAAAAATATGCATGTGATCCATAGTTAAAATCTCTCTCCCGACAGGTCGTGTTACTCTAAAGCCCGGGTGGCATGTGCCACGTAAAAGTACTCATGAGGTGAGAGGTTAATCTGCGATAACGGAATGAAATGGTATACAGGGTGAAAATTATTTAAACCGACAAACCCTAGGAGGTTGTAGGGGACACCAAAACAAATATTTTTCCCTAATGCCATTTTTTTCTATGAGGAATATTTAAACCGGTAGAGGGCGTATTACGCTCTTCAGTTGCCATGACTGCAACTGCAGTTGATGGTAAGAATTGTTTTGTCCAGGAGTGTAGTTGTGAATTGTATCTGTTTACTAATGGAGCGATACACCTGAGTGAGTACACAGATATGGTTGGTGCGTACTACGTAGCGCACCACAACGGACGAGCTGCACAGCGGGTTTATCAACAACAATATCCCGCATCATACGACGTTTACTGCTGTGTACCAACGTCTGCGTGAGACCGGGTCATTTAGCAGATGACCTGGACAGGGACGCCGTCGCACAGTAAGAACGCTGCGATTTGAAGAAGCTGTCCTTTAGCATGTGGAGCGAGATCTTTCAATCAGCACTCGTGCAATTGCGCGTAACATGGGAACGAATCAGACGAATGTAAGAAACGTCCTTTATGAGCAATTCTTACATCCATTTCACTTACAGCGTGTCCACAACCTGGAACCAGTTGATTATGCACCCAGAGCACAGTTTTTGCAGTGGTACCTGGAACAGTGTCAAATGCATCCTACATTACCATCCTCTGTGTTGTTTAGAGATGAAGCAACGTTCAAGCGTGATGGAGTCTTCAACATTCACAATGCGCGTGTTTGGAGTGAGGATAACCCACATGCCACAGTTACTCACGCACATAAAGTGCGGTTCTTCGTTAATGTGTGGGTCGGTGTTGTTGGGGACTGTTTAATTGGGCCATATCTCCTACCTAGGGCATTAAATGGCAGGCACTATTACAATTTCCTCTCCAGAGCATTGCCAGAATTGCTGGAAGACGTCCCGCTCCCTAAAAGACAACGCATGTGGTTCCAACATGATGGGGCGCCGGCACATTTCAGTCGTCGTGTGCGTCGATTCTTGAACCAACGGTTTCCTGAAAAGTGGATTGGCAGAGGTGGTCCTGTACCATGGCCTGCTCTATCCCCAGATATGACCCCTCTGGATTTTTTTGTGTGGGGAGAGATGCGCAACCTTGTTTACACAACTCCTGTTGCATCAAAAGAGGATCTGGTTGCCCGGATAGCAGCAGCAGCAGGAGCAATTAACGATACTCCTGGAGTTTTTGCCCGTGTTAGACAGAACATGATCCCCCGGTGTAATCTTTGTTTACATGTCAATGGAAACATTTTTGAACCTCTACTGTCATTTAAGTAATTGCGCTGTGTTAATGTGTTGTCTCTTGGTAATAGAAAATGCAAAAGTGTTTGTTGGTTTAATTAATTTGCCGTCAGAGAAATCTTCCTGTACCGGTTTAAATAATCATCATAGGAAAAAATGACATTAGGGAAATTATTTGTTTTGGTGTCACCTACAACCTCCCAGAGTTTGTCGGTTTAAATAATTTTCACCCTGTATGTATGAATGTTTTATTTTTCATACATATTATTTCCTGTAGTAATCAGGAATGAGGAGCAGAAATAAATTGAATATAGGCTTAATTCTGGAAATGCATTCTATTACGTATTACAAGGACTTTTGCCATCCGAAATTCTGTAAAAAATATAAATGGAAAATATATTAAAATATTGTTCTCACAGTTACATTATAACGATGCGAAACATGGAATCTTTCTTTAAGGGAAGAAAAAACACGAGTATTTGAGAATAAAGTTCTTAGAAAAAAATGGACCAAAGAGAGACGAACATACAGGTGCATGGAGAAGGCTATATAACAGTGAGCTATATAATCTTTATGGGAAATCAGATGTAAGAAGAACAGTTACGTCTCGTAGACTGCGATGAACAAAACATGTGACACCAATGGGGAATAAAAAAGGAGCATAGAAACTTTGAAAACCAGATGGAAAGCGCTCAGTAGGCAGGCCAAGAATGAGGTAGGAGAATAACATTAACCACGATTTGTCGGTGATAAATTATGCAGGAAATGATCGGAAAACATTAGCACAGGTTAGGGATGTATGGAGAGCTTATGTCCGCGCGGCCATGAACCTAAGAGTTCGATAGTGCGAGTGAGTTAGATATTACCTATTATAGTTATCCTTTCATAATGCAATTTGATCATTGCGCATTTCCATGTACTTAGTTTTCTCTTGTGTGTTTAAATCTAAACCAGTTTCCTTGCAATTGTTTAAAAAGACTTGTGCATTTCTTGCTACACTACTAACATTAACTTATATTAGATTCACGTCATCGGAAACACGCTCTATACTCTCTATAGCAAAAATACATTTCACGTTAGTTGTCTTTGTTAATAAGGAGCTATAAATCACTCATGAATATATTTGCATGAAAAGAGTTAAGTCCTTGAACTTTTAACAGTGTAAAGGTTAATTCTCTTTTACAATTAAACAGTTTTTCTCCCAAATAGGTAAACAAAACTACGCCCATAACAGAATACAGCTATTCATCTTGCAAAATTGACAATTAATAAATCATCCACTAGCACAAAATTTTATGCACGCCTGCTCTTCTTTAATAAGACAACGGTATGGAATAAAAAAGACCCGTGGGTGGGATGGGAGCAGGTTCATATCACAAGAAACATGCGCGCTTCTTTTGTTTGAAAGAAACAAGCGTCTCCTTGAGACCAAAAGAACGTGACGTCATTGGACATGTTAAAGAAATCGTGTTCCCTGAGTGTGCTATTCTTTGGATAGTGTTTTGCTCTTGGAAATATCTCCAGGTTAAAAATTAGGAAGGAGCAATATGAAAATCTTATGAAAAATCTTGAGTAAATAGTCTCTTTTAACTACTCTTCTGGAAGTTAAGGTATGGCAGAATATGAGAAGTTAAGAAGTTAAGGAAACAGAGAGATGCAATTGTACTTTAACGTCACGTAACAGTTTCTGCTCCAGATTTACTTCATAAACAATAAGATTTTGGTAAATGTTGATTGTTCAAGGAGTTAAGTTTCTTTTAATATATTTTTATTCATTGCGTAGGAACTTTAAATGTATACCAGGAGACTGTATCTTGTATAGTTCTATGTATTGATTCGGTATCTTTGACATCTAAAGTCATATATCATTTTGAATCTTTGGTTACATCCAATAAATTGTGTAATTTTATTTTTATCTGGTAAATTCATAAATTTAAATGCATTACCTCAGTTTGTAAATATTCTTGTTATAACTACAATATTAGACAACTATATAAACAATTTACACATTAAAATGTTGTTAATAATAATTTATTAACTATCATTAACATTAACTTTTGAAGTGTTAGGTGTAGTGCCCTATTACGATCTTCGACTATCTCTTAATGTGCTTAGGCATTCTTTATCGTTTCTAAGAAGGTTCTTCGATAGTAATTAATTAAATCAAATAAGAATTTTTCTCTCTAATCAAATCTAATTTGTCGCTACCTGTGAACTAGTGGTTACTAGGCCTATTTACGTTTCTGGTTACGAAGTTCGGGGATCAAACGCGGCAGAGTTGATGGTTTTAGAATGTAAAAGTCCTCAGTGGTGATTAAGGGGGATTAAAGCCGTGGAACCCCGTGTTATGAACTTAAGACATGTAAAAGTATCTGAAGTCTAATATAAAAAGCTCTTAGGTAAAACGTGTCAGTCTTTACGCGACCAGCTTTGAATTGTGAAACCAATAACTCGGTATGTTCAAGAACGTCGTTAATAAAATAATACTGCAACTAAATCTAATTTTCCAGCAGGAGTTCGACATGCTGCTGCATTGTTATCTTGCTTCAAATTTTATAGAAGTTCATTATTTAGTTTATTAGATTTTATAAGATAACTATTATTAAAATGATAATTTTTATGAAGTTACAACCAAGAATTTTCCATGACGACAGAGAAAACCCAGAAAAAATCGTGATCAGTTTAATAGGACTCGGAATGTTAAAGCTGCATCCAATATTTTAAGATACAAACATCTAAAAAGGTCTTCTCCATAATGAATTCCCTAAAGCGTCTCAAGAACTTTCTTCCTACAGCTCTTAAAAGAATTTTAATCCAAATCTTAATGATACCGCATTTTGACTATTGTGATCTACTAACTGACATAAGTGACGGATTATTGAACAAACTGTAGCGTGTCCATAATATGTGTATCAGATTCATATTTAATGTCCGAAAATACGACCACATTTCTCCATTTTTCCTCGAGTTTTCATGGCTACATCTTAAAGAGAGAAGAAAATTACACTCTAGTTCTCCTATTTAAGATCCTACATATCTCGACTCCCAATTATTTATCCTCTCGTTTCCAGTATCTATCCTCCAACCATAACTTAAACACAAGATCACAACATAGTATCTTGCTTAAAATACCGCAACATAGGACATCACATCACTCCATGTCATATACTATCTTCACTTCTCGTAACTGGAATTCCCTACCACAAGAAATAAGGGGCTGCCGGACATTGGCATATTTTAAAAGAAATCTAAATTTATATTTGCTCTAAACTCGATTTCATCATTACCCAGTGTAAGGTAATATATTAATTGGTGTTCTCATATAATTTATCATATTCATATTATAATTATAATTATTATTATCATAAATATTATTATTGTTATTATTATCGTATCAAATGTTTGTACATGAAATTCCTATTGCAACATTTAAGATATTTTAAATTCTTTATAATTAATATAGTGTATACATAATCTATATTGTCAAATATGTACTTGTAATTTGTGTTGATTGAGTGGAAGAGAAGGCCTTATGGCCTTAACTCTGCCAGAATAAATAAATAAATAAGTAAATAATAATAATAATAATAATAATACTAATAATAATAATATTTTTTATTGTTGTTGATATAAGGAAGTTAGGATGCCAGACAAGAAATCTGAGCTATATTTTTTGTTAAAATTGTTTATATGTGATAGTCATAAGCAGACTACGGGGAAATAGTATGGAAACAGTATGTTTTCATGCTTACAAGTACTATGCGACTTACTGTAGGCTGAAAAAGAGGGACTACGACAATTATGTCATGGCCATAGTATCTACAATTAACGTAACCAATGTAACTATTCATTTCAGTGGCGAACAACAGGTGAATAAACACAGTTGTAAACATATTTTTAGTATGTGCCAGTAGTCAGAGTTATCAAACTATAGCATTTATACAGACAAATAGCGATCACTAGCTTGTCTATCTTCTTGACATTGCCTGGGCCATTTGCCCGGACTTTGTAAACAAACCTATTTTTTTTCGTAACTTCAAATCTCGTTTCTATTATCCCCACAGGGTGCTCGTAAGTCATAATCCAGCATTGAAATGAAGTAGGGATAAGGATTGATATGGGATGCATTCGGAGCTTAAATAGGGATTGGACGAAGCATAAAAACTAATAAACAGAGAGAGGAATCTGTTTCATAATACTTGTACTGGTATAGACTATACGAGAACGCACGCGATGTGGTGGAATGGGGGTGTATCACATAGCTAAAGACCTACCGGGCTATGAAGAGAGCCTGTCATGTAGAAAGACAGACGGAGTAAACAGCGTTTCATTTAGTATAAAAGTTGAGTTATTGTAGAGTACAATAGGACAATATTAGTCTTAAAACATTTCATTATCTTAAAGCAGCGGTTCCCAACATTTTTCGACTCGCGAACCCCCTTCACAACGATCTGAGTTGGATGAACCACTGACTTTTAAATATACATACAGTAGATATGCATACAATTTAATTCCAAGCAAAATATTTAATAACCTTAAATAACTTAACCCTTAACAGTTAAAACTTACTCAGGGATTCGGGGAAAATATTAATTTATTGTTGAAATGATGTGATAAATTCCCGATGTTATAATAATAATAATAATAATAATAATAATAATAATAATAATAATAATAATAATAATAATAATAATAATAATAATAATAATAATAATAATAATAATGTCGCATAACTGAAATGAAGGAAAAATTAATAGGCCTTACCTCGACACCCACAATTACGGAAAAGTTTTTGCGAACCACAGGTTAGGAAATGATGACTTAAAGCAAAGCATAACCTAAGTATATTTTAATTTTATTAGGCACCTCATGGCGCAAGCGGTTAGACGCTCGCCTCTCACCGCTGCGGTCACGAGATCGAGTCTCGGTTACTCCATGTGGGTTTCGTGGTGGACAAAACGGAGCTTGGGCAGGTTTTTCTAGGGGTTTCTCCCGTTTTTTCACTGTCACAAATTTCATTCCACCATTTCTCCATACTCGTCTCATCCATTTCATTTCATTTCGTTCATCCGCCCCTGTGACGGTGCGGCAGGAGTGGTCGGCCGGCACCCTTGTAGTTCACAGACCTCTATAAATGTAGGGGCTTCATCTCATCACATCCTCGACCCGACTCTAAGTTGGATACGAGTTGAGAATATTTTATTTGGGCACCTCATGTTGCTTCTTAATGTTTATATTACAGAACAATAAGGGGCAAAATTATGGCTATTAAGTATTGGTTGGACATAATAAACGGGAATCAGGACTCGCTTAGAGCAGAGTGTTACAATGAACAGATAAGACAGCGTGTTTCGGGAGATTGGGTAATCGGTGTAGAAAGGGGATTGAAGGGCATAGGGATGGGTTGGGTTTGGGAGAGGAGTACGCGGAATAATAGAAATGTTTGGAGGAGAGTTAAGAAGATACTAATCGATATAGACAGGCAGTATATAGAAGCCGAGTGTAGCCAGACAATATCGCTCACCCTGCAGACGGAACTGAAACTTTCGTGGGGAAGGGAGAAGCATATTGACTCTTTGGATGGGGATGATACAAGTGCTATTGCATGGTTTCATTTGGGGGGATGGATGGCCCATAATTTAACAAGTGAAGAAGGCATTAAACTATGCCCGTTATGCGATGACCATGAAAACTAGCAGCATATTATAGCATTCTGTAGAGAGACAGAACAACTTAGATTACAGATGCTGCCGGAGATTTCTCAGGTCGGATCATGGGAGATTGGCGTGTTGGGATATTTTAGGACAGATCGAGAGTGAATAAAAAAACATGCAGACTTTTGGGTACAGTAAGGAAATTGAGATATAACAAAATTGTAGATTAAGGATATATGTATTATCAATAAGAAGAATCTCAATATGGTCTTGGTTTTCGGTCATTAATTATATTATATAATAAGTAGTCTGATAAGTTGAATAGTCTGATAGTGCATTTAATGTCTGCAGGGACGGGGGAGGGGAGTATGAGCGTGCGCGTGTGTATATGTGTGGGGGTGTGTGGGTGTAAGTGTGCGTGCGTTTTTTTTCTAATTTGTTTTCTAGCAATTTTTTTTAATATTAATGTAGAGAATGAGACTTTTTATTTATTTATTTATACACATGGTCTTTTCATGGATGAGTGTAGATATGTATTATTGTGATGTAGTGTAGACATAGATTTTACTTATATGTAGCCTATTATTGTTTTTGATACAGGTGTATTTGTAGGTATTTGTTTATATTATGATTAATTTTATTTTTTATTCACGGAAAAATAATGCACGTACGGCCAAGCAGGCCCGTGCGCATTATAAATGCATATGTATTTTCTTTCTTCTGAAAAAAAGGCAATAAATTCCATTATCTGTATTACAGAAGAGTCGCCCGATAAGTATGCAGACATGTGATACACCTCATCCCACCCCTCCTGATCGCTCTAGTACAACGGTAGCAACTGGCGGACCGCATCCAAGTCCGGACCGCGGAAGGTCAAAAAACTGGTCGCGAAAAATAACCTCATACTCAATTCACAAAAGTATATAAATGAATAAACTAAAATATAAAGAGACAATTTCCAATTAGGTTAATACAAACAATTAGTCCACCGATGTGGCCTCGGGGTAGCGTGCTGCCTTGTCACGCAGCGGGCCCGGGTTCGATCCCCGGCCGGGACAGTTTTTCTGGGTGAGGTTTTTATCGGGGTTTTTCCTCACCTGTAAGACGAATGTCAGGAAAACTTTAAGGCCCATAAACGGTCCCCGAAATCATATGGCCATCGCAATCATCATCATTCATATTCATCCTAGGTTAAGCTTAGGATTAGGGACTCTTCTGGCTCACCATTATCATCATCATCACCCATCATATCATCGGGGCAACGTAACCCCGCCTTCCAGGCGCCCCAACCTCAGAAGTGGGTTACAAGTACGCCATGCCAGGAGAGAAACCAGGAATGTCGAAAGACAAACCTGGGGCATTTGGAAAAAAACAAACAATACTTATTTAAGTAGTTATATTCTTTCAACATTTCAAAACATGAGAACAATTTTGTTACTCATTGTAGTTGCTAAGCAGTGCAGCGCAGGAGAGTGCGCTGGAGAGCGGGGGCGGAAGGGAGAAACTAACTGGCCGGCATAGCATATTATGTTACTCGATCCACATAAACGCTCTGTATACCCGAATGCAATACAAGTTTATATTTAATGAAATAAAAAAAATATAAACCTATCTCTGACTTTGGCAACATCTGAAGCCTCTTTTAATCGGAGCAGTCATATTCATTTAAATACAACATTTTTTGTGTTCGTAACTCGAAAGAAAGATTAACACCACTTTATGAGACTTATATTTCGGGGGGATGTACTCGGCGCCGGCGACCTCTGATATGGAAACGCCTCCTTTGCGGTACGGCTTCTTTGGCGTATGCCAACATATACTTTGATATGTAAGCGGCTGCTTTGCGGTGCGTAGGCACAAATACCGCTCAAGATTAACGGCCGCCCACCTTGAAGATAGTCTTCGCATAAGTTGATCCCCGCTTGAACCTAACTTTAAAAAACCCGCTCAAGACCGGATATGTAATTTATCCCATTGATTTTTAATACAATATGCCTATCGTATTTCATAAAATTTTGTGAGTGAAAATGAAAACAAACATTTAGGACCTCGACAAAACTTTTCAAACGCATCCGGACTCCATCTAAAATTACTTGCCGACCCCTGTTCTAATATAGTCAATACGATACTAGTAAGTCTATGGCATTGTGGAACAAATTCCGTTCTCAACTAATAAATCATATACAAATTCTTTAACCAAATGCGTAAAGTTAATTACTCGTTATTTGTCGGAAATTCTTGGAGATTTTGTAAATATGGCTAATTATTTTTTTGTAGTTGAGCTTCATCCAATGTATAATTAATATAAGAAGTTCGCCCATGTCACTTCATGCCAATAATTATATTTTATTGGATATTGAATTATGGGTACTAAATATAAATAACTTTAATAACGAAAAGAACTCAGACATTTTTCTTCTGAGACTCTCAGTTTTTCAATCTTTAATTATCTAAAATCCTTCTATAACCAAATAAATTTCTTTTAAGGATTATGAAACACGCAGTATATACATAGGTATTATCGTCTCTTCATTTTGAAAGGTACTTGTGAAAGAAAATCTATACTTTTCTTAGGAGATTTTTTTACCTAAAGCCATGTAATAAGAGTATGGATGTAAAGAAAAAAGCTCATACACCTAGATACGGTCGGCTGACCCTGTGTTCTTATAATTAAGTAAAATGAAGGTTAGATTACTTTTTGTAGGGAAAAAACTCATCAAGTGAGTAGAGTCTGCAGATACGGGCTCAGAAGATTATCCTTTTATTACTTAACATAATTGCTAACATAACTTGACTAGCGTAGCGTCAAGTGTTTTCTAAATTTATTTTCATTGCATGGCGCCTCTTAAAAATGTTATATAATAAATCACAGCTTAATGTGATTCATATTTGTAAAATAATATCTTAAAAACAAATTTATCTCGCGAGTAAAGAATGTAATATTCCCTGACGTATAGGAAAAAGTAATTCTTATTCTCATGCACAACTTAGTTTGTGGATAGAATATTAGTTATATTTCTCCAGTTATTCATGAGCAACTTCCTGGAAGACATATTGCAGAATCAACATATGAGTATACAAATTTACATAATACTAGAGGTGCAACGAGGTTTGTGGAGTAGAATTTTATCATTTTGAATATTCGTTTTTTTATTAAATAATTAAGAAGTTTGATTACAATAAAATTCTTTTCTGAAAATGTCAATAATTTTGCGTTTCTCTGCTAATCCTTTTAAGGATGCCAGAGGAGATAGAAAGGGGCACGCTGCAGCGTAGATGGTTAAAGCAATATGCTACAAACCGGAAGGTCGATGGTTCGAGTCCTGGTGGGGTCAGGATTTTTAAACTGACTCAAACCTTCTGGTGACACCATGGTCCTAGGATCGACTCAGACTCTAAAGGAAATAAGCATCAGCCACTTGTTCCGGGGATAAAGGCGGCCGTAAGGCAGCGCTGACATCAAGTGTCATGTGTCTAGAATAAGTGGCAGCCTTAACCTCCTACTACTCCAAGGGTCTCCTATGGCTTGTAGTGGGATCACTTAACCTTTTTAAAGGAGATAGAAGTCTGGAATGTTACTATTTAGCGAATAACAATGACTAAACATCAACATTTTCATTTTATATTATTATAAGGAGGAACTTATCCGACTTCGAGGTCGCAATAGTTTATTACGATGTGAGGTTGGGAAGTGGTTTTTACAAAAGCGAGGAAAATGTTTAAAAACCGAGCGATAGCGATGTTTTTAATTTCCGAGATTCTGTAAAACACTTCACAAACGTGTGTTGTACATTAGGTTTTCTCGATGGTGTTTTCAAAATAATAAATAATAGTAAAATAATAACATCTTTGTTGGAAATATTTGCGTTTATTATAAATAACTGACTAACGTTCACAGTGTGGGCAATGTTTATTAATTGAAACTACACAAGGCCGTGATACCAATCATTAAAAAAAGGGCGGCAAGTGCGTATTTATTGTTTTAAATCGCTTCAAATTAAGTTCAATTCATTTAAAATGCAGTGATTTGTTTCGTATAATGAATATTAACACTATCTTTTGGATATATTTTTGTATATACATTGTACGGAGTATACATAGAGGGTAGTGGTTTTACTTCCTACACGTGATTTGTAATATGTAATATTACAGTATAGTTATTTAAGTTGGCAACCGCGAAATGTAGGAAGTTAAACTTACAATCATGGTCGCTATTGCTGTAAGAACGACAAAACGCATTACCATATAAAAATATAGTTTATGTTTTGTAACAATCCAAAAAATCTTTGATAAGAATTTAATCAACATACTATTAGCTGTTAATGATGTACAGAGGAGGGATAGTGACAGCCAAAGTTTTAGTGTGGCTGTATTCACATCTAGGAATCAGACATATATAATAACTGAATGTATCACTGCAGCACGAGACGAGATTGATCCCGAATTTACCAAGAGTTTTTCACACCAGGGGATTTTGAGACGGGCCTCTGTGCAATATTTCTAGTGTATTCGGCTGGGTAACTCACAGATCCTCGAGAACTACATGCTCGCTAACGTACCTAGGTGCTATATCAACGCAAACATCTTGAACGACTTCGAATTTCTTCTTCTGGCTCTTTGGTGCATGCCGTCGTATTAGCCAAGTTTAGATCAAGATCAGGTGGAATAATATTATCGACGGACATTCTGCTTCGCTAGTACATAAATCATATGATGTCAAGTCTCTGTGTGGATTTTCGTCTAACCTACTTGATGTGGGCTCTGAAGATATGTCCTCTATCCAAGGTTACCCCAGATATCTGACCATTTTGTCTCATTTTATAGGCAGTCCAAGGAACCGTTATCTACGAAGCTTGTAGATCCGTATCGCGGGTAGTATAAAGCTTATGTCATGTATCTGGGAATCGTTCGTGAAGAAGCTAATGTGAATATGATACGCATTTCAACGGTAATGACCAGGGCTGGATTCCCCCCCCCGGTGGAGCCAAGATGCGCGCACATGAACCGTACACAGTACGGGAAGGTGAGTGAAGACAGATCAGCAAATCCAATTTTACAAGTACCGAAACAAGTACACACGTATACAGCAGAACTGAACCTACACAGACGCGGGAAAAATAAGGGCCACGTTATCATGACCGACATGTGGTTTAAAATGCAAACGAACTTGTAATACGGTATATTAATAATATAAGTAACATACATATTAGTTGATTGTTTACAGTTATTTATTATAGTTATATACAAGTAGTAGACATGTAATACATATATATGATGGTTGCTGTTACATTATCTGTTGCAGTGTATGACCATATACATATGCAGCATCTCGAAAACAAAACTTCTGCGAGTTGGTGATAAACACCATTTACATTCAGAAAATGTCTTCTCCACGTCACAAGAGGTGGTGAGGGCAAATCGAAAATATTTATCGTGACTAGTGTCCAAATTGAACATGGTATTCTGTTCATCGCCTGCCAATATGAATTTTACAGTACACATGGCAGAGTAACCTGAATTTTTCGCAAGCACACTATCTGTTTTTTTTCTAACTGCTATCACAGCTGCTTCGGTAGGTTGTGCCATGTTTATGGACAACTCGTCCACAAGTGTAAGGGCTTACGGCATGTAAAGTGTTGCAGATTACAAACAGGATTATTGTTTTCGGAACTATCTAGAAGTTTGTTTTAATTAGCCTATGGTCAAATCATGACGTAACTGCTCTGTGACCAGACATTTTGCCTCTGTAATACATGTTCACTCTCTTTCATCAAGCTCATTTAAAACGCCCACAACTATTTTGAAATGTGTGGCATAGTACATTGCCGCCTCCAACCATGTTTCCCAACGTGTTAACACCTGTCTTGGAGGAATAGGTGTACCTGGAGCAATCTCTCGAAATTTCCGCAACCTTGAAGAGGCTTTTAGGAAAATTTTCTTTACTTTGGATATGCAACCATTGACATTGATATACAAAGACCTTATTGTTTCAGCCACACGATGGATTCAATAAGCGAGACATTTGATGATATTAATGTAGGATAATGTTGCTTAAGTTTTCTTTCCCTAATTTCACCATATAAAATGCACCATCAGTCACGAACATGAGAACGTTGTCTCGTGTTATTCCATCAGGATATACAAGAGAAAGGGATGTCGCCAAAAGATTAAACATGGTCGAATGATTGACAACAGGCAGTTCCTCACACGTTAATAAGAATTTCTTGCCTGGCTCTACAGGAGACAGTATCCCGATCACAAAGTTTGTTACAGATCTCCCAGCAGAATCCCTGGTTTCATCAATGGATATCCAGATTTTTTTCTGCGACTGATTTTCGTATAACGTCTATCACGCTGTCGTAACATTTATGCATATAATCGCGCATTCGTGTGCGAAACGGAAGTTGTCTGCCGGTGTATTTTTTCATGCAGTTACGAAAATGTCGATTTTCGAGTTTATAGAATGGTATATCTGCATGCACCATCATCTCACATAACTCTTGAAAAATACGTTATTATTATCAGAATTTGTTCCAGAAGAGGTGGTATGTCTTCATTCTCTCTACTTTCAAACAGTATAACATTTGTCTTATGTTTCTTGGTGTTACAGTGTTCAGTTATCTCTCTTCGTCATTTACCTCGTAGTATTGGATGACATACTTTACAAGCAATTGTGTCTCCATTTACAGACAAATATGTACAGTTTAATTCCTGTACAATGTTATATAAATTGGACACAAGAGACGTCTCCATATTCGATTAATTATCTTGTATACATAGGAATAACACATTCATGTAAGAACGGACTGGTATCGCTTCTTTGTTTAATGCGCACAGCACAAGTTGCTATCAGACACTGAGTGTCCCAGGTTTATACTCCGCGACCTGTGTGACGTAGTAGCTATGTTCCATGCGCAGTGAACACAATACTGCGTATTGGTGTGGAATCTGTGGGTAAACAGCCAGCCCTAGTAATGACTAATGAGTTTTCTAGTTCGGAAGCCACAATGGCATCTCTAAGCAAGCGATGTCTTTGTCCAGAGATAGAAAAAAAAACGACTGATATGAATGAACATCCGAACCATGTCAAGAAAATCATTATTAACATTACGTAGTAGTGAACAGTAATTTGACAGCCTACTACTCAAGGATTGTGATCATAGGAAGGCAACTCCAATCTGTTCCGATGTTTTATGCCCAACGATTCACAGATGGTCGTGATATATATATATATATTTAAGAGCCCCACCACCACCCCCTGGGTTTCCTCGGGCTTAATGCCCATATCCCCAGGTCTGCTCTTGTCCCTATTTATTATATAGCGCAATTTCTTCATTTAATTTATTATACTTTTACAGAGTGCGGCTAGTTGAAACTTAATCTAAGGTGTTTACAGTTATATTAAATCATGGTTTCTTAATCTAATTTTGTTTCTTATACAATGTAATAATCCCTCCATGGTATCTTTACCTTGTCATGGTGGAGTGGCTTGCGTGCTTAAATGATCCCGAGAGCTATGCCGGCGGTAGCACTGCTGCCGATAGGGTTACCCATGCCGGATTGGTCGAAGGTGATAAGCCAGACGAAAAAAGTACCTTGGTCGAAGGAGTGACGATCTTTCACCGTAAAAATACAACCATCAAGAAATGCGGACATGGGTTCAACTGGGGTAAAATTTTCCGGAGGTCAAATAGTCCCCCATTCGGTACTCCGGGCTGGGACTACTTCAGGGAACCCATGCCAAAGGCTCATACAATGTAATAATAATATACATAAGATGGAAGTATGAATCTTATATCTACTTACCCTAAACTGAATATTACAATTTATCAAGTATACATATTGATATATTCTAAGTACTAATTCTACTTATTCTATCGTTGATTTCCTCGTCTTCTCTTCTCTTCTTCAGCTCGTGTGCATAGAGCTTTTTGGGTATACTCCGCGATCAACTTATAGTTATCTTTCTGCATCCAGAACCGCAAAGGAGGAGGCTGACGTGCACGGCTATTTCTAGTTGTCTTCTGATAGCCGCGTGCTTGGCACAGCGGTATATCATGTGGTGCACATCGTCTTCCTCTCCGATCTGACAGTTGCATAGAGGGGCGTCGAAAAATCCTCTCTCGTGCAGTTTGCCCCTAAAATGTCCATGTCTTGAGAGCAATTCAGTAATCGTGTGTGACGCCCTTATCCATGACATTTTCTTATGTTGGTCTGCCATGTATTTCGTTGTGCCAGCGCTGTTACCGATGTTCGTGATAAATTGTAAGATGCTCACCAATGTGACGTATAGCGGTATGTGTATCTTATTGCGCGTGATATTACTGCATGCGCCGAGTGCCTCACAAAACTCAAATAGGCCTATAAAATTTTAAAAAGTACAATTATCAAAATTCCAGACAGGGTGACATGCCGCTATTAGCAAACTTTAAGAAAATGAAGCTTGCGAATTTCTAAATTGAGGAAAACAGTTAATTTCATAATTTGACAAGGAATGCAATATTGGCCATCCGGATTTAAAGAAGAAGGACTTATCACGCGAATGATGAATTCTTGTACGATATATTAATATGGATGGGAAAATCTGAATATTCAGTAGTAGCTAATAGCATGTTAAATGCCTTACAATTAGAAAATAAAGACATTAAAAACGTGGAAAAATTCAAATATTTAGGAGTTATATTTAACAAGATATGCAGTAATGATGATGAAATTACAAGTAGAATAAATAAAGGAAGAAATTGAACAAGATGTTTAAATTCGATCTTATGAAAACAAAAATACATGATAAAGTACAAAGATGCATATATACAGAAGTATTGTAAGTGTTATAGGATGTGAAGTGTAAAAGCGAGATTAAAGAACAAACTTATGGCAGCCGATATGGACTTTTAAGGAAGAAGTAGAAAAAAAATTGATAAAATGCCATACTTATAAATAAGAGAAGCTGTGGGAAGAGATAGAGACATTAGCTGGTGAAATACACAAGCGATAGTTAAAGTGGTAAGTTAAAATGGATACAACATGATAGCCAAAGAATATCTTAGAATGGTTATCACCAGGAAGAAAAATATTAAGAAGACCTAAACACCGTTGGAAAGATTATATCCAAGAAGCCACGAAAGAAGAAAATTGAAAAAAAAGACTCCGTAGATAGAAGGACGTGGAAATTAGGAAAACAGATACAATACTAGATATAAGCAATCTGTAATAAATAAATAAATAAATAAATAAATGTACAGTAATAATAACAACAAAAATACAATAACATCATAATAATGCAATTGACACAAAATACACATAGAGAAATACAGTGAGTAAACAGATATTCTCATGAAACTGGTTGGTGAATGGAAATTTGAGATAGTGATAACTGTGCCTAAGGTTCTCAATTCCACAGGTTTTTTTATGGTCAATTGTAAGTATAAAAATTATAAATTTATAAAGTGGTCAGTTACTGTATCTAGTGTAATAAAAAAGTTACATAAGACACTAGATTTGGTTTACTTAATTATACATTCGATTGAAAAATTCAGTTTTTTTTACTTTTGTCATATTCTAAGACTTTTATAAAATTATACACGACGTAACTCAGCGAAGAGTTATTGCAGCATTGTATTTCCTACCACAGGGAATCAGGGGCTGCCGGAAGTTAGCATAGAGTTGGACCTGACTACTATTCCTACTACTACTGCTACTACT
The DNA here is from genome assembly GCA_030220185.1 of Diploptera punctata. Classification (NCBI taxonomy): domain Eukaryota; kingdom Metazoa; phylum Arthropoda; class Insecta; order Blattodea; family Blaberidae; genus Diploptera; species Diploptera punctata. Next base: position 2,007,734 of record JASPKZ010008902.1, read on the forward strand.
ACTACTACTACTACTACTACTACTACTACTACTGCTACCGCTGCTGCTGCTACTGCTCCTGCTGCTAACGATAACAATAACGATAATGATAGTAACAATAATACATCAATAACAATAACAACAATAATAATAATAATAATAATAATAATAATAATAATAATAATAATAATAACAATGACACTAATAATAATAAATTAATAACAATAATAAGAACAATAGTATTAACAATAATAATAGTAATAGTAATAATAACAATAATAATAATAATATAAATTAAACGGGAAGAACCATTGAATACACGTACCTTACACGGGGTAATGGTCAGGCTGAGGTTAGAGCAAATTCAGAGTAAATTTAGATTTCTTTTAAAATCTGCTAATTTCCGGCAGCCCCTGATTTCTTGTGGTAGGGAATTTGAATTCGGAGTAACCTTTCTGGATTTGATTTTTATTCGTACAGCTATTTTTCGGGTTTGTAGCCCGTTTCAGGTGCACATACAATGATGCAATAATATCAATAGTAATATTAATAACAATAACAATAATAATAATAATAATAATAATAATAATAATAATAATAATAATAATAATAATAATAATAATTTTCGGGATTTAACCACAATACAATGATTTTCCGTTACCCTAAAAAAGTTCTCCTTCTCCATTTGTAGCGTCCTCATCAACCTCATCTTTAAGTTCCAGTTCACTCATACTTCTTCTCACATCCAATCCAACCTTCTTTAGATCTTTCCTTTCTTCTTTTCCAGTCCATTCTCCACTCCAAGATCTTATGGATTCTATCAGATGTCATCCTCTTAAGATGTCCGTACCATCTTAATAACATTTCTTCAATTGTCTGTAATAAATTTCTTTCAACTTTCATAATTTTCCTAATTTCAACGTTTCTAACATTTTTCTAATCTATACTTCCGCTCTGATCTTCTCCAGTAATCCATCTCTGTTGCTAATAACTTGTTAGCTTGGCATCTTTTATTGTCCATGTCTCTGATTCGTATATTAACATAATACTCTCTACAATGATCTTATAAATACATTTTTAATTTTGTTTGTTCTGTAATAATATAATAATAATAATAATAATAATAATAATAATAATAATAATAATAATAATAATAATAATAATAATAATAATAATAATAATAATAATAATAATAATAATATAATAATAATAATAATAATAATAATAATAATAATAATAATAATAATAATAATAATAATAATAATAATAATAATAATAACAATAATAATAATAATAACAATAATAATAATAATAATAATAACAATAATACTAATAACAACAATAATACTAATAACAACAATAATAATAATAACAACAATAATACTAATAACAACAATAATAATAATAACAACAATAATAATAATAACAACAATAATAATAATAACAACAATAATAATAATAACAACAATAATAATAATAACAACAATAATAATAATAACAACAATAACAATAATAACAATAATAATAATAATAATAATAATAATAATAATAATAATAATAATGTTTACATCAGCACTGTCATTTAAGCTCGCAAGTTTTTATTATTGTTACGGACAAATAAAGCTAGTTTGATATTTATAACATTGTAATGTTTTTTTTTAAATTTATTTCTGGCAGTGTCTACTAAAAAGGGACATGGGAAATTTAGTACCGAACAAACTGAATGTAAAACATAAAATATTTGAGATCTAAAACAACAAAAAAAAGATCAAAAGAAAAAAATATTCATCGCAGGTACTGCTGCAAAACATAATATTCCCACCGCATAAGTTTTTATCTTGTGCCCGAAGGATATCAGAATTCCAATTCATTCCTGTGGGAGGCTTTGATGTTCCCAGCATCCGAACAAACAGTCGATCAACAAGTGACAGTCGCATCCCCCTCCCTAAACGTGTTCAAACGCGCTAACTCGCTAAGTTATGTCTCTCTGTTATTTACTGCTATTTTTAGTTTCCTGTAATTGAATGCCCAGGGTGAGCAAGGGAAAGGCCCTGTGATTGAAATGTGGAATTTCACGATTAATGGGGAACAGAATATTGGGACTATTGCCAGTTTTTAACAATACCGCAGGGATTAATCATTACAAAATGACTTCATTATTCTCCCATTTTAATGGTAAATATTTTTTGTTGAATTGGTAATAACTATGTTCCCTTAACCGGAACTTGATCCTAAACGTGTATCTTTACGTTATGAATATTTAATAATTGAGCAACTGGAGGATCAATATTAGCCTCCATTGAAAATGTTTCCTTTTTACTTTTAATATGATGATATGTAAAAAACCGTATAATAGACTTCAAATAATATCTACTTTTAGTTTACATATCAGTTAGTGCTAGTATTTCTATTGGAATGCAACTTTTCACATCAACATTTCTTATACTACATTAACCCCAAGTAAAAAGTGAAAAATCTTATTCTTCCTAAAAATAGTGCAAACTATAATAATAATAATTAATAATAATAATAATAATAATAATGCATAAATCAATAATAATAATATAAATAATTAATAATAAGAATAATAATAATAATAAGACAGTAATTTAATAAATACATAAGGGCCACCAAAATCATTCGTTTCTCTAATGGAACTCCACAAAAATCAATTAGACTAATTGTGAACTGGATCATAGCAATACAATTCAAAACGTGCATTTACCACGTTGAGAAAAAATGAACAAAACACGTAACTCATTCAAATTGATGAGGATGGAATTTGTTCCCGTAACCTGTCGCCACACAGGTCTTAAACTCTATTGCCCGAACTAACTGATTAGTTTTTCTGTTTCTCTCTTAGTTTTATCTAACTTTTATGGGACTTAAAAGTCAGTGTCCGCGGAAAGAGGAATGATTCTTAATCATTATATAAGGCCTGTTTGGATTGGGACATGAATTGGTTCCGTGGTATGTCTTGGCATCAAATTTTGTTAGACTATTAAGATTTAAGTAATAGTATATTAAGAAGTAGAATGTATCATCTCTTGAGAATATTGAGGAAATCAACTCGGCCTGTATTAACAGTATGCCATTTCTAGTGCACCCATCGATTCATTTCATGGGGCGCACAGAGGGAAAACTTTAATCTCAGTTTAATAAATATGATCTTCTTTGTGATAATAAAATTGTATTACACATTGTCAATAAAACCCAAATCATTCGATTAAAATATTAAAACAGTCTAATATTTATCAAAATATAATTAACATATTTAATATTTTAGTTTGGTGAAATGGGGTTTATTGATAATATGTAATACAATTTAATATCAGTGCTTCTCAAGCTTTATACGTTTACATATCATCAATTAAAAAAAAATATATATATATATTGGTAAAACATTGGTGGAATCTGTTGCAATGTACGGAAGTGAGGTATGGACAATCAATAAGTACTACAAGAATAGACTAATAGCTCTAGAAATGGATTATTTACGAAGAAGTGCCAGAAAGTCTAAATTAGAACGTGTCACAAATAAGGAAATTAGAAACAAAATGGAAGCAGAAGAAAGCATAATTGAAAGAATTGAGGAAAAGGAATTAAAGTGGTTAGGACATGTTTTAAGAATGGAAGATGAGCGATGGCCGAAGCAACTATATGAATGGCATCCTAACAGAAAGAAGAAAAGAGGAAGACCAAGGTTAACATGGAAGGAAAACATGAAGACAGTAATGCAAGCTAGAGGGCTAAGCATCGAAGATGCCCAAGACCGTAGGCTTTGGAGGTTTGGCACGGGAAGACGGCAGCAGCTGTAAAAACCCGAAGATAGATAGATAGATTATTATTATTATTATTATTATTATTATTATTATTGTTATTATTATTATTAATCGGCCACGGTGGACTAGTGATTATGCTCCTTGCCTCTGGTCCCGAGGGTCGCGGGTTCAAATCCGGCCGAGGCCGACGGATTTTTTTAGGACGGAAAATTCCAAGGAGCAAGTCCTCCGGGAGGGACTTTAAGCCGTGGGTCCCGAGTCTGAAGATTTTCAGGCTCATAAAAGATTCTTAAGCCTGAATGAAAAGGTCTCTAAGCAACATTTAGCGAATTTTCCCGTCCTAGTACTACCTTGGTTTCCTAGATGTCAATATGAGGCAGAACGCTGACCATGGGCCACTCAAATGACATCTATATGAAAACAAGTGTAACTAAATTAGTATGGTTCAAATTCTTCGTTGTAGGGGGAGAGAGCCTAAATCTCTGTTAAGGGAAAACATGGGCTTACATTTCATTATTATTATTATACGAGTACAATAATCTTAGTTTACACAGGGTTTTTGAAAACTTCACCGATAAACTTTTAAAATCGATGGGAGAGGATAATTTTTTGGCAAGGAGCATAAAACTCCCAAACATGTCGTTCATGAATTCTGCGCATTGATCAAGATGAGCTCTATGCAACATAGTCCACGTTGTTGTTATTTTGCATTATGTGACTTCACTCTGCCTTACCGGCAATTCAATAAATAAACATTGACCACACATTTTGTGAACTTGCTGACATGATAATGTGTTGTAGCGAGGCTAGGAGAAATGAAAGTGATGATTGTCCTACTTACAAGCAAAGTTATTCTAACAGGAGATATCTACTGACAGTATTTTTTATTGAAATTCATCGGCGCCTTTGAGTGACGAGAAACCTTCTTCCTCAGTTTGTTGGCGGTGGATTTGAAGGATGAAGTTTAAGGTTGATATAGTCCAGAAATATAGTCAAGCACCTTCAACTAGCGAATGTTGTGGCCGAACATCAACTCTCCATTTGGTGAGTACTGCAGGAGTACAACATGTGTATCTTCAGAAGGTACAGGCACTAGGATTACGAGAATGCATCTCGTATGCAATGATGACTACGCATGACTGTTTTTTAACAGCGGGATTAATCACATTTGGGACTACGGTATGAGAAACTACTTGCGATTGCTACTCGAAATGGCCAACAAAGCTGTTCTGTGAACATCTGGGCTAGAATTGTGGGTACTCATCTGCTAGGATTTGTAATTCTGCCAGCAAGGTTAAATGGTGCAGCTTACCGATACAATGGTACCGATTGCTGTAACTTATGCTATAAATTATAATTCCAAAGCACACTTCAACATTGGTGTGAGGACAACTAATCGTCGACTTTGAGTATGATCTGTACCGTAGCCAGCGCATTCAACTCTTTAAATTTTTCTTTGGGAGCATGATAAAAATATGGTGTATTAAATTTGAATTACCACGGAATCTCAACCGATTGCCCGAATTAATGACGCGTTTCACTACATCAAGTATAATCATGTGATGGTCAACAGAGTTAGACAGTCATTGCTCCGAAGGTATCGACCATGAGGCTCAGTGCAGACTGTTTGTCCACATACTGTAAGCTTTAAAATGTATTTTGTATACAATTGTTATTATTCAATGCCAGCACCTTAAGGACGAACACCTTGACCAAATCTCATAAACGATGTGTTTTGGAAGTATACGTCCCTTAACATAGATTGGTCTTCTCTATATGACTTATCATTACTAAACGTTTGTCGGCGAGGTCCTCTAACACCCCGTATATTACAATGAAATATAAATTATGATGACTATAGTAAATAATATAACTTACATAACTTAAAACATTAAAACAGGTACCTGACAGGTATGAGTCATTAGAATTAACTGTATATACAATAACAATAACTGTTTTTTAAAAGGATGATATTTTATAGCTTTTAAATACTTCCTCTCGAAATGAATAAGAATACATATGAGCTTGGGCATCTTACAGAGAAAACTAAAGATTCATGTATCGTGAAATTATCATAAAACACAAACTACCTCCTAAAGACATCACAAACATTTAACATAAGAGGTAAGAATATTCAGTTATCCCATGTGAATTCCTTATTTTACTTAGGGGCTATTTCGCTTGATTCAAAAGTTTCCTTTACAACAGTACATAGTATGTCCACAAGTGCATTTATTTTTCTTTCTTTCTTTCTTCCTTTCTTTGTTAATAGGCGTTATATCCATCCATCTTCATATTACAAAAAATGTTTGAGCCGTTTCTTGTAATGGTATATATATATATATATATATATATATATATATATATATATATATATATATATATAAACAATTGTAGTATAAAAATTATAATACTGTAAAAATGTAACCTGTTTATTATGAAATTTATATAGATACAAATAGAAAAAAACTCAAATAATTATTATTTTAATATCGCGGAATATCTCGTTAAAGTATAAAATGATCGAATCCCAAGGAGAAGAAATTTTCTCATAGAATTTGGGCTAGAAAAATGAAGAATTTGTGTAGCTATGATAAGTAGAAATCCTAAATTGCGATTAGGGGACTCGATAGCTGGCCACATAACACCCCTATACTGGCTCAATGATTGTCCATATCTGTGTTTGTAAACTATTGAAGCAAGTAATAAAAAAATAGGAAACTGATTTAAAATTAAAGCTATATTTTTAATATGTGCATCTTGAAAATAAGGAGGCAATTTAATTCCTAAAGATGTATTGTTAAATTTAAATATATTTTCTATAAAATTTGAAACAACACTTTTGGATGCAAGGACAAGCAACCAGCTGGTAATCCAAGAACTTTCTATCCCATTTTGTCTCTCCGGTGCTGCTGCGAATTATTTATACAATGTTTGAATATCTACAAATACTGCAATTTTTACCAAATAAGTGACATACCATAGTTTAGTTTAAATTATTTAATTTTATTTCTGCATACAAGTATGTGTGAAATATACACTGATCCTATATCTTAATGAGATATATTACTACCTGGATTGCTGGCGTTGGTAAGGCATTTATTTATCCCAATCTTACTTGGCTTAGTGACAATGAATTCGACATTATTCACGGTCAATTTAAGAATATTATTTTTTACCCATTATTTCCCCTCTTTCTGAGGGGCGCTACCTAGAAATCAAACATGGACTTAAACGTCATCGAAGCTATCACAAATCAGATCACGACAGCCATGATTTCGACTCTAATCTCGGTCATTGTAGACATTTTATTTTCCACCTTTACTCACCCGTTAAGAGTGGAAGGATCAAATTTGAGCTTAAATGGCATAAGGACTTTCATTGATCAGCACAGCAACCCCGAAAAGTAAGAATTGGACATTAATCTCGGCCACTTTTAACATGCTATTTTTCCCTCCTTCTCACCGTCCTTCACCCTCAAAGGGGCGATAGGTTCAAACTTGGGAGTAAATACCATCTGAAATGTCAACAATCAGTTTAGCGACCCCAAAAACTATATATTTTTTTAAATTTTAGATTACATTCTTATTACCGGAGTGCAAGTTATCTAATTCCAGAATACGATATACTTAAAGCGCCCTTTACCTCTAATGTAAAGGCATTGTAATGTCACATGTAATATACAGTAAGCCTAAAAAAGGTGTCAGCTGTAATAGACGGTTTTGAAATAGCTTTTTTAAGTGTAAAATTCATGAGAGAGCATAAAGTCGGTACGGCACTGTAAGCATCACGGCATAAGTAGATAAATAATTATAAAATATAATTCTGAAGGAGACAGCTCTATATTAAATATCTTAATGCGACGATTTCCTGCAAATTTATCGTATATGTATTTTATGGAATATATTATTGCAATAATTTTAGGCAAATAAACGGAATCAGTATACTATATACTAGTGCACATTAAAAAAAACTTAATTTAATTACATTATTACTGATAAAATATTATTATTGTTTTATATTCAACAGTGATAAGGTTTAATCTAAATTCGTTACATAAAAACAATGATAGTCAAGTCATATACTCGTAAGAATGTCAAAGTATTTCTCAAGCCTCGGGTTTCTCGCTTCGGCTCGAACAACACAAATTTATCATAGACGGGATTTCAGGCTCGTAAAGTATAGACATCTAACGGAGAGAAATTATACTAACCACTCTGCTCATGGTTTATACAATTGCAGTTAACAACAATGCATTCATCAAGCTCCCTGGTTCGAAATAAAGACCCGTAAACGATCTCTAGTACGAATGTATGAATGTGTGAGTGAATGGTGTTTTATTTGTTTATTTATTTAGCCTGTGGAGTTAAGGCCATGTGACCTTCTCTTCCACTCACCAGGACAAACATATATTACAACAGAATATAACAATCATAATTAACTCTATTATTAAATACTAAATCAGGATTTGACCAATAAGATACTATCTATTATATTGTGATCTATAATACAACCACTTAATAATAGTTAATATTAAGACCAAAACTAATAATAAAATGAATTCCAGCAAGATAGATTAAATTGTTGGTAGACCGTCCCTGTCTAATGTAGGGGCCTATATAAAAAACAAAAGAAAAATAATGAGATATAGAAAACTAATTTTACGGTTATACAATATTTATAAAAATGAAAATATTTGTTAATTTTAATATTATTTTCATAAATAATTAAGTTTATTAATTGTTAAAATAATTCTATCAGTGAGGTGTATATGGTTATTGAATAATTCTTTAGTTTGTTTTTCAAGGATGTCATAGTTTGACAGTGAAATGTTCGAGTAGTTTAGGTGGCCTTGGAATTGTGCTGGTTACTAATCTGGAGAGGCGCTCCAGGGCTTTGTGAGGTAAAAAAATGAAGTGTGTGATCCAGAGTTTCAGATACTCTCTCGACAGGTCGTTTCCCTTTAACTTAAAGTGATGAGGGGTTAAACTAAGGAAACATTAAGATTATTATTATTATTATTATTATTATTATTATGGAAATTCAATAAAAACTTAGATAAAAACGTATGTCGATGGAAATGGATTCCTTGAGGAGAGCAGCATGATGTTCAAAATTGAAATAAATAAATAGAGTTATAAGAGAAAACATCATCATCATCATCCATGCAAGTATTAGGCCGTGTGGACTGTTACGGTCTCAAAGAGAAATTTTCCAACCAGCGCTTTTTTGGACGTCCCAGCGATCTTTTGCATTGGGGGCAGTAACGAAGCATGGCTTTTAGAATTCTATGAGACGGCATTCGTTGAAGATGGGCTTTCCAGTTGTTCTGGTAGTTTTGTATGTGGTGAAGAATGAGTTCTACATCCAACTCTTCCATAATTTCCTCATTTCTTTTATGGTCCCACTTTGTGTAGCCTGCTGTACGGCGCATAAATCGCATCTCATTTGCTGTTATTCGGCTTTCATCTCTTCTTCGTATTGACCATGCTTCACTATCATATCTTAACACTATAAGAGAAAACAATGAATATTAAATATTCAATACCGTAGTAGATTATATAAGATATAAGCAATTAAATTGGTATGGGTACGTACGACGAATGCAAGAAGAAAGTTTACCCAGGAAAACATTGGAATGGTGTCCATTCGAAGAAGAAAGAAAAGAAGACCTCGAAACTCATGAATGCAAGAAATAAAAACTGGAATGAGAACAAGAGAACTAGAGGAAATGGAGTGGATGGATAGAGATGAGTGGAGAAAGAAAATAAAACTTTAAGCACAGAAAGATATGTAAACATTGAAAATCTGTATATAAATGCATAAATTATTATTATTATTATTATTATTATTATTATTATTATTATTGTCATTGAAAAATCACATGTTTAATTTAGAAAGTATGATCATCTGTAATAGAGAAAGTAATAAGGAAATTAGTCGACACATAAACCATTTCTTTCGGTTATCGAGTGTAACCTTCGACCTTAACGGTTCAAGGGTGGATCTAAGATATAAGAGATTCCAGAGAAACGTGTTCCTTGCAGAGGTCGCCTGGAGCACCTCAGTGAGAGTATCAAATATTAATGTCTCTAATTTCAAAATTAAGCATCTTAACTTTGTAATTACCGACCTATCGTATAGCTTATGATTTGTACCCGAGAGGTGCGTGCAGGCATGTTGGAGAAAGTGGCGACTGTAATAATGCATCTCAGCATTTTGGCGAACGGTTAGATTTACCGTAGTGCAAGTTATCCAGTACCAGAATACGTTTGAAAATCATTACATGTCAGTCTTAATATTAATTTTGGAAACTTGCTATACTGCTAGATCAGCGGTTCCCAACGTTTTTTGACTCAGGAACCCCTTCCACAACAATCTGAGTTGGGTGAACCACTGACTTTTATATATACATACAGTAGACATGCATGAAATTTAATTCCAAGGGAAAGGTTTAATAACTCTAAATTAATTTAACCCTTAACGGTTAAAACCTCAGGGATTCGCGGTAAATATTAATTTATTTTTGAAATTATGTAATAAATTCCCGATGTTACATATATGTAATAAGGGACATTATAAGGTTAATTCAATTTTAAAATACTCTTTATGATGTTAATAATAATAATAATAATAATAATAATAATAATAATAATAATAATAATAATAATAATAAATATTATAACATCGCAGAAGTGAAGGAAAAATGAATTAGCCTAACCTCGAAACCCGCCATTACGAAAATGTTTTGGCGAACTTAAATATTTTGCAAACCCTCTGGGGGTTCGCGAACCATACTTTGGGAAACGATGTGGTAGATAAAATAGTACGTTATTGTAACAAGAACAGAATTACAAGTAGGGACTATTTAAATTAACAAAAGAATGAAACTATAGAAATAATTTGAAGGCATCCATCCAAAGTATTTATTGATAAAATTGCAAATAGCCTATATTACTTAACTATCACCTACAGAAAGCAGATACATATTAATCGCCAGATGATTTGAACGGTTTTAAACAACCCCCAAACGTCTGCCGGCTACTGGCGGGGCCCCTGGCTCCTCGGGCTGTGATTCCAAAAATTAATATTTTCTGAAAGTAACTATCACCTACAGAACGCAGATACATCGGCAGAACATGTGTCAGATGGAAAGAACAAATATAGTTTATGGAAAACGGAACGAGTTATTAAGTTCATATTGTGTTGTTGATCATGATATCACAATATTATGTGATATAATCATAACCCACAATAACTTTAAGAGAGTCACATTCAGAAGAAACAAATAAGATAAAAATCTTAAACAAAGAAACCCATGTATAAATACTTATTTAATAAATATAAAGTGTTTTAATGTTAATTATTTGGGAACCAACATCAAATGAGACGACATGACATAGTCACTTGCTCTTTATCTTCATATTATAGCCTAATTAATGACGTATATTGTAGTATACACACTCAGAATGTCTGTAATCCCTATCAGCAGATCCAACAAGAAAGAAGGAAGTTTAAAATGTAAGAGTTTTCTCAGAAATAGGAATATAGAGTGCATTACAATGAACGGAGATTAATGTATAGCGAACACTTCCTTCGAAGATTAGACTCTGAAATCTATTGTGCTTTCTAAGACACGTATGACCGGAAGATTACTGAACTACAAGTTACTCAGAAAATATTAATTTTTGGAATCAAATTATTTGATTGTATTGTTAAGATACATATTGCCACTAATACTGTTATTATTATTATTATTATTATTATTATTATTATTATTATTATTATTATTATTATTGTATAAAATGTTGTATACATAACATTTAGATTGCAACTTTTAAATGATTTTTATTCTATTATAATTAGTATTATATATACTGTATATATATATATATATATATATATATATATATATATATACTGTAAATATGTATTTGTGCTGCTTGAGTGGATGAGAAGGACTTAGGCCTTAAATCTGCCAGAAAAATAAAACATTATTATTATTATTATTATTATTATTATTATTATTATTATTATTATTATTATTATTATTATTATTATTGTCTCTGGATCCGAAACATGGACAGTGACAACACAACAATGTGCCACACTACAAGCTGCTGAAATGAAATTTCTCAGACCAATAGCAGGATGTCAAAGAACAGACAAAAAACATAACACAGAAATAAGACAGCAACTAAAAGTAGAGGAATTAAACACAACAATAGTGAAATACAGAACAAACTGGAAAGAACACTTAGCAAGGATGTCTGAGAATAGAATACCAAAAGCAGTGTACAACTATTCACCACGAGAAAGAAGACGTTTGGGAAGACCAAAGAGAATATAGAAACAGCAGCATTTTGGAGCCGGAAGAGACTAGTAAATAAGCCTAAACCGTGACGAAGAAGAAGATTATTGTCTCTCTTATAAATATTTCATTCTCTTTTAGGACTCCTGTTTGGAGTTAACATAAGCAATTAATAATATCCAGAGTCATTGTATACTATATTTTGATTCTCTGTAAGTATTTATTTTCGTGTATTAGACTGTTAATGAATTTTTAAGATTTTGTTTTCATATATAGGCCTATATATATATATATATATATATATATATAAATAAATTACGTGTCACGTTGTTTGTCCGCGATGGAATCCTAAACTACTGAACAGATTTTAATAAAATTTTGCACACTGTGTGCTGTTTGATCCAACTTGAGACCTATGGTTGTTTATAACTAATTTTATGGTCGCATTATTTTTATTGCAAATTATTTGTTCATTATTTAACAAAGAGTTATAATTATCTGTGAGTTCCATACGATTCTAACAGATGACGATGTAAGGTGATTGGTTTATTATTTAACAAAGAGAGATCCAGGTGGCTGTGCTTTTTGTTGCAACCGCGAATTTCAATTGAATTACAAATATTGATTATTTCATAATTTAAGTGTGTACAGTGTTTATTTTATTTTCAATATATTGATAATAATATTAATTTCGTGTGTAAGTATTAGTTTTAAATAATCTGGCTGAAAGACAGCAACTTAATTTGAATTTAACTGGACCGAGAAGGGACATTAAACAAAATGGCGAATCAGTTTTAGAGACCATGAATGATAAGATATCAAGTGAATTTCCGCAAATTGGTATAGGCCTATGTGACATAAATCTTAGATTTAAGAAGAATGTCAATTTAAAAACATATGAAGGTCCTAAGGAACGGAATAACATAACTCTAAGTAAGTCTGTTAGTTATAATAATATGCCTAATATTACAGAAACAATCTCCATGCCTCAATTAAATGAAAAACAAGATAACTATAATATATCACAAGATGATATTAGTGTACAGAGACTTCTTGATGATGATGAGAATCCAAACTGCCAACAAGTTCGTAGAAAAAAACGAAATTATATTGAAATCAGCAAGCCTTATCTAAATATTCCATCAATAAATGTAATAATCCTTATGATACACTTATGGATGAGAATGCAGACAACATAGATTCATCTCAATCAACAAAACCATACGGAAAAATTAACGCAAAAATAGTTAAAGGCGATACGAAGTTCGCCGGGCCTTCTAGTGTATATATATATATATATAATCTCCTTTCTAAATATTTGAACTCTTTTTTCAGAACAGACAGAAGATAAACTTGAAGTATTTAATGAATAAGATTTGCATAATGACAAAAGTTAATATTGTATCTATTTTCTTAATTTAACCTCTCCCTTTATGTATTTTTAAACGCTCTACTTTTCCCGGATTTTACAGGGACACGACATATCTGGAGGTCGAGACTGTGTTATTAACGTTGAAACACAAGCATATTGGTTTTTTATTATGCAAGAACATGGAAGATCTTTCCGGATAAACGAGAAATCAACTCAATTACTATGTCATAGCCGATACAACATGAACATTTAAGACAAGACACACCATTCACTCATATTTACACACTAAACAAAAAAATGGACGATTATGATTACCAAATGGCGGTTGAGGATCTATTGTGACTTTAAAAGGCTCCATGGACGCTAGCACTATATTTAATAACGCATTTAAACACAATTTAAATGCAATAAATATAAAATGATAAATTAAACATATTTAGCCCCGGAATTTAATTATCTATAACGCATTTTACTAGTAGATATGGAAAAAAAAGTGGGACTATTTTTTGTTATGACCACTCTGGTTACAACAGTTATTCTATGAACCAGCGATATCCAGCGATAACCACAATAGTAACCAGCGATAAGCATACTAATAACAGCGATAACCACATTAATAACTTGCGATAACCAGCGATAAACCCAAGGATCTGTCGATAACACATCATCTTCGTCGATAATAACTGATTTATGTCCGAATTTAACTGCGTAAAAGACAAACAAATGTACATATTTAATCGCGAAAAAAAGGTGTTTTATGGGATTCATCTAGGTTAGAGTAATTGAATTATGTCAGGTTAGCTTTAAAGTTCGTTACATTTTAAATGTGTTTAAATACGTAAAAAAATTACCTCTTCTATGGAAATTCAAAATTGCCGACGGTTACAACGTAAAAACATATTTCCACTCGTAAATTTCACATTACATTAACATACTTTCACGATGGTAATTTTCCGGGGATAAATGTTACAAATATCACTCAGTAATGGGATAAATTGCATTAAAAATGTCTTAAGTTGCTTAAGTAAATACCTGGTTATGTTCAATCTCAACCTTTAAACTTTTTAGACATTTGTCTTATAAGTGAGGAGAAACTCCGAATAAACTCCACTCATGAAACGCTTCTTGACCGGTCATCAGACTCGATCTCCCTGTGTTTGGAACAATGACGTTATCCTAGACCACAACGGTGGATAAAATGAATGATCTGAATTTTTTAAACTCACATACTTATAAAGAAAATAGCTTACTATTATATTCACATATGTGGATTAATATATGAACAGATTTTTTTTTCGGTGCGCAGGTGGATTTAGTTTTTTCGTTGTCATTTAAATTACGCAAAAATCCCTATTCTTAACCATTTTCACAACCTACACTTATTACATTCGTTACTTAAGCCCTGTAAATCATATTTATGCATTTATGTACAATAACACGTAGCCACAAAAATTCCAGGAAATTAAAATGGAGCAGAAATAAAGCTGTAATGGTAGAATCTAAGGTTTAATTAGCTTTTAGCGTCACATTTATACCCGAACCCGGATGAGAATATTTTCAGAGAGCATTAGTTTTGTGTGAAAACCAGGTTGCTTTTATCCACATCGGAATATTATGTGTATGGTGTTGGAGAACATTAGCCATTGGTGTATGGAACAGGATGCGGAAGTGAAATAATTTTCCTGTGGTGAGGAAACTGTAAGGGTTGGGGGGAGGAGAAGCTATCTCAGGCTGGAAATATTCTCTCCATTACCCTCGCCTTGTCATAATATACCAGGTGATTCAAAGCAAGTCCTGAATTCTACATAAACTGGCCTTCGCTTTGAATTTCCAAATCCCTTTCATACCAATTCTCTATTTCACTAACAGGGGACAACTTACTGACCTTTTGTAAACATACATTGTTATAAATTATGGAGGGGCACGCCGCAGCGTAGTGGTTAAGGGACTGCGCTACAAGCCGGAAGGTCGAGGGTTCAAGTCCCGTTGGGGTCAGGATTTTTAAACTGACCCAAAACTTCTGGCGGCACTATGGCCCTGGGGTCGACTCAGCCTCTAACGGAAATGAGTACCAGACCCTTGTTCTGGGGGTAAAGGCGGCCGTCACGCAGGGCTGACAACCCGGCTGACATAAAGTGCCGATTGTCCAGAAAAAGTGGGAGCCTTAACCTCCTACTACCCCAAGGACCTCCTGAGGCCTGTTGTGGCATCACTTTTTTTTTTTATAAATTATGGAAAATCAACCGCTGTGATCTCGGGGTAAATTCGCTGTTTCGTAACTCAGCAGGACCGGGTTCGATCCACTGTCGGGACAAGTTTCCTGGGCGAGTGGGATTTTCTTTCGGAGTTTTCCTCACCTGAAAGACAAATGTCAGGACAAGTTAAGGCCCGAACGGTTCCCGAATATCATCTGGCCATCATAAAAATCATTATAATATTCACTATGTTTAGTATGAATGTGTGCAAATGGTGTGTTCTTAATGTCGTGTTGTCTAGGAGGAAGCCCTTAAATTGAGGGGAGTCCCTCCATGTCCTGTGCGGCCAAAAAAGTATGTGTGTGATCCATAGTTAAATTCCACTCCCGACAGATCGTGCCACTGTAAGGCCCGGTTGGCGTGAGACACGCAAAATTATCTATAAGGCAAGAGGTAAAACTGCGTCAGTGGAATGGGAATAAATTATGGAAAATATAGTTTACATTTGTAATCATGTTAATGTATAGTTTTAATTAAAATTTTATATATTAATTATTTGATAATCAAATGGCGAGTTTTTATATATGTAGCAAACTTTTACAACAACCATAAAGGAAAAGTAAAATTATAGGAATTTGTGAAGGTTCTGTTTTTAAAAGGGAACTGCCAACCATTGCAGCCGAAACCTACCTTGAAACTTCTCCCAGAGAAGCGTTGTGATTTACGAAGGCCATAGAAAAAAGCCGTTTTAAAGTGAAAGGCACAGAAATCGAAGCCAGAATCCAGCAATGACAACACGCTGTACGGAGTAGACTGTATGAGTTAAGCACAGAGAAGAGTGTGGCGGGACGCGGCGTGGAGGGCGGGTAGTGAGGGTTTTTTAATTTGTCAGAACAGCAATTGTATTACTTCCCTATAGTTTAAATGAGAAATTTGGCGCTTCATTTTAATATCTTGCAGTTAAAAACGGCAGACAGTTTTTTGCACACGGCCTTTGTACATCACAACGCTTCTCTGGAAGAAATTTCAAGATAGGTCTCGGTATGCAATGGTTGACAGTTCCCTTGTTAGTAGTGTACGAAATTTTTCCATTCGGCTTCTCTAGTTGTCTGTGTGTCGCAGAAGAAATGAGATATGTACCTTTCCTAAATATCTTATTTTTTTCCTGCTCAATATTGTTCAATATGTATATTCTGATGCTCTCATTTTTTGGCCTCAATATTTTTCCTGACTTTAAGTCTCGCATAGGTTCATTGTCACATGTTAGCACAGCACAATCCAATGTCTTATAAACCCTTATAATGACGCCTTTTCTAATATATATTTTGGTTTTAAGACTTACTTAATTGCTTCAACGATGAATTACATTTTAATATTTTAATTCTGATATTCTTAGCTAATACAGACAATTTGAAGTAGTAGGCCTACTGCGATTTTATGAATGTTGGCTGATATACTATTATTCTTCCCCTAATTTTATGACAATTATAATATGTTCTAAAACTTTCGTCATGAGTATTATAGATATATATGGGGGTTTCGAATTGTGAAGGCAAATTTAAATTATATGCCTATATAGGCTTACAAGCGAACGGAGAAAACTAAATAGCAGTGAGCTCCACGATCTTTATGGGAAACCAGATATAATATGTGACACTTGACACGAATGGAGAATGAAAGAGGTACATGGACAACTCCTTGTATAAAAACCAGAAGAAAGCGCTCATAAGGTGAACCAAAATGAAGTGGGAGATTGACATTCACCCATTTGCCTCAGAAGATGAGGTACACTCGTCGGCTGTTATATGGCCTTCAACTCAGAAGACGAGGCACACTCGCTTAATTCTGCTGTGATATATTTTGCAATATTTTGTACCTCCCTTTGCAGGGTAATCTGTTGTTAACATTTATGAATAGCAGAGGAATGTGTTTTGGTTTTCACCCATATTGAGATCTCAAGTACCGTTATACTTTGTTCGTTTTGAATCTCTGAAAACAAACAATGTAGGCTAATTTACGGTGACTTACATGCGGTTTCTGGGGAAATGCATTGAGCGTTTAAATCTGAAGCGAGTGTTAACCATGATTTGAGGGAAGTAGATTACACAGGGGATGATTGGAAAACATTAGTTAGGATAAGGATGTATGGCGAGCTTATGTCCGCGTGGCCATGAATTTAGGATTAGATAGTGCCAATGAATCAGTTAGTTAGTTATAGGCTGACATATTAATTATTTATACAATTAATAGTTTTATGAATAATTAGTTGATTCCATATTGTGATAGAGATTAATTTCTGAAAACATGGTGAAGTTGGAAAGGAGATGAAACAATCTCATATTTGTGGCGAAGGTATGAAAGAGCACACTTTCAGTTACAAATGTGTAATATATTCGGGATTAAAATTCATCCAGCATATGAATTATTAAAAATACGTTTGCATACAAAAGGTTTATTATCTCAGTAGAATTTTTTTATTGAATATGAAATTAAAATTTCTCTCCTCTGTTATATATATATATATATTTCTAACAGCCGGAATTACTGTACTAAATTATGGAATATTCATTTCTAAAATAAATATTTTCAAAACTCTTTCCTCGTGGGGTTTTCAGATTACAATGATTACATTTCAAAATTATATTAATTGAAATTCTTTTGTTTTAATGTCGGCCTGGGGTTTAACGATTCTAGACTTAAATTTTCCAAATCCAGTTACTCACTAGAATATGTTATACATAGACTATTCACTGTAACAACGGTTTTAGAAACAAAATTTCACTAGAAATTATAAGATATATTCTGGTAGTAAGTCAACTGGCGACTCCGTGACGCAAGAGGTTAGACGCTCGCCTCTCATCGCGGGGTGCCGAGATCGAGTCTCAGTCACTCCATGCGGTTTTCATAGTGGACGAAACGGAGCTTGGACAAGGGTTTCTCCCATTTTCCCCTGCCACAATTTCTTCTTCTTCTTCACTTCACGGGCTAGGCAAAATGCCTGTTCCGCCTCACAGTTGTTCTGTCCATCTTTTCACTGGCCTTCCTACATTCCTTGAACCTCTCGACTTGTACTTAAATGCTGCTTTTGGTAATCTTGTTATGTTAATTCTTTCTACATGTCTAAACCATTTTTCTCTATATCCTTTGATTTTATCATTTAATGGATATATATATATTTAACTCTGTTCTTATATTTTCATTCTTTAACCGATCCATTCTTGTGCAGTCTTTTGTTATTCTAAGGAAGTTCATTTCTACACTTTGTATTCTACTTTGTAATTTTTTTGGTTATTACCCAACTCCCAAAAAGTAATGCAGGAACTGCCAATGTTTTATAAAACTTCAATCTAGTATCTCTTCTTGTTTTGTTCTTTAATGTTTTATGTATAGTTCCACATATCATTTGAAATCTTGTCCGTTTCACATTTACGTCTCTTTCAATTTGCGTGTTTATAGTAAAATTACAACCCAAATAATTAAAATTTGTTACTTGTTCCAGAGGTTTGTTGTCTATTATGATATTTGCCATTAATTTCATTCCACCATTTTTCCATACTCATCTAATCCATTTCATTTTATCGTTCATCTGCCCTTGTGATGGTGGTCGGCTGCACCCTTGTCATTCACAGACCTCTATATATTGGGGCTCATCTGATCCGTCGACCGGACCCTGAGTTGGACACGAGTTGTGGATATATATATATATTTTTTAAATTTATTTATCTTATCGTAAGTCAACTACATATTCCATTCTCCCCTACTGCAGTGATTGCTTATTTAGTGATTAGGCTAAGTATTAAGAAACCCATAGTTTGATTAGAAATTGGATGGTTAAATTTCAATCCTAAGTTAAAAAGCTTTATGACGATATTAATGGAGTCATTGTCGTTCGGATTCCACGTAAAATTGTAGGTTTTATTTGTAGCTATCTTCAACATCCAGCAGTCGGGAGTAAAAAACAAAACAAAAAACAAAAAAAAACGAGTTTCTCTCTATCCTCTCAAAGCTACCATTCCCATGATAATCGTGCAATGGCTCATAGAGAAATTTCAGAGTGATATACCCTTAAAAAAGAGGAAAAAGATAAAACTGTTCATTAATGGACCAATTTCACCTACCGAGTTAACTAAAGGTAGACGACCGTATTACTTGCGTATTTTTATGTTATTTTGAGACACTCGCACATCTTAGTTCAGTATTAACTAGTGCAAAAGAAAATTTTCCAAGTAGTATAGAGAGGCTCTATTTTGTAAATTAATTTTAGCAAATGTCATAAATCATGAAAATAAGTTGTAATGAAATTGATTTTTATATAACGACTTGTATAATTTTTGAAAGCATATGAGGAGGTTAAGTAAGTCATTATACACACATTTAAGTTATTTCATGTTCATTTAAATTATATTTTATTTAATTCTTGGTTATAGACACTTTAAACATCTAGGATAATATGGTGAATAATTTTTTTAATTCAACCCAGTAAGAATAACATGCATTTTCAATTCTGGAAATGCGTGCTATTATGCATCACAGAGACTCTTGACGTCCCAACTCCTTTCAAAACACGTTAAACTGAAAATATATAAAACTATTATCCTGCCAGTTATATTATATGGATGCGAAACATGGACTCTTACTTTAAGGGAGGAAAGGAGATTACTATTATTTGAGAATAGAGTTCTTAGGAAATTTTTTGGACCAAAGAGAGATGAACAGACAGGTGAATGGAAAAAAAACTACTTAACAGTGAACTACATGGTCTTTATAGGAAGCCAGATATAATAAGAACAGATAAGTCTCGTAGACTGCGATGGGCAGGACATGTGGCACGAATGGGGCGTGAAAGACGTGCATGGAAGCTTCTTGTAGGAAAACGCCCAATTGGTAGACCAAGAATGTGGTGGGAGAATAATATTAACTATGATTTGAGGGAAATAGATTATACAGGGAAAACATTAGCTCAGGATAGTGATGTATGAAGAGCCTATGTCCGCGCGATCATAAACCTACGGGTTCGATAGTGCCAGTGAGTTAGTTAGTTAAGACTGTTTTGTTGTGTAATTATATGATTTCTCAGAAGTTCTTTGTTTTATCTTATTTTTTTACTGGCGGGAAGAAATTCATACGTCAAAACAGAAACTTTCCAAAAGACGTTTTTATTGTATCCAACATAATTGAAGTCCACCGCTATGGTCTCGAGGCAGCGTGTTGCCTTGTCTCGCAGCGGGCCCGGGTTCGATTCCCAGTCGGGACAGGCTCCTGGGTGAGGTTTCTTTCGGGGTTTTTCCTCACCTGTAAGACAAATGTCAGGAAGCCTTGGGCCTAACGGTCCTCGAAAATCATGCGGCCATCATCATCATCCTTATCATAATCATCCTTCACCGGTGTGGAAAGCAACAGGAAGTTACCACACGTATAATTTCCTAGTAAAGCTCCAAAGCATAGCATGAAAATGCTATGATTGCAGTGAAAGACCTGCCCTCAGGCAGAATTACTATGGAAGGATAAATAATTGAGAAATACCGTTAATAATAATAATAATAATAATAATAATAATAATAATAGTAATAATTATTACTATTATTATTGACATGTCAGGGTGGCGTATTTTTAAATTTCAGTTATGTATTTTGATCAAATGTGTAAATGAACTTCTAGATTGATAGGACATAAAAAAATCACAATGTTTTACCTATGTTTTTTTTCCCCCGCCGCGCCCGTCAAAGATCTATTCACGCTTAATTATAACAGTTTGGATTTTAGGTACAGAGTGTGTACTTCTATTGTTATATTTCTAGTATTTTCCTAGGACATACACTGATTTAATGACCTTTTGGAAATGACTAAGATGAAATGAGTCCTGGTATTGGGTTGACAACTCGGGAAAACGAAGAAATCCTCAGCAATCTCATTCGATTCTTTATATTTATTTTACTGAGATTATGAAAATGACGATAAATCATGAAATTGTTTGTTAGTAATGGAATTTCAATCAATATTCAGCGATTGAGGAAAAACCAAGAAAAATTATAACATTTAACCGGCTATGGATTTCTAGTTCATATGAAATTATTTTATTAAATTTACCGAGAAATACATTTTGTCCCTTTTGTGAATAATTCTCCTTAAAAATCTTTAAAAATATAAGTTACATATTTATTAAAATCCGTCAAATAGTAGGCTATATAAGATATGAAGTTGTTTTTATTACGGATCTATATGATACAATTGTGATCAAATCTGACAAGTTTGTGGTATAACAATAAAAATATTGAAAGATAGATCGCTGTTTTCCTGACCTAGTCGTCCTCATCTTACATCCAAGTTCTTGCCAAACTTAGCCTCATAAAATCATTAATCTAGTTGTTTGTCAGAGATCAGATAGAAATTCTGTTTTATAACATTGTAGAGAACCAGAGTAAAATGTTTTTATTCTCACAAGGATTTATAATCCTCATAAATCATTGATTTTAATTATGGTAGCAGATTCGTTTTCATGCTACGTCATTCGGGAATTGTTGGTGCATGAAATTGTACCGTTTCAAACTTGTTTACAGTAACGTAGATTGATCTTAGAATTTTTCTTCCTAATAGTGACTTTAGAGTATTGTTTGCTGTTGACCTATTTCCTCTTTCTGCTTTTATTTCTCTAGAGGAAAAGTTATGTAATCAATATTGTGAATACTTCAGAGTTTTGAAGAAAACTTACAATTTATTTAATTTTGATTGGTTATTGTTTTCATATCCAAGAAGAAATTAAACATTGATAAATAAACCATTTTATTTCGTACTTTGCCTCAAATTAATACTTTAGGATATTTACAAAAAAGTTAGAGAATGGAACATTACTGTACCATTATAGCTGATAATTAGGGCTGAAAAAAGTATTGGTTATAGGCTAGGCTGCATTGTACTTAGACCACTATGTTTACAAACTGTACGTTGACACGCCCACTCGGGACAGACTTCTAGTACAGTCAGCTTTGTGTAGGAATGAACTCATCTTTGCACAATTTTTGTTTCGGCATTCTGATACAACCACACGACACGTGAACAGGTCTATTACTGAGAAGAGTCGAACATACACAGTCTCCACTCCGAGCAGGCAGTGGAGACGCTCGACAAAGTCCCGCGTTTTGTAAACATTATGTATAGAAATTAGTTACTACCCTGATACCGTTACTTTTTCAGCCCTACTGATAATTGATTAATGATAATTACTGTAGCCCCTCAAAATAATAATATACTTGTAATATTCACAAAAAAGCAACTTTAGTCAACATATGACTATATCATGCAAAGTTAACTGATAAAATGTACACGTAAAGGTAAGTTAATTAATAGAAAATAGGTTATTTGGGTATAAATAAATACGAAAATATATTAATTGTTTATATGAAAAATAGAATAAAGGGATCTAAAGAAGCGAGGAAGGAAGGAGAAAGAAACTATCGGAGAAATGGAGACAATTAACTAATTAACTCACTGGCACTATCGAACTAATGAGCTCATAACCCCGCTGGCTTAAGCTGACCATTCATCCCTATCCAGAGCTAATGTTTTTCAGCCTCTCCCTGTTTATTTCAACCTACTTCAAATCATGGTAAATGTTATTTTTGCGCGATAGTGCTTTTTATCGTACTTACAGCAATGGCCACCATGATTGAAAGTTCAACTTCCTAGATTTCGGGATTGCCAACCTAAATGACTATACTATAATATTACATTTACACTCACATGCGAGAAGTAAAACCACTGCCCTCTATGTAGGCTATACTATGTACAATGTATATACAAAAAATATCCAAAAGGTAGTGTTAATATATATTATACGAAACAAATCACTGTATTTTAAATGAACTGAACTTTATTTGAAACAATATAAAACAATAAATACGTACTTGCGGCTATTTTATCAATAATAATGGACTCACGGCCTCCTGTACTTTCAACTACTAAACATTGCCCACACTGTTAACGTTACTCAATTGTTTATAATGAACGCACATATTTCCAACAAAGATGTTATTATTTTACTACTATTTATTATTTTGAAATGCCATCGCGAAAAAAATGTACAATGCACGTTTGTGAAATGTTTTACAGAATCTCGGAAATTAAAAACCTCGCTATCGCTCGGTTTTTAAACATTTTCCTCGATTCTGTAATTACCACTTCCCAACCTTGCATCGTAATATACTATTTCCTATCTAATTCTTGGCCTACCTATTGGGCACTTTCCCAATAATTTTCCTACAAGATTCCCTCTTTCATTACCAATTCGTACCACATGCCCTGCCCATCGCAGTGTTTGAGACTTATCTATTATTATTATTATTATTATTATTATTATTATTATTATTATTATTATTATTATATATGGTTTCTAATAAATATCATGCAACTTTCTGTTATGTAGTCTTCTGTCGTTCATCTCATTTTGGTCCAAATTTTTTCCTGAGATCTTTATTCTTAAATACTCATAATCCTTTGTCTCCCCGTAAAGTAAGAGTACTTATGGTCACATCCACATAACTGAAAAATAAAATGCAGTTTTACATGCTTTTATTGGGAGAAATTTGGACGAAAAGAGTCTCTTTAATACATATAATTCATTTCCAGAATTGAGACTACATTAAATTATCTCTGCACCTCATTCTCTTGTAATATATTATTGTCCTTGGTATTTGAATTAGCTACTTCTTCAAATTTTGATAACTTATTATTTGTTGTCCATTTCCATTATACGATTAAGCAAAATAAATAAATACGCCTGAATAGCTGCCTAATGACTGTATACATTTTTACAACAAAGTCTCCCACTTTTGGTTGGAGAAGTGTAATTCTATTTATACAAAATTTATTACGGCAGGCTGATTTATTTTTCAAATTCACGCATTTTACTAAAAAACATCAAACGTTTATTTACTTATTATTATAGATATTCAAAATGAACCTGATGTAGACTGGAAACTTAGTAAGTTTAAATATTTGTGATACCATAAGAAGAACTCTTAGACAAAAGTTAAGAGAAAGACTAAGATGAAATTGTATAAAGTGATGATATATGGAGTGAGAAATTGTCGTGAGAAATTGTCCACAAATCCGAATAAAATTATCTCTAGGATACTTAACAGTGATAGGTATATATGCACCTGTAGAAGGAGATGAAGAAGAAAGTGAAACATTTTATCATGACTTCCAGAAAGTTATCTGCACAATTAATAATAATGATATGATTATAATTTTGGGTGATTTAAATGCCAGAATTGGTAATACTAAATTTTATACATATATAGGACCATATGGAGAGCAAACCTGTAATAGAAATGGCTTACGGTTAATTGATTTTGTCATGTTTAATCAATTCACAATAATGAACTCAGTATTTAACCACAAGGATAGTCACAAATATACATGCGAAGCCAGGGGTCTTAAATCAATAATTGACTACGCTATATGTAATAAAAAATTAGCATCTAAAGTTCTTGATACAAGCGTTTACAGAGGACCTGAAATCGAATCAGACCATTACTTACTTGTTTGTCCAATTCGTATGCCACCGAGATGGAAAAATAAAAATAAAATTAATAATGTAAAATTTGAAAAAGTGGACTATACTTATAAAGTAAGTCTTTTCCGAGATCCCACTATTACCTGGCTATACAAATGCAGATTAGATCGTCTAGTTCAAGAAACACCGGTTGGTGAAAATATTGAAGAAGAATGGCTTGCTCTACAAAGTATTTTGACACAAGCAGCAAATGAAAGCCTGGGTATCAAAACCAAATGGAATCGAAAAAAAGGACTACGGATATGGGATGAAAACATAAAAAAAGTAATTGATGATAAACGTGAAGCATACAAAAAATTTCTGTCTACAAAAAAATATGAAGATAAAGTAGAGTATCATAGGAAGAGAGCCATAGCTAAAATTGAAGTTCGCAAAAAACATAGACAAAGCTAGGAACAATTTGTCTCATTTTTGGAAAATGATATCACTAGGCCTCAACCAAAAATATATAAAGTTTAAAAAAATTTAAATAATGATTCAAGAGAAAATGCACATTTAAATTGTATATCTAAAGAATCTTGGCTTACCTACTTTCATCATTTATGGGCACAAAAGGATGATTTATTACAAATACCAATCTCTAATAACACTGCTTTGGAACAAATTTCTATAGATGAATTAACTGATGTTGTTAAATCATTAAAAAGTAACAAAGCTCCCGGAGAAGACCACATTAATCAAGAATTATTTAAATTTTCAACTAAAAATTTTTTAGACAGATTTATTATTCTCCTTAATATGATATGGGAAGGACAAGAACCACCACAAAGCTGGAACAAATCCATTGTAATACCAATCTTCAAAAAAGGAAGTCGCCAAATCAAAGATAACTATCGTGGAATTAGCTTGTTGAACTCTGGATATAAAATTTATGCTAATATAATTAAGAATAAATTGAGGAAAATTTATGAAAATATAATTGGAGAAGAGCAGAATGGATTCAGAAAGGGTAGATCTTGTACAGATGGATTCTTTACTCTAAAACTACTATTAGAAAAGCACAAGGAATTCAATATAGAAACTCATATCGCCTTCGTTGACTTCATAAAAGCTTTTGACAAAGTAGACAGAAATATATTACTACAAATTTTAGCTGATGATAACGTTCCACAACAATATATTACTAATATCTTCAACATCTATAAAGATAATGAAATCTCTGTTAAACAAGATGGCAAATTATCTTCTTGGGAAAAGATCAACACTGGAGTAAGACAGGGATGTGGACTTTCACCGGTGCTTTTCATTATATACATGAATAAATTAATAAATGAATGGAGGAAAACACAACGAGGATATATACCCATCAATAGGAACCTCAAACTCGATGCTATTCTTTTTGCAGACGATTTAGCTCTTCTGGCACTTTCCGAAAATGATTTGCAACGATCAATTTATAATTTACAAAAAATAGGTGCCAAATTTAATATGCAAATATCAATTAACAAAACTAAAATTATGGCATTTCATGGGAAGGACCCCATACAAAGTAAAATCTGTCTCCAGAATAAAATTTTAGAGAGATCTAATCAATTTAAATATCTTGGATATTATCTCTCTATCTGGGATGAAAAGGATATCCCTGAAAAAGTTACTAGTTATAATAAAAGTTTAGGAATTATTAATCAAGTTATGAAACCATCCCTTGTACAAAAAAACACCAGATTACGTTTATATAACACTTTGGCTAGACCAGTGTTGACCTATGGTAGTGAAGCATGGACACTAAGAAAACAACATGAAAGCAGAATAACGGCTTGTGAAATGAGATTCATGCGCAGAACAGCGGGTTACACCAGATGGGATCGGAAAAGGAACACCGATATCTTAAAAGAATTGAAGACTACGCCAATTTTGGAATATATTAAACAGTACCAACTAAATTGGAAACACCATCTTGAAAGAATGAGTTCAAATCGGATCCCCAAAGCTGTTTATAATTATATACCAAGAGGACGAAGATCACTGGGCCGTCCTATGAAACGCTGGAGGGAAAATTTTCTATAGGATCGTAACAGGCCTTGGCCTAATACTTGGAAGGAAGAAGAAGAAGAAGAAGAAGAAGAAGAAATTGTCCATTGATAGATCAGACAGAATTAGAAATAACATAAATTAAAATTTCAAGAGGAACATCCATTTAAACACTTACAGATCAGGTTAAAAAGTACCTTCATCAGGGAAGAATTAAATATTTTCAATATAACAATAAAAATAAATTGGACACCTTAAAAGAGAGTGAGTCTTGCAATAGAATGAAAAAAAAACCCTAAGTTATTATGATAGTATAAACCAGAAGGAAATACAACAATAGGAAGATCTACATGAAGTTGGAAAGGCTGCTTTAGAACTTCCTGATGCCAGAACAGACCAACAGGCCTAAATCCGTGCAAACGATGATGATAATTTAGGAGATTCCATTTTTGTGCAATATTTTACTTCCCTAATTAAATATATTAAAGAGAGATGTATAATAAATCGATTAACCTTTACATAGGCGAAAACAATTTTTTGTACAACTTATTTAAACGTGTCTGACCGCAGTGAAAACAAAATTGTGTTTAACTGCAAGTTATAGGTATAACTGTATGTTGTGCAATTCAACACACATTTCTGTAACTTCTAATCATTCGTTTTTCTACTGTTGTTTAATAGTAAGTAAATTAAAAAAATGTATTTTATAGGATACTATGTCAATTTAAAGTTTAACAAATAAAAATAGGAATTTATGAATAATTGATGAGTGAATAAACCTTTTAATAGTTTCTAATCTGCGTGTAAATTAGTGTTGGATGCTAATTGAATTTCAATAAGCTTATCTTCTACTCTATAGCGTAATTTTCAGAAAGTTTTATATATAGGCCTACCGATAGTGCAGTAAAACCTAATGCATAATGCTGGCGTATTTGCATGCAACAAAAATGAAAGTGAATCAGAAAAGAAAATCTGTGACGTTTACCACTGTCAACTAAGATAATATGGACGGCATTATGCATCAACCGGCTATGCGCCATCATCTAAGTTTCGAGAAAAATATGTTTAAAATTTAAGTCAATCTTAACTATTTATTATAGCGCCAAACAATACTGAATATTGCAAGTTCTTCTTCTTCTCCATCACCCAACGATTAAGCCTGTTGGCTCGTTCCGGTTTTATGAAAGCTAGAATTGTTAAAATTGTTCAGTCCATCTCTTGTGTGGGCGTCCAACATTTGTCATTCCATGTAGTTTGTAATTTAGCAATAATTTTGGAAATGTTTTTTCTGGCATTCAATTAACAAGTTGTGTTTCCAGGCGATCCTATATTTAACTATTCGATCTGTAAGTTTGAAGATATTTAGTTTCTTTCTCATATCTTAATTAATTTTCTTATCCAGCATAATATATTCTGCTACATTTCTTAAAAATCTCACCTCAATTGCTTTCAATCTTTGTTCTTGCCTTTTAGTGATCGTCCAACATTCTGATCCATACATAAATACAGGAACAGCCTTTACTTTATAACATTTCATTTTTGTTTCTTTTCTTGTGTTTTTAAGGAATCTTTTAATAGTGCCAAATTTTAGATTACAATTTATCATAAGTAATGCCACGAGTGATTTCCAAATTATCGATAAATTCACGACTCACGAAGTGAGGAGTGAATTTATCTAGAGAATTTGGAAATCAAGAGTGGCATTTGTTAGGACTATTTAACGAATAAAATTAAGCTGTTTACTCACAAATCATTATTTAACTATAGTTATTTTAAAATATTTATATATTTAATGTAAACGGCGATGTTTGAAAACAAATGAGAAACGATAGGTACGCTTCTACTGCTTCTTTTGTTTATCACTGCAACCAGATCATACTATTTATTGCCAAAGGAACGCAATATTGTAAGAATGCTCTCTAGTGGAGAAAAAATGAAACACATCAATCTGTATATTAAATTCATTTTTGATGTCGTATGATGTAAATATGACAATTATATTTTTCTCGATTATTACCTGGGAAAAAATACATTTAAGAAAGTGCAAACAGTGGTTTCTTTTTTTGGTGGTATAATCAATTGCTACAAATGTTGACATGTAAGCACTATTATATACAATCTGGTAGCCGTATTTGTTATAGGCTCAGTCACTGCAAAATAACGGTCAGACCTGTCCAGAATATTAAAAAGGAGGAGCTTTGTTTAATATATGATAATCCTAACACTGATAAATATTTCGTGAAACACGACTCTGATTGGTTGTAAAACAGGAATCATTGAAACGTGATTGGTCATTGACTCCCATTTGGGGCATGAGTTAAATAGTCATTAATATCTTCAATTTTAACATATGATAAATTGAGACCTAGATATTTAAAACTATTCAATTGTTCTAAAATTTTATCATCAATTACTATTTTTGCTGTTGAGGTATCGTGTCCTTTAAATGCTAATATTTTAGTTTTATATTTGAAATTTTAAAATTATAATTGCCACTTATTTTTTCCAAATTAAAAAATAGTTATTTTTAGATCATTTTCTGAACTGGAAATCACTACATGCTCATCGGCAAATGGTATTGTGTCAAATAATTTATTATTTATTTTAAAATGTTTATTTAAATTAATCTGCCACTTTAACATAACTTCGTCTATATTATATAAATTAAATATAGAAGGTGATAATGGACACGCTTGTCTGACTCCACGATTTATTATTACATTATTACCGTTTTTTATTGATCCATATGGTCAGTCCGGTTGCTTTCATGTAAACATTTAGTAATGCAAATTGTCCCCTGATGGTGTTACTGGCACCTCGAAGGGTAAGACGATTGAAGGGACTGCCTTTTTAAGGTATATCGTCATAACCTCCCATTACATATATAAGCCATTATGTTGCAACCTCCCATTGTATTGCAAGTTATTTTCCTTATTTGACAGTTATGCATCAACAATCTAAGAGTGGGGAACATTTGGTGCTTAGCTGTATGATTCAAAATTTAGTTTAACATTTATGAAGATCTGGTTTTATAGCATTTTTTTTGCAAAACATAGAATATCTGATAGGGCTGATCGCATTTACACGTTTCTTCAATAATATTAAGGTTACGTTTGGCACAAAAAGTGTGCGTACCTTTAATTCCTGAGCCAATGCAACAGATAGAATCAAAATTGCAATTTTGTAAGTTCGTTTAGCCTGTTGATGCATAACATCGTCCATATATACGAGTATGGTAATTATCTTCAATAGTACAATATAATGCAACCACTGATTAAAATGCCTGTATTTGTAACATTAACACCAAAATATCGTAATTTGCTCCTTTTATTAACATATTTTTAATTATATTGTTGATAATTTATAATAAAACATTTATAATAAACAAATATATTAAAGCACGAAAACTATCCTTGGAATCTCTATCGAGAAGCACGTATGAAGAATAATCATAAACTATTCACATACGTATATTATAATATTTATTGCCGAATTTTGAAGAAATATAGCTATTGAGATTGTTCTCATGAAAATATTGAAAGCAAAATTAGAAAATTACAAATTTTTAGATTTAGATTTATTTAGATTTAGATTTATTTAGCCTGGTGGAGAAGGCACTGAAAATGACCATAACAAAAATGTATAAATAAATACATAAATAAATAAGTGTGTATGTGTGTGCATTCGGACGTGGGAGTGTCTCTTAGCGCTCTAGCGGCAGAAATTGTTTTTTTGGAACAAAACTCGGAATATAAAAATTAATTAAAAAAATAAGCTCGAGTTCATTAACCAGCAAACTCGGACCCTAGGAGTGGTAGTCCACTTGCAGCTAAAATTAAAAATCGCTTTAGCGGAAGCAATTTTTTATTTTTCACAATCAAACTTGGCGTATACTTTTGAAATAAAACAAGAAAAATTAGCCAAATCTGACCTTTGCACGTAGGAGATTACCTGAATAGCGTAATTTAAAAATCGCTCTAGCGACTCATATGTTTATTTTCTCCCAAAATAACTGGTCACATACCGGTACCATTTAGTTAACAAAGTAGAGTTATATTACGTAAGCAAACAAACTTGTACTGTAAATTCAACTTGCTGAGCAATTCCCTTCATTTACGCAGTTCTTGCGTGACGTAATTTTAATTCTTCTTCTTCTTCTTTACTTCACGGGCTAGACAAATTGTCTGTTCCGCCTCAAGTCATTCTGTCCATCTTTTCACTGGCTTCCTACATTCCTTGATCTTCTTTGCTTGTTGTCAAATGCTGTTTTTTCTAATCTCGTTACATTCATTCTTTCTTACTTACTTACTTACTCACTGGCACTATCAAACCCGTAGGTTCATGGCCGCGCGGACATAAGCTCTCCATACATCCCTATCCTGAGCTAATGCTTTCCAATCATTCCCTGTATAATCTACTTCCTTCAAATCATAGTTAATGTTGTTCTCCCACCTCATTCTTGGTCTACCAACTGGGCGTTTTCCCTCTGGCTTTCCTACAAGAAGCTTCCATGCACGTCTTTCATTCCCCATACGTGCAACATGTCCTGCCCATCGCAATCTACGAGACTTAACTCTTCCTATTATATCTGGCTTCCTATAAAGACCATGTAGTTCATTGTTATGTAGTCTTCTCCATTCACCTCTCTGTTCATCTCTCTTTGGTCCAAAAATTTTCCTAAGAACTTTATTCTCAAATACTCGTAATCTCCTTTCTTTCATTCATTCTTTCTACATGTTTAAACTATTTATCTCTATATTCTTAGATTTTTTTCATTCAGTAAGTAATTCTGCCCGAAGGCAGGCCCTTCACTGCAATCATAGAATTTTCATGCTATGCTTGCAGCTTTACTAGGGAATTGTAGTTGTGGTAGCTTCCCGTTACTTTCCACACCGGTGAAGGATGGTGATGGCCATAAGATATCGGGGACCGTTTGGGCCTTAAAGTTTTCCTGACATTTGTCTTACAGGTGAGGAAAAACCCCGATAAAAATCTCACCCACAAAAACTACCCCGACCGGGGATCGAACCCGGGCCCGCTGCGTGACAGGGCAGCACGCAACCTCGAGACCACAGCGGTGGACATATATATATATATATATATATATATATATATATATATATACAACTCTAAGATAAAGGTTATAAATTAAAATGTACCTGTTGGTAGGTGCCGTCGTCCTCAACTTTGTTAAAATGATGTTTATAAAACATTAACTGAAGGCCTTTCGGAAGTTAGCTTCCATCACCAGCAGGATGAGCTTCTGCTACTCGTTGTTGTTTACGACGATGTAAACTCCAAGTGTCTGTAGTAGCAACTGAATTGCTTTTGTTGATCTCGTACAATGGGTTGTTTGACTGGGGTTCGTTCTCATTAAGAAGTAAGGTGTTGTTTATTTCCTTTATAATTTCGAGGTCTTCATATATATTTATCTTTGCCGGAATGTTTTCTTTGTGAATTATGGTGAGAGTATTTTCTATTGTGTTCATTTGGTGACCGGTGTTAATGAGATGTTTGGCATAGCTTGATTTTTCACCCGAGCACATGGAATTTTTTAGGTGTTCCTTATATCTTGTATTAAAGTTCATGCTTGTCCTCCAATATAAAATTTAATTTCAATCTTTACATGTTAGTTTGTAGACTCCCTTACTGTTAAATTTGCTGTGTTATTCTATGCCATTGTATATTATGTTGCTTAATTCGTTTTCTGTTTTATAAGCTATGCTAATGTTTTTTATTTATTTTTTCAACTTTTGTTGTTTAATTTCTTGTGTATGTTAATGTTACCCATGTTGTATTATTATATATTCTCTTTCAAGTTCTGTTATACTATTTATGTATTTTTTCTTTTTTGTTTCTTTATAAGCTTATCGATGATTTGTTTGTTAAACCGTCGTTTTTTTGCCATGTTTTTAATGCATTGTAATTCTTTATTATAATTTGTTTTGTTTAGGGGTAGCTTTAACATTCTGTTAATTAAACTATTAAAAGTGCTGATTTTATGTTGGTATGGGTGTCTAGATTTTTTATTGATCGTGAGTATATTATTTGTAGATTTGCGGAAAATACTTATTTCAAGTTTCTTCTTTTTTATGTTTTTCGTTATGGTAAGGTCTAGATAGTTTATTTTGTTATTAAGTTCTATCTCCTCCGTAAATTCTATTTTATGATGCATATTTTTGAGTTTTAGCTAGATTTCCTTTTCTTTTCTGTTCACATTTTCATAAATAATCATGACGTCATCCACATATCTTGTAATTAGCTTTATATTGAAAATATTTATTAAATTTTCATAATATTTATTTTCCAAACCTTGTAGGAATATTTCAGCCATTATACCAGATGTGGGTAACACTAAGAAATTAGGACTGGAAGTAAATATCAGTAAAACTAAATATATGGTCACACGTAGAAATACATTATATAATAGAAATGGACAGCTAATGACAAATGAGGGAAATTTTGAGGAATTGGCTGAATTCAAATACCTAGGAACAATAATCACAAATAGGAATGAGATGCACAAAGAAATTAAACATAGGCTCAATTCTGGAAATGCGTGCTATTATGCATTGCAGAGACTTTTGATGTCCCAACTCCTTTCAAAAAACGTTAAGCTGAAAATATATAAAACTATTATTCTACCAGTTATATTATATGGGTGCGAAACATGGACTCTTACTTTAAGGGAGGAAAGGAGATTACGAGTATTTGAGAATAAAGTTCTTAGGAAAATTTTTGGACCAAAGAGAGATGAACAGACAGGTGAATGGAGAAGACTACATAACAATGAACTACATGGTCTTTATAGGAAGCCAGATATAATAAGAACAGTATATAATAAGTAGACTGCGATGGGCAGGACATGTTGCGCGTATGGGGAATGAAAGACGTGCATGGAAACTTCTTGTAGGAAAGCCAGAAGGAAAACGCCCAGTTGGTAGACCAAGAATGAGGTGGGAGAACAACATTAACTATGATTTGAGGGAAGTGGATTATACAGGAAATGATTGGAAAGCATTAGCTCAGGATAGGGATGTATGGAGAGGTTATGTCCGTGCGGCCATGAACCTACGGGTTCGATAGTGCCAGTGAGTAAGTAAGTAAGTATACCAGATGTGGGAATCCCAGTTGGGATTCCATCTTCTTGTTCATAGATTTGGTTATTGAATTGGAAATAATTTTGTTTCATTATAGTATTTGTGACATTGTATAGTTGATTTATGTATTCTGTATTTAAATTACTGTCTTCTAGTTTATGTTTTATTGTGTTTACAGTTTCATTTATTGGAATGTTAGTGTATAGGTTCTTTATGTCAAATGACGTCATTTTTGTATTCTTGTTTATTTAACTCTGTTCTTATATATTTATTCTTTATTCGATCCAATATTCTGGAGCCTTTTGTTCTTCTAAGGAAGTCCATTTCTACGCTTTGTAATCTACTTTGTATTTTTTTTATCATTGCCCAAGTTTCGCTCCCACAAAATAATGCACGAACTGCCAATGTTTTATAAAACTTCAGTCTAGTATATCTACTTGTTTTGTTCATTAATGTTTTATGTATAGTTCCGCATATCATTTGAAATTTCGACAGTTTCATATTTATGTCTTTTTCAGTTTTTGTGTTTATAATAAAATTACAACCTAAATATATAAAATGTGTTACTTATTTCATAATTAAATTATATCTGAAAGATTTCTAAAAAAATGTTTTTCAGTACCTTAAAATTTTTAGTGACTGAATTTTGTGACACACTGTATAATTGTTAGCGCTCTATTTGGTGTCGATTCAACTTGTTTGTGCTCCGAAAGAACCGAACATCCCCGATTGCCAGCTATTGAAAACCAATATGCTTTATTGACATTCTCTGTATTAACGATGCAGAAGAAGGAATTCATCACAAAGAACTGTTTTGGGGTAATATTTTGTGGAAGTAATTGATTATTGATGGAATGTGTATAAGAATGCAAGCTGGCTGCTGTATTAGTGATTGATATGGAAATTATCAAAAGTCGTTCGTTTCCAACAGCAGAATATGATGCTGAGATTGTGCTATGCGGGTCACATAATGCATTCCTTCAGGAGCCTCTGAGCTATTGAGAAATTCCTCTGCACCAGTGTGTGCTAAGATTCCAGACTTCTCCCTCAAGTCATTTAAGTGACGTCATAGGGTCAATCAGACCCTGACACATAAAGCATAAGCCTGTTTAAACTCATGGATAGACACAGAGTGCAATTTTCTAATCAAGGAATCTGACTGAATAATTCACAAAAAAAGATGTATTTATTTAGTTTATTCTTTATTTTGTTAGTATTAATACCAGACTCATTCACATTGTGCAAGTTTAGGCTATAATATATTATTTTAAATTATATTAAGTATGTGAATTTTTTATTAATTGTGCCAGCTTAAATAAATAAATAATAATAATAATAATAATAATAATAATAATAATAATAATAATAATAATAATAATAATAATAATAATAATATAATAATAATAATAATAATAATAATAATAATAATAATAATAATAATAATAATAATAATAATTTATTATTATTTATATTATATAATTTATTATCATTATTATTATTATTATTATTATTATTACTATTATTATTATTATTATTATTATTATTATTATTATTACCATGTGGGACTAGTACATAGGCATGAGGACAGAAGGCAGGCCAAGAAGAAGATGGGTGGACTTCTTCAAACCACAGGCAGTAGTACACTGGTCTAACGTCATCCGTTATAGAAGTGAGTGGAGTGTATTAGGAAAAAAAGTGAAAATAGAGAACAATTCAAGCCTAAGGTACAAAACCTCACGCTGAATAACTTGTCGCGTGAGTTAAAACATGAGCCCTCCTCTCTCGCAGGAGGCCCTACTCCTTCATGGGACTCGATCGTGTTTATTAATCATCATCATCATCATCATCATCATTATTATTATTATTATTATTATTATTATTATTATTATTATTATTATTATTATTATTATTATTATTATTATTATTACTATCATTATTATTATACTGTTTGTATAATGCCACCCGATTGTTCGATTCACAGCGAGATCTCAGGGAATTTTACTTTAAGATAATATTATTCCTGTAGTCGCCCACGGTCTAGAATTTAGGTTAAGTATAGGTTTAAGGATTCTCCTGCTGCATTAGTATCATAATTCATCGGTTGAGATAAATTAACTGTATCTTACAGGTGCCATAACCTCAGAAGAGGATTACAGAAGTGCTGGGAGAGAATATAAAAAACCTGGTGCTATTATTTAAATAATAATAATAATAATAATAATAATAATAATAATAATAATAATAATAATAATAATATAATAATAATAATAATAATAATAATAATAATAATAAAATTAATCTGGCGGAGATAAAGTCATAAGACTTCTTCCACTCAATCAGCGAATGTCAGATAACCCGAAATTTCATACACTTAATATAATTTGAAATATTATTAACGTTTAGCCTAAACAGTGCACAATGCGAATGTAGTCTTATTATAAATACAACAAAAAATAATAAAATAAAGTAAGAAACGCTATTTTAAAAGTTGTAGATATACAAAGTTGTAATTTACACCCTAGACGAATTTTTATATTTAGGTCCCTACATACAAAATGTTGAATACGATATAGTTGTTATGCAGTTAACATTTTCATTACGTATACCTTAAAACACTAATTAAATTTAGATTTAAACAATGATAGTGACCCAAAAATACATTTATTCATCAAGGGGTAAAAGTGGAGTAAATTAGGCTATGTAATTTATTTTGATAAAGCGAAATAGGACTTCAAGTTATTTTTAATAACACTTAATTTGAATTATATATATTTTATTTTTATAGAATAAATATTGTCCATCGCTGTGGTCTACATTAGTAGTCAGAACAGACGGGAGTTCGATCTCCAGTGGCATTTTGCTCACCTGTAAAACAAATATCAAGAAATGTTAAGACTCAAATAATCCTTGAAAAATTCGACATTTGGTCACATTAATCATCAATATCACAAATATCACATTTGTATTGTTTAGTATTAATGCTAAAGGAAATGTTCGTGTTGTATCAGAAGTGGTCCTGGTGTCGAACCTTATTTGAGAAGCCTCACCATGTGCTGTGGGGTCAAAACAGTATTTGCTGTTTATAATCCAGAGTGAAACATCCATTCATAACATATTGTCACAATAAGACGCGGTATGCGTGAAATATGTAAAAATATCCTTAAAATGAGAGGTTAAACTAAACAAATTTGCTATATGATACAGATTAATTTATGTATTTTATTCCGGTAGGATACATATATTAACGGTACATTAATATTAATTACATTTTAATTGTATTTAATTTCAGTTATATATTTTAGAATGGGCTTTCGTGGAAATTACCCTGTCTTAAGAAAAACATGTTTAAATAATAAATTATGTGAGAAAGTAAATTATTTTTCCTACCTCGGTATAAATATTGCTTTTGTTAAATAATAAATATCGCTGATAAAATCCAAAGTAATGAGAATGATTATAGAAATTGCGAAACGAAAATACACAAAAATATGCTTATATAAAACTTTAGCAAGAACAACACTACGTTACAGAAGTACGGAATGGACAATGAGGAATAAGGACATCCGTAAAATCACAACCAGACAGATGAAGTTGGTGCGAGCAACAGCAGATTATTCCCTATGGAAACACAAAACAAATGAAACTGTCTTGCAGGAACTTTAGTTAAAATCAGTGATCTATTAAATACATTACAAATATGAGGGAAAATCTCATGTACAATTTATGTCCAGGGACAGAATCCGAAAACCTCATTACCGTCCATATAGAAAGAGATACGAAGACAAGGTGGATTTAAAATCCAAACTTTAAATCATAACAGTACATTAGGCCTTTTACTTACCCGTAATAAGAATAAGAGACGTAAGAGCAATTATATCCGATTTTAAGATATAAAGTAAAGTGATCCCACAACAGGCCCGGAGGCCCTTGGGGTAGTAGGAGGTTAATGCTCCCACTTTTTCTAGACAATCGGCACTTTATGTCAGCCGGGTTGTCAGCCCTGCGTGACAGCCGCCTTTACCCCCAGAACAAGAGTCTGGTACTCATTTCCGTTAGAGGCTGAGTCGACCCCAGGGCCATAATGCCGCCAGAGAGTTTGGGTCAGTTTAAAAATCCTGACCCCAACGGGACTTGAACCCTCGACCCTCCGGCTTGTAGCTCAGTGCCTTAACCATACGCTATACTGAAAATATTTTATTTAAGTGAGAAAAACAGTTGAAATTTCAAAGAATGTATGATTTATCTGTAAAGAAATTTGATCGCTTCAAATCATTCGTTGTTCAAGATAAATGTACTGGTGTTTATTGGTTTTCCCTCAGGAGAAGAAGATAAATATACAGTATACAGTTGGTGTTGCGAAAGAAAACAATAATGCACGCCACTGAAGAATGATGGAATTTTTCCTCACTTGAGGGCACAATATGGCGCATCTCACACTTCACGTCTGTGTAATTGGGAAAAGCCGACGCTCGTTATTAGGAAAATCTTTTGGATTCCTTAGATTCACTGTATGCACAAGAGTTAAACCCAAGTAATAATGTTGGGTGCCTTATTGTAATAAATAATACCCTTCTGTCAGCGGAAGTACATTGAGTTCCTATTTTTCACTTAGATATTTTTGATAAATTCAATTATGTATAAGATAAAGATTAAAAATTAAAATGTACCTGTTAAAGCAGAAACGTTAATACAAGATATAAGGAGCACCTAAAATATTTCATATACTCGGGTGAAAAATCAAGCTATGCCAAACATCTCATTAACATCGGACACCAAATGAACACAATAGAAAATACCCTCACCATAATTCACAAAGAAAACATTCCGGCAAAGATAAATATATATGAAGACCTCGAAATTATAAAGGAAATAAGCAACACCTTACTTCTTAATGAGAACGCACCCCATTCAAACAACCCATTGTACGAGATCATCAAAAACAAGTCAGTTGCTGCTACAGACATTTGGAGTCTACATCGTCATAAACAACAACAACGAGTAGCAGAAGCTCATCCTGCTGATGATGGAAGTTAACTTCCGAAAGGCCTCTAGTTAATATTTTATATACATCATTTTAACAAAGTTGAGGACGACGGCACCTGCCAACAGGTACATTTTAATTTTTAACCTTTGTCTTATGACTATTCACCTCAACGGAATTTGATGTGAACTTTATTAGTATTGACTCAATTATAAATAGCATTTAATATATATAAAGAAATAATTTTCGTCTGACCCAGAATTTGAACCCTAGATCTCCAGATTTACGCGCCGGTGCTCTATCATTGAGTTACATAGCACAAATTATGTCAACGGTCCGATTTTCTGGAACCATTCATCACCAAATAAATATAACTGTAATAAAGGAACAGTTAACTAAATATATATATTATATATATATATATATATATCATACAAAATGTTAATAGAATATATTGTTAATGCCCAATGGAAAACAATTTTATACAAAATACAAATAAAAATATGTGCGTAAATATATTTTTTGCGCGATAGTGCGCTTTGTCGTACTTACAGCAATGGCGACCAGGGTTGAAAGTTCAACTTCTTACATTTTGGAGTTGCCAATCTAAATAACTACTGTAATAAAATAACTATACTGTAATATTACATATTACAAAACGCGTGTGGGAAGTAAAACCACTGCCATCTATGTATACTACGTACAATGTATATACAAAACATATCCAAAAGGTAGTGTTAATATACATTATACGAACCAAATCACTGCATTTTAAATGAACTGAACTTTATTTGAAACAATATAAAACAATAAATTAGTACTTGCCGCCATTTTAGCACTAATATTGTCTCACGTCCTCCTGTACTTTCAACTTAATAACCATTGCCCACACTGTTAACGTTACTCAGTTGTTTATAATGAACGCAAATATTTCCAACAAATATGTTATTATTTTACTATTATTTATTATTTTGAAAACATTGCACAAAAAACAACGTACAACACCACGTTTGTGAAGTATTTTACAAAAAAGAGGAGAATGTTTAAAAACCGAGCGATAGTGAGGTTTTTAATTTCTGAGATTCTGTAAAAACCATTTCCCAACCTCGCATCATAATATACTAGTCTACAATAAGTTGTAAGTAATAATAAGTAGGATACTTTTAAATTCACCAATTTATGTATAATACATGTTTAGAAATGCAGTTATTATCCATCTTGTACAATTAAAAGTAAATTTCTAACATACCGGTACGCAAAACGTAAATTTGCATAAGTTACAATATCAAGTTTTCTATAATCTCCATGAATTTACAACTTTTTTTTTTAAATATTGGGTTTTTGTTTAGGGATTTAATATATTGCCATTTAACATGTCTATCTTTACCCAAACAAAACTCATTCTACTTTCAATATAAACATTAAACCTTAAATTGGCAAAACGCTTCTTCTTATTTGTGTCATAGTCCAGTGTGCTGCAAATTAGAAACGATTTGGCTCCTTGGCAGCTAATTCCTTAGTGTATATCATTACGGGGTTTGGTCACTTATCCTATGCCGTTTGGCGGTGTTGAGTTTGACTGGTTTTAAGAGAAATTAGGCACAAACTTAGAGAAGGGCATCGTAAACTGTACTGCTGACGAGATAATAGTCGGAAGGCCGACGGACATAATGAACCACGCTACTCTAGATGGACACAAAAGACATTTGAATTTGACTGGTCATCATCAGATAAATTGCTTCCAAAATATATGTGCAGTATGAGCCACGCTCTGCTAAACCATTTTGCACCCACGCAGGGTTATATTGTTGATCACTATTTTGATTGGAAAGCATAGATTGTTCAAATTTGTGACATCTTTGCCCGGGCCCATAGATGCAAAGAGGAATTCAACTTTCTTTACTAAATTCTCCCAATATGTAATGTTTACTGACTTATAAAATACAATCGTAAGCTTTGGGATAAAAGAACTAACACACGCTTGAGCAAGCTTTTGGAATTTGACTTTGATATCTGACTTATGCTAACTACTGAATGAACAGGCATAGAGCAAGTAAAAAGCACAGCTAAAGCTTTTAATGCGAGTCAAAATATAGTCAGATATAATATAAAGATAAAGAAATAAATATTCAATTTACAAAGAAAAGAAATCATAGTAGATCATCTATACAAAAAGAAAATGTGATATAAATCAACATACATACATACATTATCACTCACTCTAGTCCAGCCTCGGGTTGGGGGAAATACTGTCCTAGCGTCCCCGCCCTGGCTTACTGGACTAAACAAACAAAACCAGCTCTCCTGAGCTGCTCTGACCAGACTCCAATGGTGACTAAGTAGATGATGATTCGATGTTACAAAACACAGCTATTTATGAGAGTTCACAGGAAGAGGGGAATGCGCGATAGCACAGGGTGCGCACTAGGAAGGGAAGGGATAGATAGGAAAGCATTTGGCACTGTTCATAAAGATGACACTCGAGATGGAGACGCGATGACGTATAGTTTGCGCAGTAAGACGTAATTTTTGTACCGAAATGGACATTTCGGTACAGTCGGAAGGCCGACGGACATAATGAGCCACGCTACTCTAGATGAACACATCAGACATTTGAATTTGACTGGTCATCAGCAGATAAATTGCTTCCAAAATATATGTTTATCAACCGAAACGTAAACAGAAAACGCTCCATGGGTTATTTAATCCAGCCAGCATAGGATGGATATCATGGAGCATTTTTTGTGTATGCTCAGATAAAGGAAGGGGAGAAGATGACGTGGACCGAGCAGTACTGTTTAACAAAGGGAGTTTAGTATTTGCTTTATTTATCACAGTGCTATGCGTTATGTTTGAGTTGAGTTGAATGTATGAGGT
Source organism: Diploptera punctata (assembly GCA_030220185.1). Taxonomy (NCBI): domain Eukaryota; kingdom Metazoa; phylum Arthropoda; class Insecta; order Blattodea; family Blaberidae; genus Diploptera; species Diploptera punctata. Next base: position 2,049,876 of record JASPKZ010008902.1, read on the forward strand.
GTTTGTTTACTTTGTTTTTCTGTTTCATTTTTATCTTTAGGTTTCCTTTGCTTGAGGCATGCTTGGTTAGGAACCTCATATATAGGGTAGCATCTGTAGGATGCTGGGTAGCCTGGTGCCCTACTGTTTGCGCATTTCAATTTGATGCTGTCAGTTTTTGCCTCAAGTTTGAGAGGGCATTCTCTGTGACTATGAGCAGCAGCACATATGCCGCAATGGGGGTCGGGTTTCGTCCTACAAAAGTGTAGTTGAACCGCTGACATCGGAAGCACTGCTTTAGCCCAGGTCTGTGAGAGTCCGCAATAGGGCCAAACACTAATTTCTCGTGCCAGTTATTTAAATGTATTGGACCGCAGTGAAAACGAAATCATATGGCCTAAAACTAAAATTTATGAGTGAATATTGTGTAATTCGAATCACATTTAAATAATTTATACTCGTTTGTTTTGCATTGTTTTATTGGAAATATTACAATTAGATTAGCCCATTAAGCATCCTGGTGCGGGTAAGGATCTCCTGATATAGGGTGATTTACAGATAATTCCTCGGACCAGCCATTCACGTGGCGCTAAATATTTCTTCACCACAGGCCTATCAATGTTTATAGGTTTCTTCCACTTTTACCTGTCTGCTGCTATTCTAGACTATACACTCTCTAGATAATGCTTGAAAACATCACACAATCGGATCCTTTGCCTCCCTACGCTCCTGTTTCCTGACCTAGATCTCACACTGTCACTGTATATGTCCATTATTTTGGGGTCAATTCTGAGCAGATGTCCTACCCAACTCCACTTTGAATATTTTACTGGGTTCGCTTTTTGAGATTCATTGTCCTGCGGATGTCTTCATTTTTATCCAGTCTCCTCGCACGGTATTGAATTGCTTCCTCTCCATTTTTCTCTGGCAGATTTATAGTGTGGTTATTTATTTTTTTGGTTAGCGACATGACTGCAATCCATCATTGGCAATATACACATAACCATGAAAATACAATTTTTATAACTCTTTTATTACGTTTACTATTGAATTGCGAAATGAATGTTGATTGAAGAATTATATTTAGTTACAGCGTTAACTCTGTTCTTCCCTCTCCTATAATTTTTTTTGGAACTAGTAATATTTATAATATTTGTTACAATACTTCTGATTGGTTATATTTGGACTTAAATGAGAACCAGTATAGTGGGTGTATCCTCGATTGAATCATTCTCGAAAGTTCCACAGTGTTCCCAGTTATATCATTTTATAGTGTATATGCTTATCCAAGATAATATTTTATTCAACTATGACATATTTAATTTAAATATGTTTTTAAACTCATTTCCTCACAAGCCGGCTCTGCATTTGGAAGTACCCATGTAAATATTTCAGTTTTAGCATAAACGTTTAAATTGTATTTTCAGATTTAATATTCCCATGCTCGGGAAACAAACACATTTCTATTAGTTTCGACTCTACAGCCATAAAACTCTGCATGTCAAAGTTGAGGTTATGTATCTTGCTACCTATCCCTAATAACAATGGGCTACGTCTCGGACAACGCTTTACTCTAAAAACCTTCTTTGTTCAACTTGTCATTCTTTGTTATACAAACAAGAACACCTGTCACTAACTCTTACTCATTTTATTACTTTAATAACCAATTATTTTTAATGAATGTTAATATAATAATAATAATAATAATAATAATAATAATACTTACTAACTTACTTACTCACTGGCACTATCGAACTCGTAGGTTCATGGCCGCGCTGATATAAGCTCTCCATACATCCCTATCCTGAACTAATGCTTTCCAATCATTCCCTGTATAATATACTTCCCTCAAATCATAGTTAATGTTATTCTCCCATCTCATTCTTGGTCTACCAACTGGGCGTTTTCCCTCTGGCTTTCCTACAAGAAGCTTCCATGCAAGAATAATAATAATAATAATAATAATAATAATAATAATAATAATAATAATAATAATAATAATAATAATAATAATAATAATAATAATAATAATAATAATAATAATAATAATAATCATAATAATAATAATATTTTATTAAAAAATGGTAATGTAATTGAATAATATGCTAAATACTGATTAATTTGATACACAACATGACATTTAAGTTGTATTGTTCTTAATTTTGATTTAGGCTCTGTATATTTTAATATTGCATTATTATTAGAGTTTGGGGGTCCCAAGACTTGTATCAATGGATAAGAATTATGGAATTCCTGTATTATATTCCTGAGTAAAATTGGAAACATGTACTGTTTTATACAGTTTCTTATTGAATAAATCTTAAAAACATGTAAGTATTATTTCAAATACTGTAAGCATTGTGTTAGAGAGAGAAAGGCCTATTAAATTTTGTTCTTTTGACCACTTACTCAGAATGTAATAATGTAGTTTAATTATAAGTGGTTGCGTTCTTTGTGTTGCAGAGGAATACGAGGATCTCCCAGATGGCTCATGTTTCAGAAGAACAATTCATCGACCCAATTTACGTCGTAATCTGAACGAGAAAACTGCGGCAATTCGTGCGGCACAGGTAAGTGTGTTCATATCACGTTGTAAATACGTCCGATCTGCAATAAACCTGTACATTTTACGACTGCATAAAACAAGCGTAGCGGGAAAACCGTCAACAAGAGAAGCGATATAAAATTATTTCAAAGCGACACCCAACTAAATTGTCGGGTTCTCTGAAATAAAATATCAGAACTTTTGAGCAAACCTAATTGTAAATGCTTACAGTTAATTGTTCATCATTTTCTATAGTATATCTTAAGATTGTTTTTTTTAACTGACAACCATTAAGTTTTGAGGTTCAATTAGGCTGGCGTAACTTAATTTGTATTTGTATACGTTGATACGATTGTTTTAAATAAATCAATTGTATGTACACCCTTCGACAAAAAAAAAGTCATCTCTTGAACGCACATTTCTTCTAAGTCATACTCGGCACAGCGCTGGGTTCAAACTAGGAAACTAGTCATAATTGTGCAGTCCCTTAGCTACTGTGTTATGTGGCGTGAACTGAAGACGCTCCTACGTGTCCTGATAGGTTAGCGGTAAAGCATGCGGTCACTGTTTCTGTTAGTGAAGATCGCAGGTTCGTGTCCTCAATTACGCAATTTTTTTTCGTGATATTTGTATTAAAACGTTTTATGAATTAAATACATTTTATTTCAACATTTCAATTAATCTATACTTTTTAAGTTCATAATTGTTTTTTATACCGTTGAGGTTATAACAATTATATATTTTATACGCTTTATATTAACTAGACCTGTATCTATGTAACGGACCTGTATCTATGTAACGGAATCTTTGAACACGATTTTCACCCACGTAAAAACATTAGATCGACTTGAAACTTTGTATACTTGTAAAGGACTCATGACAATACAATAATTTCATTATTTTGTTTTAAATCCTGGCCAGAATCATCAGAAAAAAAAAATAAAAACCGGTGTAATAGGTTGCGGACTTATCGACTTTTTAGTCAATCGTTGTAAGAGCTCAGTTGGTAGAGAGGTGGACTGTAGTGGTATATAATTTCAGTAATCGATAGGCCGCTGGTTCAAATCCAGGCCGGAGGATTTTTTTAGAAGAGTATTAAACAATTAAATTTTCATAGGATTCCAGTTTATGACAATCAATTAAACTAAATTAAATAAAAATAAAACGTAGTATTATTTGATTTTCATATTTATTATATAATTCAGTGACAGCTGTTTCGGTACACTGTACCTTCTTCAGACATGTTAACAAATTATGAATTGTGTTCCAACTGATCTAAGCAACAATACAACAATATTTATTTAAATTTTATAATTTAACAAAGGGGATTCATTCAAATCAAGTTGAGAATTTAACAGTTTGTTACTATTTTTAAATTTATTAATTTCTACAGCATCCAAAAGATCTAACTTCTTACCCTTATCACTAACATGTAAAATTTCAAAATTTGGATCGAAACAATGATTAAATTGGAATAGGTGGTTAGCCTATTTTGAATATTCTAAATTTCTGTTATATGCTCTCATGTGTTCCTTTATCCGAGAGATAAAAGGTCTACCAGTTTGTCCTATATAGACATTATCACATGTGCCATACTTCAATTTATATACACCTGATAATTTTTCTTTTTTTGTTTTGGTTTTATTGTTTTTTATTATATTTTGTAAAGTTTTATTATTTTTAAATGCCACATTAATTTTCAACTCTTTAATGTGGCATTTAAAACTAATAAAACTTTACAAAATATAATAAAAAACAATAAAACCAAAACGAAAAAAGAAAAATTATCAGGTGTATATAAATTGAAGTGTGGCACATGTGATAATGTCTATATAGGACAAACTGGTAGACGTTTTATCTCTCGGATAAAGGAACACATGAGAGCATATAACAGAAATTTAGAATATTCAAAATAGGCTAACCACCTATTCCAATTTAATCATTGTTTCGATCCAAATTTTGAAATTTTACATGTTAGTGATAAGGGTAAGAAGTTAGATCTTTTGGATGCTGTAGAAATTAATAAATTTAAAAATAGTAACAAACTGTTAAATTCTCAACTTGATTTGAATGAATCCCCTTTGTTAAATTATAAAATTTAAATAAATATTGTTGTATTGTTGCTTAGATCAGTTGGAACACAATTCATAATTTGTTAACATGTCTGAAGAAGGTACAGTGTACCGAAACAGCTGTCACTGAATTATATAATAAATATGAAAATCAAATAAAACTATGTTTTATTTTTATTTAATTAATGAATATGGATTTTCATCAAGTAAACACCAACTCAATTGATTAATTAAACTAAAAATTAAAACAATAAAGAATAGTTTAAAAAACTGAAACAACACGCTTTATTAGAAAACCATACTAAAAAATTAAAAATAAATAATAGTTTAAAAAAACTAAAACAACACGCTTTATTAGATTACCGAACTAAAAAATGAAACATAATTTTAATTTCCAACACGCTTGGGACAAAATTGAAGTGGTCAACAAAAAAAATCATCTCCAACACATGTAGAATAAAACTAGAGTTATCTACAAAAAAAAATAATTTTCAATCAAAAGCGTGGGGAGCTTTTTATGGTTTTTACGTTTTCTTCTTAGAGACTTTAATTTTACCAATATCTGTTTATTATCAAATATATTAATTGATATAGGACACCCCACGCTTTTGATGTTAATTTTTTTTGTAGATAATTCTGGTTTTATTCTAGATATGTTAGAGATGATTTTTTGTTGACAACTTTAATTTTATCCCAAGCGTGTTGGAAATTAAAACTATTTTTCATTTTTAGTTCGGTTTTTTAATAAAGCGTGTTGTTTTAGTTTTTTTAAACTATTATTTATTTTTACCTTGTATACTACCGTCTTCCCCTCCATGGTATCTTTACCTTGTCGTGGTGGAGTGGCTTGCGTGCTTAAATGATCCTGAGAGCTATGCCGGCGGTAGCATTGCTGCCGATAGGGTTACCCATGCCGGACTGGTCGAAGGTGATAAGCCAGACGAAAAAAGTACCTTGGGCGAAAGAGTGACGATCTTTCACCGTAAAAATACAACCGTCAAGAAATGCGGACATGGGTTCAACTGGGGTAAAATTTTCCGGAAGTCAAATAGTCCCCCATTCGGTTTTCCGGGCGGGGACTACTTCAGGGAACCCATGCCAAAGGCTCAAACACAGGGACATGTTCCTAGGAACATGGAATGTTAGGACTTTATACAGTAGCGGGGCACTAGAGATATTAACGCGGGAACTAGATAAATCGCCCTTGGATATAGTCGCTTTACAGGAAGTTAGGTGGCCAGGAGAAGGTAGTCAGGAATCAGGAAGCTTTGCATTATACTACGGGGGTGCAGAAAGACCTGCATTTGGAACGGGTTTTTTAGTCAGGAGGAGGATCCTATCCGCTATCCGAGATATTAAGTTTGTTAGTGATAGGGTATCATACATAATTCTAAAGGGTAAACGACATGATTTTATAATATTGTAAATGTACATGCCCCCACAGAAGATAAAGATGACAAGATCAAGGATGAGTTCTATGAAGAATTAGAATGCATATTTGATAGCCTTTCACGATATCATATGATTGTCTTAGGAGATTTTAATGCAAAAGTGGGGCGGGAAGATATATTCAAACCAACAATAGGCAAATTCAGTCTTCATGAAGATAGTAACGACAACGGGGTTAGATTAGTCACATTTGCCACATCAAAGAATCTCATTGTTAAGAGCACAACATTTCAGCATAAGGATATTCATAAATACACCTGGACGTCCCCAGATGGAGAAACTCGGAACCAGATAGATAATGTATTAGTGGATAAACGCTGGCACAGTAGCATCACCGATGTTAGATCAGTTAGAGGGACAGACTGCAATTCGGATCATCATCTGGTCAGAGTGAAAATCAGACAACGGCTGTCGCTTATGAGAGGAACAAATGATAAAGATGATTCTGTAAAATATGAATTAAAAAACTTGAAAAATGATGAAATGCGGCAAGAATACCAAATCAAAATTGCTAATAGATTTGAAGTACTGGAATCTTCAGATGACAATGTGGCAACTGAAGAAGAAACTGATATAAATAAAGAATGGGAGGCTATAAGAGATGCTATTAAATTATCAGCATCAGAAAGCATTGGTTGTTTAAAAAAGAGGCAAAACAAGAAATGGTTTGATGAGGAATGTGCCGACATTGTAAAGAAAATAAAGCTAGCAAAAATGAAATGGTTACACGAGCCAAATGAGGTAAATTTAGAGCAATTGGGTAGTGTTAGACGGGAAACCACCAAGTTACTAAAGAGTAAAAAGAGGGAATATTTGAGAGAGAAGATTAATGATCTTGAAATGAATGCAGTCCCGCGCCGTAGCCGAGCGGTTAAGGTAGGAAGCCTTGGCGCAGAGCTACGGGACTTGCGCTGGTTCGAGTCTCCATGGGGGAAGAAATTTTCTCATGGTATTTCGGCCAGTATGGGACCGGTGCCCACCCAGCATCGTGAGGCAATTGGGTAGCTACAATAAGTAGCGGCTCCAGGTTGAGGAACCAGCTATAACGGCTGGGGGACTCGACATGCTAACCACATGTCACCCCTACACTGGCTGTTGATCATCTACCTCTGTGATTGACACATGTGGATGTGAAGGGCCAGCAGCCGGCTGGTAAAAGGGCAACCGCTGAAAAGTGGAAAGACCCTCAATCGGAAATGAATGCAAAAGATAGGAACATTAGAGAATTATATCAGCGAATTAGTGTAGAGAAGAAAGAGTTTCAGGCTAGAACAAACATAATTCGGAATGATAATGGGGATATGATTGCAGACTCCAGGAGTATATTAAATAGATGGAAAAGTTACTTTAATCACCTATTAAATGTACATACAGAACAGGACATTGAGGAGGATAAGTTTCAGACAGCAGAAATACTAGTCGCAGAGCCAAGTGCATTAGAGGTTGAAATGGCGATAGATAAATTGAAGATGTATAAAGCATCAGGTTCAGATGAGATCCCAGCAGAACTGATAAAATCAGGGGGAGAAAAATTTATGGACAAGATACGCTGGTTGCTTAGTATGATTTGGGAAAAAGAAGCTCTTCCAGATGAATGGAAAGAATCAATTATCGTACCAATTTATAAGAAAGGAGATAAAACTGATTGCAACAACTACAGGGGCATCTCATTACTTTCAACTTCGTACAAAATTTTAACAAATATATTAGTAAGCAGACTTACTCCCTATATTGATGACATTCTAGGAGATCATCAATGTGCATTTAGAAGAAACAGGTCTACAACAGATCAGATTTTTAGTATAAGACAGATTTTAGAAAAGAAATGGGAATATAATGGTACTGTACATCAACTATATGTAGACTTCAAAAAAGCATATGATTCAATTAAGAGGGCTGCTGGAGTTCGGAATTCCTAAAAAGTTAGTTAGACTTATACGAATGTGTCTAAATGGCTCAAAGAGTAGGGTGCGTGTAGGCAAACAGTTTTCAGACACTTTTGAAATCCAGATTGGGTTGAAGCAAGGAGATGCACTATCTCCTCTACTATTTAATTTTGTACTAGAGCATGCCATTAAATCTTTAGAGAATGAGGAAGGCTTACAACTCAATGGTATTAATAAGCTGTTAGTTTATGCTGATGATGTAGTACTACTGGCCGATAGCGAGGCGATACTAAAGGCCAACACGCACACACTATTGAGTAACACTAAGGAACTAGGACTGGAAGTAAATATCAGTAAAACTAAATATATGGTCACACGTAGAAATTCAGTATATAATGGAAATGGGCAGCTAATGACAAATGAGGGAAATTTTGAGGAAGTGGCTGAATTCAAATACCTAGGAACAATAATCACAAATAGGAATGAGATGCACAAAGAAATGAAACATAGACTCAATTCTGGAAATGCATGCTATTATGCATTGCAGAGACTTTTGATGTCCCAACTCCTTTCAAAAAACGTTAAGCTGAAGATATATAAAACTATTATTCTACCAGTTATATTATATGGGTGCAAAAACATGGACTCTTACTTTAAGGGAGGAAAGGAGATTACGAGTATTTGAGAATAAAGTTCTTAGGAAAATTTTTGGACCAAAGAGAGATGAACAGACAGGTGAATGGAGAAGACTATATAACAATGAACTACATGGTCTTTATAGGAAGCCAGATATAATAAGAACAGTTAAGTCTCGTAGACTGCGATGGGCAGGACATGTTGCGCGTATGGGGAATGAAAGACGTGCATGGAGGCTTCTTGTAGGAAGGCCAGAAGGAAAGCGCCCTGTTGGTAGACCAAGAATGAGGTGGGATAACAACATTAACTATGATTTGAGGGAAGTAGATTATACAGGGAATGATTGGAAAGCATTAGCTCGGGATAGGGATGTATGGAGAGCTTATGTCCGCGCGGCCATGAACCTTCGGGTTCGATAGTGCCAGTGAGTAAGTAAGTAAGTATACTACCGTCTTCCTCAACTATCTAACATTTTCGTTGATTGCATGCTTCATATTCTGGAGTTGTATTAGTATTGAATTAACTGTATGTCTAATAGAGAGGTTTGCTCATTAGGCATATTTTCGTTGATAATGTTTGTATTTTTGGCCTTCTTGATAATTTCGGATTCTTCTAAAATGTTAATTTTGCATCTATTGTTTTCCCTGTGTACAGGGCAAGTCAAAATGTTGTGCAGGTTTTCAGAAATTTATTATGTGAAATGTAATGAACATATAATATTGTGAGACATATTGTATGAAAGGTAAACTCTCAAAGTTTTTTTTTAAATATTCACAGATGTTCTATGTGAGCGCCTTTTGTTACACGACAGATGTCAAGCCGATATTCAATCTCCTGCCAAACTTTCTGTAGCAGTCCGCGGTCGATATCAGCAATGGCTGCTGTGATGCGGGCACGCAGTTCATGCAGTGTTGTTGGAAGTGGTGGTACGTAAACATGATCCTTTACAAGACCCCACATGAAGAAATCACACGGGGTTAGATCTGGTGAACGAGGTGGCCAATGAATGAGTTGTTGATCACCCTGAGATGCACGGCCTATCCAGCGTTGTGGTAAAGCCGTATTCAAATGGTCTCGAACACTGCCATGGTAATGTGGAGGGGCACCATCCAACTGCAGAATGAAATCTGGACTATCCGCTTCAAGCTGCGGAAGGAGCCATTGTTGTAGCATATCAAGGAAAACATGTTCGTTCACAGTACGTTCATGAAAGAAAAAGGGCCCATAAACCTTTGCATGGGAAATGGCACAAAATACATTCACTTTCGGAGAATCGCGTTGATGTTCCAGAGTTGCATGGGGGTTACCAGTTCCCCAAATCCTTACATTGTGTCTATTCACTTTTCCTGAAAGGTGGAATGAAAGTCGCTTCATCACTGTAAACTACCCTCTCATGGAACTCATTCTCTTCCATTAATGCGAGAAAATCAACACAGAAGGACGCTCGCAAAGCATAATCGGCGGGTTTTAAGGCTTGAACCAGTTGCAAGTGGTAGGGTTTCATCTGTAAACGTTTCCGGAGAATCCGCCATACAGTTCTTTGTGGTAGTTGAAGTTCTGTCGCTCCCAGGTAGGTGGATTTCTGTGGACTCCGCACGAAGCATGTGCGAACGCGTTCGACTGTCTCTTCACTCGTCGACGGACGGCCAGTCGATTTTCGTTTACAGATACAGCCTGAATCCCTAAATTGTGTGTACCACTTACGAATGGATCTCCCATCCGGCGGGTCTTTATCGTATGTGGTACGGAAATGTCGTTGAACACTAGTCACAGAGTTGTTTACATGGTAATCAAGCACACAGAAAGACTTCTGATCCCCAGTCAACGCCATTTTCCTTTACTGCTCTGCTGTTGACATCTTGCGGGTGAACGCGGAACTTTAGAAGTGGACAACTAAACTTTGAGAGTTTACCTTTCATACAATATGTCTCACGATATTATATGTTCATTACATTTCACATAATACATTTCTGAAAACCTGCACAACATTTTGACTTGCCCTGTATAATTGGCATTATATTATCGATATTGTTGAAACTGTGGCCGCTTTCTGAAATGTGTTTAGCTAAATTTGATTTGATTGTTAAAGGAGAAGGCAAATCAAATTTCGCTGTTCACCTGATTTGAATCCAATCGAAAATGTGTGAGCTAAGATGAAAATAGAGATGAACTCTATTTGGCCTGCAGATGCACGAAAGACGAAAGATCGCTTATGGCACAAATTCAAGACGCCTGGGATGCTCCAGACGATTGTCCACGTGCCTGTAGAAATTTGATTGCATCAATGCCCCGAGGATTGAGGCGGTAATAGATGCTGAGGATTCATACACCCGATATCGATTTTGGTTTGTTAAAGTTTTAATTTTAGAGGATATTATTTTGTTTCCTCGTTTACTTATTAGAAGACGGTTTTAAATTATGTTTTTGTGTGTTTTGTGTGCATTAGAGCTATAAAACTCAAATATAACATTAAATATGAAACTACATTACAGGCGAAATGCTATTCTAACGTTCAGTCAAAAACAAAAAGTATAACGGGAATCGAACCCGTGAGGTTACGAACGCAGACGATGTCTATTAAAACTCTCGACCACGGAAACACACTAAACCAAACTTTCTCTTTACTGTTGCTTGAGTGTGCACTGCGTTAACTAGCAAACAACCCAGTACAATTACTGAAAACTTATTGATGTGAATGCGGCTTCTGCGAGCGCTCACGAAATTCCCCGATCAATTCATAGAATCAGCGGATGACTCATTTTTTTTGTCCAAAGGGGTACATTAAGGTTATAACTTTTTGAACTTTTGTGAAATAAAATATTTTCTGTGCAATGAATGGGTGAATGTTTGCTTAAAACCATTGAAAAATGCCTTCATTTCACTGTGCTTCAAGAATAGGTCATCCCCAAATCAATATTAAATATTGATATATAAATATATTTGGGGGGTGACCTTTTCTTGAAGCTCAGTGAAATGAAGGTCTTCTTCAATGGTTCTACGAAAATGTTCACCCAATCATTATATAGGAAATATTTTACACCCATCCATTGCACAGGAAATATTTTATTTCAACAAATAGTACAAAAAGTTATAACCCTCTAGGTCATCCCCAAATCAATATTAAATATTGAAATATAAATATATTTGGGAGGGTGACCTTTTCATGAAGCTCAGTGAAATGAAGGCCTTTTTCAGGGGTTTTAAGTAAAAGTTCATCCTTCCATTGCACAGGAAATATTTTATTTCACAAAAGTCCAAAAAGTTATAACCTTAATGTACATATCATATATTTTATCCTTATTTTACTTTCATATATGTGCATATTTTTTGATATGATGTTTTCAGCACATGCCATCGTATTTATTTTAGATTTATCTATATGTATCCGTTATATGATATTTAAACTCCACACCATGTAGGCCGATTAAAAATATCGCTATGTTCTGTTTATGTTTTAGTGCAATAATTTATTACCTGTGTATTTAAACTTAAATAATTATTCTAGGCTATGCGTGTATGTTATTTTTAGGTTAAGTTCACTCATTATTCTCTCTTTTCTTTCTCCTCCCATAGAATCTTAATTTTGTCTTTAAAATTTTCCCTTATGAAATTCTCATTTATTAAAAAATCTAAAACAATCTCCGCATTTTCTGATATTTTTAATAAAATCGCTTGGTGAATCTTCCCAAGGCTCTCTTATCTTTAATATATTATATTGTTTTTAATGTTGGTATACTTAATGAGAAAATATGCAGTAAACATTTGAAAAAGTGATATATTTTAAATACGGCTTTTATATTTTGCTGTCGCTACTATGATTATTCGGAGGCACGCCGTAGCGTAGTTGAATAAGGCAATACAGTATAAGCCAGAATATAGGGAGTTCGAGTCAGGATTTTTAAACTGTTTCGATACTTATGGCGGTACCATGTCCCTGGGGTCAACTCAGCCTCAAACGGAAATTAGTATCAGACGCTTGTTCTGGAAGTAAAGGCGACAGAGCCGACAACCCGGCTGACATCACATGCCGATGATCTACAAAGGTGGAAGTCAACGTCCAACTACCCTAAGGGCCTCTTGAGGCCTGTAGTGTGATTAATCTTACGTTATTATACTCGTAAATATTCGATCTTAAGTTCTTGAGAGTTTTACACTAGAGTGTATATATAGTCCCGCGCCATAGCCGAGTGGTTAAGGCAAGAAGCCCTGGCGCAGAGCTACGGGACTTGCGCTGGTTCGAATCCCTATGGGGAATAAATTTTCTCGTGGAATTTCGGTCGGTGCCCACCCAGCATCGAAGGCATTTGGGTAGCTACAATAATTAGCGACTCCAGGTTGAGAATACCAGCTATAATGGCCGGGACACCCGACATACTGAGCACATGCCACCCCTACACTGGCTACATAATCGTCTACCTCTGTGATTAACACAAACTGATGCGAGGCCAGCAGCCGGCTGGTAGGCCAAGGGTCTTCTAGGCCTGTCGATCTTGGGGTTTTGGAGTATATATATATATATATATATAGTGGCTTCAACCTTCGGGTCAAGATTGAATATATGATAGAGGACACCAAACTGAAAACTTGTATTTAAGAAACATTTGGCCGGAAATGCACAATTCATATTTTATTTTAAAAAGTACAATTCATAGCAAGAAATTTATATTTGATGTGAACAACTTTTAATTTCATGAGACATAAGTTTATGATAACGACGTCTGGTGGCGGTAGCTGGCTAGAACAACGAAACAACTGTCTTGTTATTGCAGGCAACATAACAATACTTACAAATTAAATAATTTTGGAGCCTCGTTAAAATTATTTTTCCTTAAGTTAATATTTATAAAGGATAAATATCATGTGAGTAAGCAATATTGAATGAAGAAAGGGATACATTTATTTTTACATTTTATTTTTGAAGGAACATATAGCTAGGTGCATAAATATAGCCCGAAGAAAGGGAATCAAAATACCTAAAATAGCCTTGCAACGTACTGAAACCGAAATGGACATCATTTCTTACTAAAAAACTAACTCATCGGCACTATCGAATCCATATATTCATGGCTGTGCGAACATAAGCTCTCCACATATCCTTATCCTGACCTGGGGTTTTGTAATCATCTCCTGCATAATTTATTTCCTACAAATCATGGTTAATATTATTCTACCATCTTATTCTTGGCCTATCTACCGGATACTTTCGCATTGGTTTTCCTACAGAAATTAAAATTTTAATTTAGGGGCCTAACTTAATACAATTTCACTACCGGTGTCCTTCCTTCCTTAATGCAGGCTTTCCACTTTACAGCAGTTCGCACTTAATTCCTACTTTCCAGACATTCCTATCTTCCCACTGTCCTTCTTCCATACCCCTCTTCATCGTGGCATCATATATTCCCTCATACCATGTTCTTCTACTTCTCCCCCTCTTCCTTCTGCCTGATACCATCCAATCTAACACCTGTTTAGGCCACTGTTCTTCCGACATCCGTTGTACATGTCCATACCACTGTAAAGCTCTCTTTGTTATCCTATCGATAACCATTTCTTGTGCAGGCTACAACATATTCGAAATACATATATTCGAATATGTTGTAGCCTGGATATTCTCATACTTCTCCGTAATCCATCCATTTCTGTCGCCAAGATTCTTTTTTGCATTCTTTCATTTATTGACCAGCTTTCTGATCCATATGTAAGTATACTTTCTATTATTGTCTGTATAATCTCTTTTTTTTTTGTTTTGTTTTTCTGGTCAAATTTCTATTCCATAAATGTCCATTCAGGGATCGAATCGCCTTCCTTGCACAATTTACTCTGTTAATAATATATTTTTCACAAGTACAAGATTTATCTATTATAGAACCAAGATATTTAAATTCTTCAACACATTTAATTAACCATATGATTTATTTGTAGGTCTTCTGACTTTCCTCCGATTACCATATATTCTGTTTTAATATAATTTATCTTCAGTCCCCCTACCTCAAATGCATCTACCAACTTTCTAATCATATATTCTATATCTTCTTTATCTTGTCCTATTATAATCTGATTTTCAGCGAATTATAAATTGTGCAGTAAACTGACCATTAATATTGATTCCCATTCCCCTACATAACTTTTTCCTTTTAATTAATTCATTTTCTAAATATATCTTGAACAATGATGGTGACATCCCGCATCCTTGTCTTAATCCTTTTGTTATATCAAATTCTGAGGATACTCTATTTCTATTTCCAACCTTAATACTTGCTTTACAATCATAATTCTTTTTATAAAATGTACAAGTGATTTAGTTATTCCAAACTTTTCCATTGCCACCCAGAGCTTGTTGATGGGTCCAGTGTCCTAATTATTAAAATTGTCTTCCAGGCTAAATGGCCATGGTCCGTACCGGATACAAAAAAAAGTACTGCTACGAAAGGCATAATCAAGAGAATATGAACGGCTCAAAAGACTGATTATGTCTATTTCATCGGTAGACGAAATGTCGGTTTTATCAACAGTAGACCACGGATATTTAGCCAGGAAGACTTTTTTTTACCAATGCTGCAATATTGTCTTTATTACATTTCTGGCATTCTCTTGGCATGGTGGAAATTGTAACCACTTCTTAAGTTGGGGCGTCTGGAAGGGAGAATTACATTTCGCCGATGATATGATATGATAGGTAATGAATGACAAAGAAGCACCAGGAGAGTCCTTAAACCTAAAGTGAACATAAATCCAGTCCATGGGCGACCAAAGGAACCACATTGATTTATCTAGGAAGAAGATTTTAAGAAAATTATTTTAATAATTATTGTTTCATTAGTTTTATATAATTTATAAAACTAATTAAAATGTATAGTATTTGAACTTTATTATTCAACAGAAAAGGCATTACATATTACAGTAAAAGTAATAAATGAATGACATAAGAGAGAAAAGATAAAAAAATGACAAAAAGATAATAAAAGAAACGAAGGAAAAAATAGCCTCCTTCTAGAAAAATAAGCGAAAGTATTGGTTAAAAATTTTAAAGATTTACGAAAGTATTAGTTAAAATGTGAAGTAGGTCTTAACAAATGAATGTTTATTATGTAAGTGAAGATAAATATGAGAAGGCGATAAAAGCGTCGAGATGGCCTGCGCACAACGAGGTATTAATTATAATGCATTCAGACCGCAGTGCATGTTGGGTAGTAAGTTTGTATACTTTTCCATAACCGTGGAAAGAGCTAGGCTAAAACTTGGAGCATTAACGTCAGGTGCCGAGAGATTATAACCCACTACCTTGGGCTGAATCACAAGAACGGCTTAAGTATGATCCCAGAGCTAACTTCTTTTTTTTCATGTATTCTAATTATCCCGGTATATAAATGCTGAATCTTGCCTCGTAACTTTGCAAACCAATTTCTGCAAATAACCAATGTCCAACTTAATGTGTTCCACTGCACCTTTTTAAATGAACTAACATTGATGTCGACCAGGTAATCATATTCTATGTAGAAGAGCTTTACTCAAAGCCAAGTTTTGCAGTGTCTGAAGCCATCTTTACGTCCTAGGTTTTGAAAATTATTGTAAAATTTAAAAAAATCTACATAATTTTAATTCTGTTATTATATGAATCAAAATTTGTGTTAATGTTAAAAATACTCTAAACACGTTATAGATTTGAATTAAATTAAAAAATGAATTATATGTTATTGCGAAATCCGAAAAAAATATTACTAGAAATGTCTAGTTAAAATTAATTTCAGCCAGAAGCAGAATTTATTCCCTTGTTAAAACAACTATTAAAATACATTTAATGAAAATAATTATAATTTTAATTGATTTCAGAAATTCACTATAACCTGCAAACACACAAAAATAAAAAAAATCATAAATCTATAAAATACAAAATATCGTGTAGAATCTCATCCTTTTCTGTACTTTAAGAATAAAACGGTGTCTCGAACGAAGTGGATCAGTGTTCGATCCCCATTTGCAACCAGTTTCTTGATTAAGGTTTATTCCAGTTTATTTTCCTCACGTCTAAGACAAATCCCGGGAATTTTTAAAATCTAAATTGTCTCGAATACTCTCTGACCACATTAATTATCCATATTATATTGGCCTTGTTTAATGTGAATGTATGATAAAAGCAGTTTATTGCCATAGATGTTCATACTGTCCCAGAGGTGACTCCTACGTTGAATTGTTGACTAATATGGGGAGGCACTTCTTGTCCACATAGGTCTGTAGTCCAGATTTAAAAATCTTCTCCCAACAAGACGTGCCTTTGCAAAATCCGGGTGCTTACGTAAAAGTACCTAAATACATGGTATAAACTTAGGAAGAGAGGGCGGGAGAGTTTAATTTTTTGTAATAATTTAGAAAATTATGTTTTGTTAAATTGCATACCCTTATTTGTTTGGTGAGTTAAACGTAGTCTACTGCCACTAGGATGATAACGCCAGGCATCAGCTCTATAGTCCAGTTCTGTAACTGTAACCGTCTTGGTGAATCCTAAGACGTGTGGCACGAGGGGGGAGGGAAACACTTTCTTATTAAGGGGTTACGGGTGAAATTTCAATTTTCTACATTTTTTGAGCTAGAGACTTGATGTTTTGTACAAACATTCACTGCATGACACATAATGATGTGTTTACGTTTCATTCTAGTGAGACATTTATTTTATGAGTTATTAAATATTATATTTTTAAAAATTAGCATGTATTATAATTAAATTGGTTCCACACTTTTTTAGTAAAATGTCTGCTGTTTTTTCACAAGACCCCTAAAATATTTAGAAAAACATCATGCATTAGATTTCTTATAATGATAATACAAAGGGAGAAAAAAATGTTGTACCTCATGCGTGGAATTACAAAAAAAATTAATAATTGCATACATTTAACTTTTTATTTCTTAAATATTACTTAAATCATGAAACCCATGCACTACTTTGTTACCCATTGTTTTAGAAAATACAGTAAAAAGTTGAATCTTCTAGGACAAAATTTGTGAATTCCATTCAATTTTGAATGTACAAAAATGCAGTGGAAATAAAAGCGTAGAAAAACAAAGTTTAAACATTTGCATGCAGGTAGTATTTAACTGGCGCAGCCTTTAAACTCTGACGTAATTTAGGGCATTTACAAACGCCATAGGCCTCTGAAACTTTGCCAACATATACATTAGAGTACAGGCTATTTTTTAGTACAAAAAACAAAAAAAAAAGCCTATTTTGGTCTCAAATGGTCAATTCTTCACCCATCACCCCCCTTAATGATAATGATAACATCATTTGTTATAAAAACAACACTATTCTTTAATGAACACTCCAAACTTATGAGAAAAATAAGTATTCACTAACAAAGAACTAGTAGATAAACAAAATCGACATGTAGTAACTATTATGTTTTCAAAATTGAGTGTAGTTGCTGGCAGCACCTGTAACTCGCCCTCCCGCCTTACCGCACCATACATCATAAACCCCTCAAATGCAGCTAAAGAAGCCAGAACTGAACTATACAACTAGAATTTTTCGAGTATTTTTTAATGCATCATACTGTTCTGTAACATGGAACTGACAAGTGTATTAAACTCCTCTCAAAGAAGTTGCATCCTTGATTTTTCACGAGAAAAAATCCATTGACATTGACTGGAATCGAATGTATTGTATTGTATTGTATTGTAAGCCATGTTTTTCTTTTACAGAGATTTAGGCGTTCTCCCTCTACAGGGAAGAATTTGAACCATACTAATTTAGTTACACTTGTTTTCGTATAGATGCCATTTTGAGTGGTCCGTGGTCAGCTTTCCGCCTCATCGAATGTGGAAAGTTTAAATCCCTGTTCACCTACTTCCAGATTACTAAGATCGACACGAAACTGTATAAGTACTGTTACTTACCTCAAATATATAAACTCAGGTAATATTTTTATTGAAACTGTCCAGGGAGCAAAATTAGTCTGAATGGACTGTAGGGTACTAAAATGAGGTAATTATAAGTATGAATTTAGACAACTTGACCGATTCTTAGCTAAAGAAACGTGGGTAATATTTTATGTAACTACTTTTTTAATCTGATATCTTTAGCGTCGCAATTCGAAGGTGGCAAAATATATAGACAAATTTACTGAGATTTTTTTTCAGGCTTCCGATTGTTTTACTTGTCGGAATGCACAGCTTTACATACCTTCACAAATAAGCTATACTCATGATTTTTACTGCCTGAAAAATCCAATCGGATTTGAACCCTGGGAACTTGAACTAGGAACGTTATGGTAACTACTAGAACCCGAGCTCAGTGTAAAAGAATGTGGAAACAAAAGTTTACTTTTTCTTGTGACAACACTGAAATACCATCAAACACTGAAATAGAAGAGGAAGGAAATAATCATTTTATCTAACAGAGTACGTATTTTTAAGTCTTAAATATATCGTCCAATTCAAGGGTTCAAGTCCCGGTGGGGTCAATATTTTTAAAATGACCCAGACCTTCTGGTGGCACCATGGCCCTGGGGACGACTCAGCCTCTAACTGAAATGAGTACCAGACACTAGTTCTGAGGGTAAAGGCGGCCGTCATGCAGGGCTGACAACCCGGCTGACATGAAGTGCCGATTGTCTGGAAAAAGTGGGAGCTTTAACCTCCTACTACCCCAAGGGTCTCCTGAGGCCTGTAGTGGGATCACTTTTACTTCAAACGAGTATATAGTATATCCATCCATAGTAATTCTGCCCGAAGGCAGGTCCTTCACTGCAATCATAGCATTTTCATGCTATGCTTGCTGCTTTACTAGGGAATTGTAGGTGTGGTAGCTTCCCGTTGCTTTCCACACCGGTGAAGGATGATGATGATAATGATAAGGATGATAATGGCCATATTATTTCGGGGACCCTTTGGACCTTAAAGTTTTCCTGACATTTGTCTTACAGGCGAGGAAAAACCCCGATAAAAACCTCACCCAGAAAAACTGCCCCGACCGGGGATCGAACCCAGGCCCGCTGCGTGCAAGGCAGCACGCTACCTCGAGACCACAGCGGTGGACTGATGTAGTATATGCACTATACATATTTCAAAGCGTAAGAATATAATTCTGTGCAGTTGTTAAACATAAATCTATGACAATTAAGTGGCGTAAGTTTCACATAGTCTATTAAAAAACCAACTGAAAACCCATCTTTCCCCGGGTATTTATTATGCCCCGTCTATTTGTCATCAATCAGCTTTGAGACCTCGTAAGCTATGGATTCGACACTAATCTCAGTCATTTTGGACGTTTTATTTTTCACTCGTTCTCACCTGCTCGCCTCTTGAGGGCTAAGAAGGGTAAATGTGGGCTTAACTGTCATTGGTATTGTCACTAAATAGATAAGTTTCCTGAAAACTATGGATTCGACATTAACCCTAGCAATACCAACCCATATTACAGAACTTGTACTACCAACGGGGGAGGGGGAGGTACTTTATGACCACCACTTTAAACAAAATATATGAGTAATTTTTTGAACACATTTTAAGATATTTGTTGTAAAATTAAATACTATAGAATGTCACGCTTATTTATGTAATATTAAACTTAGTTTTGCATTTTGTTTTCACTAATCACATTAGATCGTATTTAGGCTGATATAGTAGTCTGTGTCAAATGTAAGCAGAACATTTGTGCAAATTCATTATTGATACTTGTACAAACAATAATTTCAGGCCAATACCCTAATGTAATCATTGATAGTAGTATGTTTGTGTCACTCATCACTTTTCTCAGAACTCTGTTCACATTTTGAACACATCTCTGTTTTCTTGCTATGCCTGCCACAAGCATACCTTTGACAATTGCCAGAAATTATTGTTGTTTTACTACTTTTTTGTATTTTTCTTTCTTACACCTGAACTTTGAATAGACACCCTCCACGGAATAATTATAGCATTTTATCAACTACAGTATGAATCCCAGCAGAAAAAAAAATATATGTTGGCAAAGTTTAGTTCATTTTTTCAAATACCTGTCTTATTTCTGCAAACTTATCTTAATCCCTGCGTTCATTTCGGGTTTCTCTACCATCAAATTTAATTATTTTAGTTAGTTGGAGAAACCTGGTCCTACTAATAGTTGCAGTATATTTGAATCTGCCAGAAATATTAGACCACACACACACTCCTGGCGCAACAGGCCTACAAGGCCCTTAGCCTACCAGCCGGCTGCTGGCCTCACATCCACATGTGTCAATCACAGAGGTAGATGATAATCAGCCAGTGTAGGGGTGACATGTGGTCAGCATGTCGAGTCCCCCAGCCGTTATAGCTGGTTTTCTCAACCTGGAGCCGCTACTTATCGTAGCTACCCAAATGCATCACGATGCTGGGTAGGCACCGGTCCCATACTGGCCGAAGTACCATGAGAAAATTTCTTCCCCCACGGAGACTCGAACCAGCGCAAGTCCCGTAGCTCTGCGCCAAAGCTTCCTGCCTTAACCGCTCGGCTACGGCGCGGGACAAGAAATATTAGACCAGAGATCTGAAATACAGGTGCGGCTGTCAACTTCTAGTTCCATATAGATAAGCTGTAAACATATATTTGTTGCTGGTATATTTATTATTGCTGCTTCTTCATTTGTGTGTTTTATGATGATGCTTACAACTTCCGGTGTAAAGAATTTGTGAAATGATTTTCTAATGGTTTTCACTTTACCTTCATTTCTTAGTCATTCCTTTCTTTTACAACATTTTGTGCTATACGTCTTGTAGGCCAAGGAGGCTTTGATGTGAAAATTCTTCCACTAGCTGTAACATATCTGCACTGACGTCATTTTCAATTTTACACTATTATTATGATCCTGATCGACATCGTCAGAAGACAAAATTGCTTCGTCAAATTGCTCATGCACAATATTTTCATCTTCTGTTCCACTCACTTCCTCATCACTATCATCAAATTCAAAATATAAAACTATTTCATTATCAAATATATCCATAATTTCTTTGCCAGTCAAAGGACGTCGAGGCATTTTGAAATAATTCTGTTACTCACATGTGTGAATTACTGTAACTTCACAAAAGACAGACTGGATACGGAATAAGTAAAACAAAATTGTTATAAGAGAACAAACTTTCAGATCAATCAATAATGAAAGAATAAATTATATAAACCAACAACATTGTTGGTAAAAATTAAAATTAGATATATAAAACCATTAATGAAGAAGCTAAGAAACGAAATTCAAGACATGTTATGCATCACAAGAACTACCAACGGGGGGTACTTTATGACCACAATAATAGATCATTGCTTCATAAAATAACCAACATTGAAAACTTACAAACAATTATGTGTTTCAATACTAGAGACAATGATTGATAATAACTATTAACGTCATGCTTCTAGTGAAAAAATTAAAAGACTTAATGATTAAAATGACAGAAGATGGGCATAAAGTACCCCCCGGTGGTATTGCTACGGTTAATATAGGTAGTTTACGATTTTTTTACAAATCATCTCATCTCACCCCTCTCTACCCTCTCACTCAGCCTTACTTGAGGTGCTAGAAAACTCTTATCGTCTACACTATCGTTTCCAAATTGTAAGTTGTACAATATGTGTACCGAGCTTGGCTAATTCTGCAATACTGGTACATTATATCGGCATATTTAGATTATTTTTAAATACCACCCCTGTCTCACTCCCCTCTAGGGGTCTCTTTTTTCTTACGGAATCTTATTCAGTTTGTAATATTCATATGAGTACCAAGTTTGGTTGATATTTCTCCAGACATTCCAAAGTTTGTTGCACATAGATACATACATACTTGCATACACACATATCTATAATTACACACACACACACACATACATATACATTTTAATTACTACAAAATTTATATATATATATATATATATATGTTATACTGCAGATTTTCGCGGATATAAGTATGATTAAGAAAGTTTTCTTGGGTTTTCCGCGCCATGAATTCAAGTTTAGGCCTCGGCCAGAAGGAAAAATGACGGATGAGCAACATGGAGTGTAGTCGATGCTTGGATGGGTGTAGGGCTTCCGAAACGGACCACACTGAAAACTGAAGATGTTTAACTACATAAGAACTAAACCTTGGATGGGTGTACGGCTTCGGAAACGGACCACAGCGAAAACTTTGTGTTTAATTATATAAGACCTAAACCTGTGACTCGAACTTATCATTCCTGATAATGGCATGTGGGATCATGCCGAAACGTCGGAATGAGTGGCCAGAGGCCGAACGTGAATCCATGACGCGAAAAACCCAAGAAAACTTTCTTAATCATATATATATATATATATATATATATATATATACACACACACATACATACACAGTTTATATTACATTTTAATCATTACATTAGTCTTATATCAAAATAACGTAATGGTTTTGAAAATGAAGGAAAATATTTAGTTTTTTCTCTTTTAACTGTCATTTATGGTCTAACATAATACTTTCAACGCACGAGAGAAAAAATCTGAGAGAATTCTTTCCCCTTAAGTGCTCTTCTTACTGCCCCCGATTTATGTAACAAAAATTCCTTTTGGAATTTTGGTACGCAACTAAAAATTACCACTTAAAAGATTCATACATACTTTAGAAGATAAAAAAGAGCTATTAAGACACTCAAGATATTCTGAATAAGATAGTTATATCTACATTGTAGACTCTACAATGTACTAATTTTTAACGTCTATCTTTATATACGTATTTATAGAAAAGTTTTAACCTGGAGGATGACAGAGTTAATTGTTACATGAAGATTTTAATTGTATGGCTCAGTCTGGACCAATAATCTTATACATATTATATTATAGAGTATTTGAAAATCAGTGCCTGTGATAATGGCAAATTACGAGAGAGAATAAAAAACCAAGACATGCAAGCCTGTAGCCATAAAGAATGCCGATTCATAAAAGGAGTAAAGAGTGAATAGTGTTTCAAAGTATTCAAATAAATCCAGAAAATGGTTGGATGTTAAAGGGTGATAAATTTAGGATACAATTATTTTTGAATTCATAATGGCTGCGCTTTTAGCGTTTGAGTGTTTTTCAGCACCTAAGTGGCGGCACTTCCTAATTCATGATTCATATCTTATTACGCTTTGACCATGTGCGCCGATGTTTCACCTCTCATACGTTGTTTTTTATTAAGGTGTGATCTACATTTCTAGACTTTTTTTAATCAATTGGTTACGCTATGCTATTGATTTGGCGGAGGTTTATTACTGATTATCAGGCCTGACGGAATCCGACTCTTGATACAGAAACAAGTTGTTATACGCATATATCTCGAATACTGCATCTTCCGATAGCATAGCAACGCATTAAGCTTATTGCAGGGCCATGCCGGTTTAGTGAATAATTATTATACAATTGAATGACACGGTGGATAAAGTGACATCTACAGTATTACACGTGAACTCAGTTGTAGTGGCGCTTTTGGCCCGTAGTTGTAGAATTTGAAACTAAAAAACAAACGCAAGGCACACGGAAGCACGGGATTGTGGGAAACGTGGTCATTTTCTTGAATATAAACGGTTACTTATGAAATGTTATCCAGGTTTTAGGAATTAATTATAATAAAAGAAAAATACTTTAGTTAACAGATGGTGCTGTTGTGTCTTCCAGTTTCATAATTTCAGCACCAGAGGTGCTGCTGTTGCATAGTACTGAGTTTATGATAATAGATGTCAGTAGGCTACTTCTACACTAGTGCCGCTTGTGACACATACGTAAAACTCACCCAGCTTCCTATCTGCTCTGATCAGTGGTCGAGTTCTAAAATGTTTATGCACAATACCGACAGTTCAGTTGTGTTTTCTCCTTTTCCTGGCACCCTTTCACACTTTTTAATGCTATAGTACATTATCGCAAATTATACGATCGAGGCGAGGGTCTGAAAGTGCCAGGATAATTATTATATACAGGAGGAAAATAAATTACACCACACAATTTAGTTGCATAGAATTGATCTTACACAATGGAGTCAGTGATCTACAAAGTGAATCACAGTGTCAAAATAATATAAGTAGTTAAGGTCTAATGCAGATACATCAATGTGAAAACGTATCGTGTAATTTAACTAAATTTTTATAGGGATCCTAGGAAACCCGAGTTTACAAATTAGTGTTTAAGAATGTTGTTTCTTTATTATTATTACGATTAAGGAAAACAAATTATTAACAGTGAGGATTCCCCGATTCTCAATAAATTTGGAAATCATCAACGTCACTTTTTTTATTCAATGTCACCAGATTGTCATTTCGGCATTGATATTCTCCTGGCACATCTGAAGTTGGAGCGCATGGAAGGCGCTGACCTAATGATATGATGGGTGATGTTACGACAGGGAAGGTCATAATCCTAGACTTAATTTAATGAGGTGAATATAATAATGATGGTCAGCTGATGTTCGGGGACCGTTTGGAGCTTAACTGACATTTGTCTTATAGGTGAGGGAAATCCACGAAAAAAACTCACCGAAGAAACTTGTCCCAGCCACAGATCGAACCCGGGCCTGCTGTGTGACAAGCCATACGATACCTCGATACCACAGCGGTGGACTTATTATCACAATGTTGGAACAGGTAGAATTTCTATAATTTAACTTCAAATCTTTTACACAAGAATTCGCCATCTTCTTCATTTAATTTAGGATTCATTGTTACAAGCGCATACAAGTTTTCTGTTTTGAGTCTCTGACAACATCAAACTCTTCCAGTTTACTTCTTCATACTCGTAGAAGCACTAACTCCCAAAAATCACTGCGACCTCCGACCGGTTTTATATAAGCGGCCAAGCCACCTAGAAGTTTCGAGACGTATAAACAGCATAACTGGCCGCTTCTAGAAAAATCAGAAAGCGATCTTGCGAGAAAACACGTCTGGAGAGATCACAGCGAGTTGTACACATGGCTCATGATTCGTAAATATGATCACCTTATGCCTTACAAGCTGTTAATGTATGCCGGTGATGTATTATTGGGCGAGAGCGAAGAGATACTATAGGACAATACGCACACACTATTGAGTAACACTAAGAAATTGGGAGTGGAAGTAAATATCAATAAAACTAAATAGGCTATATGGCCACACATAGAAATACATTTTATAATGGAAAAGGACAGCTAGTGACAAATGAGGGACATTTTGTAGAAGTGGCTGAATTCAAATACCTAGGAACAATAATAACAAATAGGAATGAGATGCACAAGGAAATTAAACATAGGCTCAATTATGGAAATGCGTGTTATTATGCATTACAGAGACTCTTGAGGTCCAACTCCTTTCAAAAAAAACTTTAAACTGAAAATATATATAACTATTATTCTACCAGTGAAATATAAATAAATGTTCTTCCTTTATTAATATTTTTATAACCGATTAATGTTTTAAATTCTTTGTGAAGGGTATCTAAGATTGAATTTCATAGGATGAAATTTCGGGAAGGAATAAGTCAAAATGTTGAGGGGATAATTATCAATCCTAGTAATGTTCTAATTCAATTTAGTGAAAGGCTGTAAACTCTTGTTGATGGATCATGTGGATACGAAACATTGACTCTTACTTTAAGGGAGGAAAGGAGATTACGAGTATTTGAGAATAAAGTTATTAGGAAAATTTTTGGACTAAAGAGAGATGAATAGACGGTGAATGGAGAAGACTATATAAGTGAACTACTTATAGGAAGCTAGATATAATAAGAAGAGTTAAGTCTCGTAGACTGCGGTTGGCAGGACATGTGGCACGAATGGGGAATGAAAGACGTGCATGGAATCTTCTTGTAGGAAAACCAGAGGGAAAACGCCCAGTTGGTAGACCAAGAATGAGGTGGGATAATAACATTAACTATGATTTGAGGGAAGTAGATTATACAGGGAATGATTGGAAATCATTAGCTCAGGATAGGTATGTATGGTGAGCTTATGTCCGCGCGGCCATGAACCTACGGGTTCGATAGTGCCAGTGAGATAGTTAGTTATGCCTTATAAAGCGATATTTGAGTCTTGTCGCCGCCAGTGAAACTCAAAAGGCGGTCATTTGAGCAACGGATCAACGATGTGTCGCAATAGAATATAAATTACTTCGCAGATAACTGCTTACCTATGTTATAAATGGGGAAAGGATTTTAAGGTGCAAATTTTGGTCATAGAATTTAAATACCTAGGTACAATAAATACAAATAGAAATTATATTCACAAAGCAAATAAACATAGCCTCAATTCTGGAAATGTAGGCCTATGCCATTGTGCATTACAGGGAGTTTTGTTCCAACTTCTCTAAAAAAAAAGTTAAACTGAAAATATATAAAACTATTATTCTCCCAGTTATATTATATGGATGCGAAATGTGGACATTTACGAGAATTTGAGAATAAAGTTCTCAGGAAAATTTTTGGACCAAAGAGAAATGAACTGACAGGTGAATGGAGAAGACTTCATAACAACGAGATACATGATCTTTATAGGAAACCAGATATAATAAGACCAGTTAAATCTCGTAGACTGCGATGAGCAGGGCATGTGGCACGAATGTGGAATGAAAGAGGGACAAATAAGCTTCTTGCAGGAATACCAGAGGGAAACGCCCAGTTTAGTAGATTAAGAATGTGGTGGGAGGGTAACATTAACCATCATTTGATGGAAATAAATTATACAGGAAATGATTGGAAAACATTAGCTCAAGATAGGGATGTATGGAGAACTTAAGTTCTTGCGGCCATGAACCTACGGGTTCGATAGAGCCAGTGAGTTAGTTATATAATTAGTTGATTTTTCTCTATTCTCACATTTTCCCCTTTATTCCTCTCATTTTCATTCCATCTGCAATTTCTTTAATTCGTGTGATAAAATGTACATATTTTTATTTTTGGTGATTGGTTTTATAACTCAATTAACTTCTTGTAATATGTCCGACGCGCTATAATAATTAGATGACCTGTAGCAGACCATTATTTTTTTGGATATGATTTTCCTCCCATAAAGAAACGTCATAATATGTGCTAGAGTAGTTCATTTCTCCTAAGATAAAATTCGAAGTATCATTTAGATGTCATGCATGCAAATAATGAGATATTTAAGTTGAACGTTTTTAGTAAGAAGTTCTCCATCATCCATTAATTTAATACTCTAGGCCTTGTCAGAGGAACGATAGGTAAATTTGTGTACGTGCAAGAACAAAAGAAAAATGCCATAGGGTTGAGGTAGCAAGGCTATATCGATTTCGTATGGAACAAAGTTTGCTTTTCGCCGTAGGGTGCTCGGTTGAGAAATGTGTACCTATTGTTTCTAAATGCAAAAAGAGCTTGCATATCTCTGGCAAGTAACAAATGGAAACAAAGCAATTCCTATCATCCTGTGTTCTCCATTTTGCAAGCCTTGTATATTAAGATTTACACTGTCCTATGTACTATTTGCAGAATTTTATTTTTATAACATCTATTGTTCTTCATTGCATTTCAAATAATTAACTCTGTGTTCATTTTTCCGGGAATTTATTGATGAGCTGGAAAAAGTATTACATATTATGAAGCAAATTAACTACGTAACTTACTAACACTATCGAATCCGGAGGTTCATGGCCGAGCCAACATATGGTCTCCATACATTCCTATTCCGAGCTAATATTTTCCAGTTAATCCCTGTATAATTTACTTCCCGCAAATCTATTTAGTATTATTCTCCCATCTCAATCTTAGACTATATAAGGAACGCTTACCCTCTGGTTTTCCTGCAAGAAGTTTCCATGCCCCTCTTTCATTCCTCATTCGTGTCAAATGTCCTGCTCATCGCAGTGTACCAGACTTGTTTTTATTACATATTGTTTTCTATAAAGATCATGTAGATCACTGTTATGTAGAATTCTCCATTCGCCTGTTTGGTCGTTTCCATTTGATCCAAAAATGTTCCTAAGAACTTTATTATAAAATCATATTATTCTTTCCTCCTCAAGGCCTTAAGGCCTTAACTCTGCCAGGTAAAATAAAGCTATTATTATTATTATTATTATTATTATTATTATTATTATTATATCGTAATATACCATGTTTCGCATCCATATAATGTAACTGGAATTAATGCTAATTGAATGAATTTGGGATGACTAGAATCACCGAAATGTATAGTAACATGCATTACCAGAATTGTGCTTATCTTTGATTTCTTTCTGCATCTCATCTCTGTTTGTAATTACTGTTCCTAGAATTTGGATTCAGCCACTTCTTCAAGATTTCCCTCATTTGTTATAAAAGTTTACGAAACAAACTATTATTTAATCAATTGAGTTGGTGTTTACTTGATGAAAATCCATATTTATTAATTAAATAAAAATAATTTGTTAACATGTCTGAAGAAGGTACAGTGTATCGAAACAGCTGTCACTGAATTATATAATAAATATGAAAATCAAATAAAACTACGTTTTATTTTTATTTAATTAATAAACTATTATTTGTTACATATTTAATAATAATTCTTATGCATAAAGATATCGAAGAAAATAATTGAAAGAAATAGGAGGATAAATTGCGAAACTTATAATGGTAGTACATCTTTTAAAAAAGGACACTGCGTTTTTTTACGAGATGACCATATAATAATTTAAATTATATATTTTGTAGTTTTATAAATTTAACAGCAATTTTATGGTACAATGCTAAAATATTCGTGCTGATGGTTTATATAGTGTCAATTTAAATGTAATAATTATAAACCAGAACTATAGCTTAGTAAAATGAACAGTAAACTATCAGAACTTAGGTTC
Organism: Diploptera punctata; assembly: GCA_030220185.1. Lineage (NCBI taxonomy): Eukaryota > Metazoa > Arthropoda > Insecta > Blattodea > Blaberidae > Diploptera > Diploptera punctata. The sequence goes on from JASPKZ010008902.1 coordinate 2,079,203, forward strand.
AAGTTCTGGTATCTGAGTACTAAGTACACGCATGTCTTAGCAATCGGAAAAATGATCTCCAGAAGTACAATAACTAGCCCATTATTACTTTCTTATTCCATTCTTATTTATTGACATTTAATGTCTAAGGTCATAATGCATGTAGGATCATTAGGTTTATCTAATATGTTATGAATTACTATTCTTTTGTTTTCTGTATTTTGTTCTGAAGATCTTCAGTGATTTAAATAAGTGATTTAAATATAATAATTTTATGAAATGACGATTATGATTAAATGCGTCCTGGTAATATAATTCCAACCCTGATTTGCCTTAGCAAAGAAAAACCCGGGAAAACTACAGTTTAGTTGATCTATACTGGAATTTGAAACCGGAACCTCTCGACTAGGAGTCTCGAATATTACTGCCTATGACAAATCCCTCGGTTGTTGAGTGTTATATAAAATAAATGTGGAAATTTAGAAAAACGAACAACTGTAATTAAGAAATGATATGGACATGTGAGTCTATTTTTTTTTAAATTTTAGAATTACCTGTTTTGTATTGTTGCACACTATTGGATTAATTGATGAACCATAAAAACTCCTACTATACAATTTCCCGTAACGTTAGTATGTTCCTGTATATTATTTTTACCCAGGACTATACAAATTTGGATTTGAAATTGGGCTATACAACATTCATATGTCTATACGGTCGGCAATCCTGAATGGTAGACAAAACTAAAAAAATATGAACATAAAAAAAATTGATTAGGGCCTCCACTGTGATCAAGGGGTAGCACAGTTGCCTTTATCGCGGGAATACCGAGTTTTTTCTGGTTTACATTTTTCTGACTTCTCATCAAGTATAAGATAAATTGTAGAACATTGGGGCCAGAACTTTCCTTATAAAACAGCGACCTCATTAATTATAATCAGACACATTCATAAGAAATTTACTTTAGACTATAGAACATCTATTTCACTTATAACTAGATTATAGTGCCAACTCTCTTTAATACCTATATAGACACAGCTGTTTCGAACAAAACTAAGTAAAACTAATAACTTGGGTCTATTAATTTTGCACGATCATGTTTACGGGCGATCGGGTGATATGTGCTGAGTCAGAAAATCAACTACGTAAGGCCACATTACTACTCAGTAAAATTATGAATAAATGCTGAAAAATCTACAGATAGGCTATACACTTCCTGTATATTGATATTAAAACCGCATATGACAATGTGTGTGGAAAGATAAAAATGAAATATGGGAAGGTGAGCAGTAGTTGGGAAACTAGTTATGTTGTGCAAAGCACTCAATTGGGGTGTGTATACAATAGTAAAGGTCCAGGAACCTATAAAAATGTGTTAAACTGGGCAAAGATCTGAAACGAGAAGATGAAAGAGTGCCAATATTATTTAAAATTGCATTTGAAATAGCAATTAGAAGGCTTCACATCAAACTATAGGGACAGCATTTAATAAATGTAGCCAGAGTTTAGCTTATGCAGATGAACTTGTCTTTTTGGGAAGAAGACACAATTATATTATTAAAATATTTAGTCTTTAGTGGAACAAACTAGTTAACTTGAATTAAAAATTAATGAGCAAGAAGCAAAATATATGGTTATGTGAATGAAATTTATACTGAAGTAGGAATCAGAATTAGTGCAGGAAATCGAACATATTTTGCCTTCCTATACTTATTGCGGAGCCAGATGATACACAGGAATACTATGTTAAGAATACATAAGTCTCTCATAAGACCCATAGTAACCTATGAAGAAGAAACATGGACACTATATGCATACATTAGTAGACGACTGACCGTTTTTGAACGGAAAATTCTGAGAAAGAAACTGGGAACGCTCAAGAGTTATTGTGTGAAAAAGGTTAACAACTAACTCAAACAGCTATGTATGGATTTGGATATAGTGGATATAGCCGAATTTGTAAAAATCATGTGGTTAAAGTGGATAGAGCATGTACATACAAAGGAGAAAGAGAGTGGCCGTTATTATGTTTTTTGTTAATCAATCACAGGAAAAAGAGAAAGAGGCATATCTGAAACCAGATGGTGGTATTATATGTGCATTGATATCAGGAAATGTAAAATCACAAGGTGGAATGTAAGATCGAAGGACCAATATGACTGGATGAGGTCAGCTTAGGAGGCGAAGGTCTGCATTGGACTGAAGTGTGAATAAATATAATTTATAAATAATAATCGAAAATATGAAAACAATTACTTTTAATGGAAAACACCCTGTGCCTTAAATGATAGTCAATGACCAATCACGTTTCAATGAATTTTGTTTTACAACCAATGAGAGTCGTGTTTCACCTCGTTCTTTATCGATTTATCTTTATCAGCTCCTGCTTTTGTGATAAAGAAAGCTCCTCCTTTTTAATATTCTGAACAGCTCAAAGCATTATTTTTCTCCAACAAATACATTGAATACAGCAAATAAAGAACAGATGCCTTGATTTTACTGAGTTGTTTACTAAAAAAATAAATTGGAAACCTATAATATTCATTATAATATACAGTTTGATGTGTTTCATTATTTCTCCACTAGGGTGCATTCTTACAATATTGCGATCCTATTTTCCAATAAATAATATGATCAAGTTGCTGTGAATATAAATAACCTCGCATCTTTTATCTGTGTTCAAACATCGCCGTTTATATTAAATATATAAATATTTTAAAATACCGGTAACTGTATTGAAATAACGACGTTTGAGTAAACAGCTTAATTTTATTCGTTAAATAGTCATAAAATGCCACTATTTATTTCCAAATACTCTAGATAAATTGGAAATTACTCGTGGCATTACTTATGATAAAATCATAGAACAATCACAGAATTTTAATTATCTTAGTTGCCGCATTTCGTATACTTCTGAAAATGACTTGAAAAAAAATAATTTTACATTTCAAAATATGTGTGGAACCCTTACAATCACAAAAGAAATCATGCTAAAGAATTATAAAGTCATGGCAATAGTAATAATAATATACGGAGCTGAAAACTGGGCTATGAGTAGAATTGATAGTAAGTTAATATAGATGGCAGAAATAAAATGTGTTAGGTATTTTCTTGATTACATTCTAAAAGACCATATATCAAATAAAACAATAAGACAAGAATTAAATATCCATCCATCCATCCATAGTAATTCAACCCGAAGGCAGGTCCTTCACTGCAATCATAGCATTTTCATGCTTTCCACACTGGTGAAGGATGATGGTGATAATGATAAGGATGATTATGATGATGATGACCATATGATTTCGGGGACCGTTTGGGCCTTAAAGTTTTCCTGACATTTATCTTACAGGTGAGGAGAAACCCCGATAAAAAACTCACCCAGAAAAACTGCCCCGACCGGGATTGAACCCGGGCCCACTGCGTGACAAGGCAGCACGCTACCTCGAGACCACAGCGGTGGACGGATTAAATATATTCAATCTAAACAAGAAAATTAAAACCCAGAAACCTAAGTGGCAGGCATGCAGAGGAACTTCGGGTAATTTGGACCTCTGTTTTGAATTTGTTGTTTTTCTTCTTTTAATTAAGGGATTTGAATTTTGTTTAATTAGAGTGATTATCATTAGTGTTATAACTATGAAATACTCCGTAGCATTGTTATTTTATTCAAATATGGAAACATCTTCATAATTTATACACTTTTTTACATTACAAGAAAGGTCCACTTTAACATCCATATTAGGATAAGGTGGACCCCAGAGTCCACCTTACTTTAAGTTGTTTTAAAGTTTATTTACTCTATTAAGTTAAACAGATCCCGAGGGAAAACGCCCAGTTGGTAGACCAAGAATGAGGTGGGAGAATAACATTAACTATGGTTTGAGGGAAGTAGATTATACAGGGAATGATTGGAAAGCATTATCTCAGGATAGGGATGTATGGAGAGCTTATGTCCGCGCGGCCATGAACCTACGGGTTCGATAGTGCCAGTGAGTAAGTAAGCAAGTAAGTAAGATTAAGTTAAACAGATAGGCACATATTAATCTGAAAATATTTATGACTGATCATAATTAAAAAGCGTTGATATTTATTTAAAATTTTGAAAAATTATTGTTGATTATAACATTCTCACGTCATTCAACTGCAGAAAGCGACGGTCTTTGGGTTTAGTAAAATTATAAGGATATTAAATAAAATTAATGAAGTGAATGGTTTTTACAGATAGCACCCTCATTGATAAAATATACGTATTCGCGTAAAGTGGAGCCAGATCCTCGTGGAAGGTCCACATTAACCGAATTCCTTTGTTATATTTAATTATTTTATAGAGCCACCATGTCACATAAAATTAAACCAAACCCGTGAGTACATTAAAACAGCATCTACATAGGAAAATATATTTAGGAGTTGTTTCGACATTTGTAATATTCAATAGCAGAAATTAAAAATTGATTCTGAGCTTAAAAAACTTTTGATATGGTCATTTTCATAAATGTCACAAATAAACCCTTCTTCACAAAAAGAATAAAAGAAACTGGCCTTGAACCCGTCAAAGTTGATGAGGGGAAGAAGTTAAAATATTTTCTGTTCGAGGGCTGCACCAATTAAAGATAGTATTAACAGGGTCCGCTCAAACAGTAGTGTCCACATTACCCGAACGTCCCTATATAATACGGATGAAATGTGTTGTTGCAAAACAAGCGTTATTATAAAATATTAAAAATATAAAATAAGTACCTGATACATTAGTCGTCCTAAAATAAATTTTTGTCTGAAAAAACTTCAAATAGTTAAAACTATGAAGGTCTTTCAAAAGCTCGTTTCATCTTCTGCAATTCAACATTTCAGGTACTTATTTTATTTTTTATATTTAATTACACAACCTCAACGGTGCTTTAAAATTAATTTGAGAAGTATTGAAGTCATTGTGTTATACCATCCACATGGCTGGAGGGACGTTGGACAACCCAGAAGATGAGAATATCAAATGTCTTGAGAGCGGAACGGACCATGAAGCCTGCCATGAAGAAGAAGAAGAACAAGAACAAGAAGATGATGATAATAATAATGTTGAGAATGACTACGTACACCATTTTAACTTTATAAGTAAAATAATTACTAATTAAAGAGTTACAAGCAGGCCGTCGAGAAGAGCGGACGTGTTTTTGTTAGAGTGGTTGAAGTGTGCAGGGGACAAAGCATTATGGAAGAAGTTAGAAAGCTAATTGAAACATTGTCAACTGAAGTGAAAGAGGGGTTTGAAAAGTGCAACGTGGGTGAAAAAATTCGTGATATTGAGACGAACATGCATCGGATGGAGAACAGATTGAAATGGCTGGAATTTAAATTAGACTATCTCGAAAACCAGAGTCGCCGTAATAATATTGTGATATATGGAGTGCATGAAGAAGACAGGGAGAGCTGGGAGGAAACTGAACATATAGTTAAAAGAGTAGTGGCGCAAATCGGGATTGATTTGGTGGACAGTGATATTGAAAGAGCGCACAGAGTAGGTCGTTGGAATAGTGGAAAGAGACCGATTGTATGCAAATTATCACACTACAAAATAAAATGTTGGATCCTTAGAGACAGTAAATATCTTAAAGGGACCGGTATCAATATTGCCGAAGACTTTAGTGAGAAGGTGCGCCGCCAAAGGGGCTTTCTTAAGCAACACATGCTCGAGGCGAGGAGGCAGGGCTGCCATGCAATCATGCAATTTAATAAATTGATTATAAATGGACGAATCTGGAGCAGGGAGCAACTACAAAATATGGACAACTCTGAAAATGAATTTGAAGAGGTCATTGACAGCGAGTCCCCAAAACCTACAGGGGACGCTTCAACAGCAGGTGGTCTCCTTACAGCAGGGGGGGGGAGAAAATTCTACACGAGAGAAAGAGAGAGGGAGCACTACGATACTAACTCCGAGGAATCCAGTAAACATACAGCACAAAACGGCCGAACGCAAAAATCATACCCCACCTCTAAGAGGTGAACGACCGGCGAACACAAGAACTCCAACAAGAAAATCACTATAAGACTTCTGAATTTACCCGCAGAAAAGGAACTATTGAGAGGGGGAAGTTCGAAAAATACAGGTAAGACAAATGACAAGGGAACACAATAGGGTTTGTTGACAGTCGGTTCATGGAATATCGAAGGGTTAAAACAAAAACTTTCAATGGACAGATGTGTAGAATTTATTGAGACTTTTGATATATTAGCTCTAGGAGAAACATTGTTAAAAGCTAATGAATGCGTAAATCTATGTAATATGAAAGGTTATTTTAAGGGTAATGAAAATAGAGGAAAGAGAGGTAGATATCCAGGCGGTGTTGCCATTTTATATAAAGCTAACTTAGACCCATATATTAAAAATGTAAATTTTTCTTTAAAAGACGCAATTTGTATATATTACCATGGGAAGCGGGAATAATAATTTTAGGGGACTTTAACTGTAGGATTGGGGAGGAAAATATCACTATAAAATCGGATGATAATGAAACACGAGGTGAGGGTAGGAGAAGCAAAGATAAGATTTTAAATTCAGAAGGAAACCAATTGTTAGCTTTTTGCGATGCATTTGAACTTGAAATTCTGAATGGGAAATATTGGGAAGATAAAAATGGAGAACTGACATTTATTAATAAAAATGGAGGTAGCGTAATCGATTATTCAATATGCACACAAGGCATGATTCCAGTCCTAAGTAATTTCTGTATAGTTTCCAGAATCGAATCACACCACTTCCCAAACAAACTTATTTTAAATATGAAAGGTACTAGGGAGACAGTTAATGATGAGGTGGCAACAATATTGCGGTCAATTACACGTTTCAGGTGGATCGAGGATCGGAGAGAAGAATTTATCAGGAGTTTGGAAACGCTAATACAGGATCTGCAATTAAATGATCTTAGCGGGGAGGAAATTGTTAAAACTTTGACAGAATGTTTTAAAAAAGCGGGGGAAAAATTCAAGGTTAAATACGCAATGAACCAGAAGGACAAAGGGTGGTACATTAATGAATGTAGAAAGAAGAAGAAGTTTGTCGAAAGTAGTCTTTTAAAGTTTAGAAAAGGAAGTACAGATGAAAGCAGAAAAAATTATGCCAAGAGAGAAAGGAATATAAAGAATTATTAGGAGAAACAAAACTAGCATGGCAAAATAAGAAATCCGAAGAAATGAGAGTCGCGACTGAAAGTGGGAACATTGCGGACATATGGAAAGCGATAAGGGAACTCAAAGTAAAGTCCATAAATCGGACAAGAATAACGCCCGGGGAATGGAGAAGTCACTTTGATAGGGTGCTGGGAAATGAGAGGTTAAGATATAATCAAGGAAATATAGTTGAGATCCCTGACCCAATTCATGTTCAATTACTGGATCAGGATATTTCGAAAAATGAAGTGGTTTTTTCCATTAAATGTTTAAAGAATGGTAAAGGACCTGGAATTGATGGAATACCAGGGGAATTCTTGAAAAATATGATATCATCCAATAAATTATTAGACGGTTTGAAAACTGCGTTCAGCAAACTTTTTAATGGAGGAGATTATCCGGAAGCCTGGGCGACAGGTGTCCATCCAACCGCAATACAAAGGGAAAGGTGGGGCACAGATACCAGAAAGTCACAGGGGAATTTGTCTCTTGTCAGTGTTCGGAAAAATATATTGTAAAGTACTTTACGAACGAATAAGACAATAGGCTAAAGAGAACAATAGGCTCTCAAAATATCAGGCAGGTTTTAGAGAAGGGTACTCCACGGTGGACAACGTATTTGTTCTGAGAACATTAATAGATGACAATCTGAAAATGAAGGGGGGTAAATTATTTTGTGCATTCATTGATTTTAAGATGGCATTTGATACTGTGGACCGAAGCGCACTTTGGGAAAAATTAAATCGGAAAGGATTGTCTCATAAAATGATACATGCTTTAATGTCAATTTATAAATATGTTAAATTTTATATAAAAGTAGACCAAGGGCACATTACAGAGATCAGTGAAGCCAATCGGGGAGTGAGACAAGGTTGCATTTTATCACCAATGCTATTTAATCTATTCGTTGATGATATTGTAGACGTAATGCTAGAAGGATAAATTGAAGCTCCGGAGATAAGAAATGTTAAAGTCCCAGTCCTGTTGTATGCAGATGATTTAATTATCTGTTCCAAGACAATCAAGGGATTGCAAAGAGGTCTTGACCTACTGGAAATATACTGTAGGATTTGGGGATTGACTGTAAATGTTAGTAAAACAAAAACAATGACCTTTAAAAATGGGACGGTTTATGGTAGAGCAGAAGAATGGGAATACAGAGAACAAGTACTTCAAAACGTGAAACATTTTGAATATCTTGGTACGACATTGAAAATGAACGGGAAGTGGAAAAAACATATTGATATAGCATTATTTAAAGGGAGGGGACAACTTAACAGTGTACTCGGTATTCTGGGTCGAGTGCCTGATATTCCAGTCAGCACATTAGAAAAAATGTATGGAGCGATGGTCAGGCCAGTAATGCACTATGGTAGTGAGATTTGGGGTTTCCAAAGAACGGAAGTACTAAATAAGGTATATACGCATTTTCTAAAATATATTACAGGACTTAGTAAGGCCGTTTCTAACTGTGGAATTTTATATGAATTCGGGTCATTCCAGGACGACATTGACTGTAAAATTCGTGTACTCAAATACTGGTTGCGAGTAATCCAAGGTGAACAAACAATGCTTAGAGCAATTTGTTACGACCACCAAATTAAAAACATAGATGTTAAATTTTGGGCAGACGAGGTTAGGAGAGAACTCCAAAAGATTGGGATGGGCTTGATATGGGAAAAAGGGACTGAAAATCGCAAGAACGTGTGGAGAAAAATAAGGAGGAGGTACTTAGATATAAGCCAACAAGATACTTTCACCGAATGTACAGGAAAACGCTCACTATGTTTACAAATAGACCTAAAACACGCCTGGGGAAAAGAATCGTATATACTCAACCTAGGATTTAAGGAGACATCAGGGCTTGCTTGGTTTAGGCTAGGGGCATGGAAATTTCTAAAAATTAGCGACGATCACGATATGCGAATATGTCCAATGTGCGGGAACTTTGAAGATGAGATACATATATTAGGAAAACGTAATGATTTAGAATATTGGAGACGTCAATTATTACCGGAAAGATTTCTAAATTCAAATCGGGAAAGATTGGCATGCTACGAGTTATTGGTAAATCCAGATAATTGGATAAACCTCGGTAAATTTCTGGACAAAACGCGGAAAATAAGGACAACGCTCATTCATGAATAAATATATGTTATCAAAATGCAATACCATTAATTATTAACAATTATGTATAAATTAATTAGTGTATAATGCTATTGTGTTATTATTTAATTGTAATATTATTGTGTTTTCTTTATGTAATTGTAATGTTAATGTTTTTAGTGTATAATGCTATTGTGTTATTATTTAATTGTAATATTATTGTGTTTTCTTTATGTAATTGTAATGTTAATGTTTTTAGTGTATAATGCTATTGTGTTATTATTTAATTGTAATATTATTGTGTTTTCTTTATGTAAGTGTAATGTTATTGCTTTTTTTGTTGTTTATTTTTCTTTACACTAGTACCAATTATTACTTTACTGTAACGGACTGTCAACAGCACGTACGGCTTACTGCCCGTGCGACCCATATTTATAAATAATATAATAATAATAGCTTTATTTTACCTGGCAGAGTTAAGGCCTTAAGGCCCTGTCTATCACTCAACCAGGTTTAAAAAATACAAAAGAAAAGTCTTAAATCTAAATTACAATATATATATAAACGATTACAAGTTATGAATACAATACAATTGTACATAACTTACTTTTTGTCTAATAAAGTCCTACTACTACTACTACTACTACTACTACTACTACTACTACTACTACTACTACTACTAATTAAAATACAAATATTTTTATTAATATAATTAAAGAGTTTGGAAGTTATTAAATTCATGTAATAAGTAATAACATACACATCTCTTATTCAACTCAAGATCGGATCTTGGAGTGAGATGAGATGAAGCCAGCATATTTATAAAAACCCTCTCCTTACAGGTCGTTTCCCTATAAGGTCCGAAAGGCGTGGCACATATAAAATACCTACAGAGAGAGAGAGACAGAGACAGAGAGAGACAGAGAGAGAGAGAGAGAGCGAGAGGAGAGAGAGAGAGGAGAGAGAGAGAGAGAGAGAGAGGGGGTAGGTTAAACTAAGGAAAAAAGTAGAGATAATAATAATTACTGGAAGCCTCACTGACCAGCTGTACTATGTAAAGACGTAAATATCTTATCTGTTTCCTACTCGATAAATATTGGAACGTGTCCGATCATTCTGTATAAATTAAAACATGGTTTATGGAACTCTGGTGGCAGATGCAGTATTTCGAACATTGTTTCTTCCTATTTTTCTAGAAATTGATTAATTAAAATTAGTCCAGAATCAATATGACCCAAATTGAGAAAGTTCACATCTTCCGTTAGATGTTTCCATCGACGAATGCAAATTTATTTATGTATGCATTCAAATAGGTTCGTTGCGCCGAATTTTGATCGCCTCTGTGAGTTCGAAAGCTTTTTAAAATTCATACATACATTGATGTTACCAATCAAATGCTTTTATCCATAAATATCCGATAAAAATTTGCATACAACGAAGGTTAGACTAAAGTAGTTAGTACAGGACATACAGATTGGTTTTCGATGCTATTGAAGAGTATTAGCTTCGACATTGGTATTACTAGTTCAAGCCTTGATTACTAACTACATTAATTAGTTGACGTAGAAAGTGCAATACGGCGACCAGGATGTAATCTGTTCAGTATGGTACAGAAATAAATTATACAGTGGTATTAAGTAATTGAACCACAGGGCATTGATTTGAACCCTTTCTTCACGTGCTTCATTCTAGTCAGCTAATGCATTATGAACACTAAAATACCAATATTCAGATCATCTCAGATAAATTACATCTATACAGGGTTTAAGTAATATTTTAAGTGGTAGATTTTAAGTTTGGAAATTAATTGCTTGGTTAAAATGAAAGTAAGGTAAAGTCAAGTGATCCCATTACAGGTCATTGGAGAACTTGGGTAGTAGGAGTTTTCTAGACCAGGACTGTTAATAAGTGCTCACTAGATGTGAAAAGGCGGTCGGTTCCTCCTACAGGTGCACACCCAATGAAACAACATACCAGACAAATGTGCCTAGCAGTATATTATCTTGTCAGCCTATCCGACTTAGATTGACTAATGACAACACTACATTAAGATCAACATTGTGGAGAACTTCTCAACAAAAGTAGCGAAGAAATATATCTGCTTCTTTTTCTTCTACTACAAGGTTTAGGCTGTGCAGCCTGTTCCGGCGAAGTTAAAAGTGGAGTCCATCTTCTACGTGATCGGCCAACATCTCTTGTTCCTCTGGGATTATACAGGAAGGTTCTTTTTGGTATTCTTTCGTTGTTCATTCTCATTAAGTGTTCTGTCCATTTCTTATTATTTTCGCTGATTTTATCTTCAATTTTATATATATTTAATTCTTCTCGTATAGTTTCATTCCTTATTCTATCCGCTCTTGTGCATCCTTTCACATTACGTAAAAACAGCATTTCCGCAGTCTGTATCCTGGTTTTATCCCTTGATTTCATTATTCAATTTTCACTTCCATACAACAACTAAGGAACAGCCATTGTTTTATATAATTTAAGTTTCGTATCTTTCCTTGTTTTCCGACCTAAGGTTCTTTTTATGGTTCCACAAATAGCCTGAAATTTATTTACTTTATTTTCTATATCTTTATTTTCTCTATAAGTTATATCACATCCTAAATATTGGAAATGTGATATTTGTTCTATTATTTTGTTAACCAGTACATATTTTGATCTAATTCCATATTTACCAATAAATGCCATTACTTTTGACTTATTTATTGATATTTTACAATTATATCTATTGGCTATTAATTTAAATTTATATGCTAACATTTGGAGCTCATTTTCAGATTCTGCTAAAAGAACAACATCGTCAGCGAATAATAAAGCATTTATTTTATCTTTATTATCAATTAATATTCCTTCATTAGTTAAAACCTTCTTACATTCTTTTAGGATATCGTCCATATAAATATGAAATAATATGGGTGAGAGTGAACACCCTTGTCGTACTCCTTGGTTTATTTGAAAAAAAAATGTCTTATTTTTAGTCAGCTGTGGGTCAATACAAATATTTGTTCCATAGTACAAGCTCTTAACAGTTTCTATAATCTGAATAGGGAGGCCTTTTTCTTTTAGGATATTCCACAATATTTCCCTGTTTACTCGATCAAATGCTTTATCTAAGATATATCTGCTGATGATGAAATATATATTCTGAAAGGCCTTCAGGAAAATAAAGCATACATATATTTTTACAAGTTGAGGACAACGGCACTGACCTAAGAAGGTGCATATTGTAATTATATTTTAGGGTTGAATAGTGAGCACTTATTAACAGTCCTCTTTTAGGCAATCTGCACTTGATGTCAGCCGGGTTGTCAGCCCTGCATGTTGGCCACTTTTACATCCAGAACAAGCATCTGATATTCATTTTTTCATTTTTATTAGAGGTTGAGTCGACCCCAGGACCACCAGATGATTTGGGAAAGTTTAAAAATCCTGACCCCACCAGGACTCGAACTATCTTCCGGTTTATATCGTATTGCCTTAACCAACTATGCTGCGGCGTGCCTTTAAAATCAAAATACTACATCAAAAGAACATAAAGACTCATGGAGGAGTGGACAATTCTTAGCCAGGACACGAAGAGAAGATATGATGGCTATCCCTACGCTTCAGCCGATTTAACCCAGAAAGTTACTGGTACTCATATTTGTGGGAGCTGAATGACCCCAGAGTAGTATGGATAGATGCCAGTTGGTATGTATTTCACTCATTCTCCACCATACGACAATAATGCGTGTCCTGTAGTGTGATACTGGTCGTAAGGAAAGATTTTCCTGATGTATCGTTTCAAAACTGAGAAATCCTTAAACTCTGTTTAAACAAGGGTGAGTAGTCGTATTATACTATTATCCATCTCTTCTTTGATAAGGTTTACGCCTAACTAAAAGAAAATTAATGTGCTTTTATGTTCAATTGAATAAGTAAGAGGAAAAAATAATTATAAATATGGAAGGTTCACCCGAATGGGTATTATTCTTTGCTATATTCTGAGATTGATTTTGTTCTTTCACGGCACTCGGTGATATGATATTGGTTACATCTCTGTCCGCACAATTCACACACACATTTGTCATTCGGGGTGTGGAATGTCTTGTTCTTGCATAATTTGTGGTGGAAGCCGTGAATGGCTAGTCTTGTAATGGTGTGTCTCTGCTCCTGATTCTCCTTGGTCCAATTGCGATCGATCATTGCAGTCGTCCCATAGAAGTCGATATCTATCTCCGCTCTTTTTCATTCTTCTCCGTTCTAGTAGCTTGTTGCTGGCTCCGGTAGATGGTAGGCTGAGTCTTAGATCTTCTATGTAAAAAGTTTCCTTGGCCAGCTCATATGCCAGCCTTGATGGAGCATATTTTCCCACTCTGAGGGCACACTTTAGGAACCGTGCCTTGACTTTCTCAATGCGTTCTAAGTCACTGATTGTCAATTTTTCCCATATTAATTCGAGCCCATACGTGATTATTGGGGATATTGTCGTGTTGAAAAGTGTAGTGGCTGACGTTAGTGATAAGGATGCAATGTTCTTTATTCTATACATCGCTTTCGTGGCTTCTGCTGTCCTTTCTTGTATGTGGTATCTGAACGAGTTCCCTGTGAAAAAATAATTATAAATTTGTATTTTTAGATACCCCGTGCCGATTACCCGGCGTTGCACGGAAATCTACTTATTCCGATCTTCTTGACATAAATGAGCTGGAATATGAAAATTAATGTGTTTTGTGTTTAGTTAAATAAGTAAAAGGAGAAATTTATATCATAATTATTTTTAGATAACCCGTGCTGTTTACCCGGCGTTGTCCGGGAATCTATTCATTCAAATCTTCTTGGCAAAAATGAGCTGAAAGACGAAAATTAATGTGCTTCTTATGATTAGTTGAATAAATGAAATGAGAAATAATTATAAATGTATATCGTAATTATTTTAAGATTACCCATGCTGATTACCCGGTGTTGATCGGGAATCTACTTATCTCGATCTTCTTGGCATAAATGAGCTAAAATACAAAATTCCTTATTGTGAGTTATCCGTAAAAGAATACCCGCCATATGCTGCTATGCTTGGGCAGGAAACTACGTGCTTGTCTCGATCTTCTTGGCTTCAATGAAAGACAAAAATGGATATTGTGAGATAAATATATGCTGTCGCGGACGTTTTTGTAGAGCTTTTTGAGATATTCAATTCTGTGTACATTAATTTTGTGTATTTGTTATGGTTTAGGCAGCGTAAGCCATTTAAGCGTCCAAAGAGCTACTTTTTTCACGTTTTCCATTACAAAGGGCGATTTTAACGGCGTAGGAGTTGAGTATCACAACTCTTTTATAGTCTATGTTCATCCCGCGAGTCTCCTGAACATTTTGCAAGAAGCCCCATCACAATCGGATTAACGGTATGGCAGCACATAAAGTACAAACAAACATTTTTATATATTAGATGGATTGAAACCATATGGAAAATGGCAGTCTTATGGCCCGAGTTACTACTTTTTATACCCAAGCACTTTCAATATACTCCTGTTTGCCTTATGATTGTGTAAGATGACACCTAGTTAAACATATTATCATAATAATACACATTTTGTATCTTATATTTATAATGGGAATGTTCATAGAATTTGTATCGAGTAATAATTATTTTACACACATAAGTAACATTTTGGAAAAAATTGTTGAAAAACAAAATTTATTTTATAATCTATTATTTTAAGTGGAAATGCCTTTTACCAACTTAATTAGAAAATCAATGTGAAATATTTTAATGTACACTTTGCATATTAAGAAATACATCTTTTTAATCCTAATGACATATTATCAAATTATAAGTGGCACCTTACCCAGTATAAGGATAAGGTTAAGATACCACTATTTTAAAAAACATTAAGTATAGAAAACTGTGAAGACTATAGAGTGAGTATTTTCAAAGATGGTACATGAAGCATTCATTAATATTTTATAATTGTTAAGAATCCGTAGTTCTTATTAGTTAACTTACGTTTCTCGATTATATCCTAACAATAGCATCTTCTCCTCACTTACCTTACACACACACATACATACACACAACAACACGCACACGCCCACGCACGCACGCACAAAAAACACACACCAAAAAACAAAAAGAAAAAAACAACAAAAACAAAAACAAAATCAAAACAAATAAACAAACACACACAAAATACAACAAAAAAACACAAAGTAACAAAAACACACACACTCACAAACAAACACCAAAACACACACAAACACAAACTCATAAAAACACACACACAAACCCCACACACTCGCAAACACACAAACAAAACACCACCACAGAACACATACACACTAACAAAAACACACACAAACCAAACACACAAACACACAACAGAAACACACACACAAACACAAAACAAATCAAAAAAAACGTAAAAAAAAAAAAAAAAAAAAAAAAAAAAAAAAAAAAGAAAAAAAAAAAAAAAAAAAAATAAAATAAAAAAACAAAAAAAATAAAAAATAAAAAAAAACAAAAAAAAAAAAAAAAAAAATAAAACAAAAACAAGAAAAAAAAAAAAAAAAACAAAAAAAAAAAGAAAAAAAAACAAAAAAAAAAAAAAAGAAAAAAAAAAAAAAAAAAAAGAAAAAAAAAAAAATAAAAAAAAAAAAAAAAAAAAAACAAAAAAAAAAACAAAAAGAAAAACAAAAAAAAACAAAAAAAGAAAAAAAATAAAACAAAAATAACACACAAACACACAAAGAAAAAAAAACAAAAAACACAAATACAAAAAACAAAAACACTCAAAAAAACAAACAAAACACACACAAACACACAACAACACAAACACAACACACACACACAAACACACACACACAAACACACACACACTCACAAACACACACACAGACACACACAAACACACACACACACCAATACACACACGCACACAAACACACACACAAACACACACATACACAAACACTCACACAAATACACGCACACACAAACCCGCACACAGAGAAACACACACACAAACACACAAAAACACACACAAACACACACAAATACACACACATACACACACATAAAAACACACGAACACACATACACACAAACACACATAAACACACACAAACGCACACACGAATACACTTACACACAAACACACACACACAAACACTCACTCAAACACACATACAAACACGCACAAACACACACACACACACGAACACACACAAACATCACACACAAACACACACAAACACGCACAAACACACAGAAACACACACAAACACACGCAAACACACACAGAAACACACACACACTAACACACACAAACACACACACAAACGCACGCACACAAGCACACGCCCACAAACACATGCACACGAACACACGCACACAAACTCACGCACAAACACACACACAAGCACACACACAAACACGCACACGTATATATATATATATATATATATATATATATATGTATATAGTATTTAGAGGATGTGAAAAATATGAGTATCAAAAACAAGCAAGTGATATTAAGAATAAAATAAATAAAGGTAGGGTAATAACAACAATGATAAATTGAGTCTTATGGAACAGACATATAACCAGTTACAAATATATAATTGAATAGTGAGAAGCACTGTCACATATGGAGCTGAAGTTTGAAAATTTAACAAAAAATTAGAACAATAACTTATGTCGATGGAAATGGATTTCATAAGGAGAGCACCAATATGTTCAAAATTAGGAAAAAAAAAGAAATACTGTCATACGAGAAAAATTAATATTAGATATTTAATAGTAGATTATATAAGATACAAGAAATTAAATTGGAATAGGCATTTACGTCGAATGCAAGAAGAAAGGTTACCCAGAAAAACATTGGAATAGTGTCCACCTGGAAGAAGAAGGGAAGAAAGACCTCGAAACTCATAGATGCAAGACATACGAACTGGAATGAGAACAAGAGGAATTGAGGACATGGAGTGGATGGATAGAGACGAGTTGATAAGGAAAATAAAACTTTAGGCACAGACAGTTTTAAATATTGAAAATCTATATATAAGTAAAAGAAATACCCCGTGAAAGGCGAAGCCCTCCTACAATATAGAAGCTCATTATTTGACGTGGTGAGCGATTTTACGTTGGGTAATGAAGGAGAATTCCATCATCCCTTTACCAGATTATTTATGTCTTCTTTAACGTCGTGGAAGGGCTGAAATGTTTTGCTCAGTGGACTTTTTTCAAGCTTGAGATTCTTTAATGTGATGTAAAAATCTCTATACGACAGGGGATTCGCGCCTTTATTTGCTTTCTAAAGGAAAACATGTTTAAGATTTTTAGGATCTTAAAATCCCTTGTTGAAGAATTTAAATATCTTGGATCTATAGTAGATAAATCTGGTACTTGTGAAAAATATATTATTAACAGAGTAAATTGTGCAAGGAAGGCGATTACATCTCTGAATGGTCTTTTATGGAATAGAAATTTGACCAGAAAACAAAAAAAGAGATTATACAGACAATAATAGAAAGTATACTTACATATGGATCAGAAAGCTGGACAATAAATGAAAGGATGCTGAAAATAATCTTGGCGACAGAAAGGGATGGATTACGGTAAAGTATGAGAATATCCAGGCTACAACATATTCGAAATACATATATCAGACAAGAAATGGATGCACAAGAAACTGTTACCGAAAGGATAACAAAGAGAGCTTTACAGTGGTATGGACATGTACAACGAATGTCGGAAGACCAGTGGCCTAAACAGGTGTTAGATTGGATGATGCCAGGCAGAAAGAAGAGGGGAAGAAATAGAAAAACATGGTATGAGGGAATATATGATGCCATGATGAAGAGGGGTATGGAAGAGGGACAATGGGAAGACAGGAATCTCTGGAAAGCAGGAATCAAGGGCGAACTGCTGTAAAGTGGAAAGCCTGTATTAAGTAAGTAAAATTCCTTTTACCGCGCACTTAGGACATTATGGTAATCTCTAGTCCACCTGCACCAACGTTCTGTCAAGGAACTGAATCTGGGCGTTCCAGTCTGAT
Source organism: Diploptera punctata (assembly GCA_030220185.1). Taxonomy (NCBI): domain Eukaryota; kingdom Metazoa; phylum Arthropoda; class Insecta; order Blattodea; family Blaberidae; genus Diploptera; species Diploptera punctata. The sequence continues at coordinate 2,097,490 of JASPKZ010008902.1, forward strand.
ATTAAGATACCTTGCTTGCTGTCTGAGTTTCCGCATTACTTTATAAAATTGACCTTTTTCAGACAGTAGGCTATATATAGAACGTGCAATGAGCAACTAATATACACTACATAAGATAAACGTTGTATTTCAGAATATGGGTGCTCATTTATGTAAGCTATTTATTAATTAAATACATATTTTTTAAATCCCGCATATATATAATATATATATATATTATAAATATATTTTTGACATTTGGCAAAGAAGGCAAATATGATATGAAAAGAAAAATGAATGCTTGAGTCGGGATTTGAACCCGAGTCTCTAACCTCTGTACGTTTAGCGCTCTAACCAACTGAGCTACCCAAGAATTCCAACACAAACATACATTTTTCTTATACATGTAGTATTCTCAATTCACACAAGAGGTAGCGGAAATTTGTTCCAACTGACATCTAGTGGCTAACATAAAAGTTAAGCAATTTTTTTTAAAGAGAATATTTACTTTGTAGCAGTAACGCTTGTATATATAGATTGTTATAAATATAAAAAAAAATGCTTAACTGTTATGTTAGCCACTAGATGTCAGTTGGAACAAATTTCCGCTACCTCTTGTGTGAATTGAGAATACTACATGTAAAAGAAAAATGTATGTTTGTGTTGGAATTCTTGGGTAGCTAAGTTGGTTACAGCGCTAAACGTACAGAGTTCGGGTTCAAATCCCGACTCAAGCATTCATTTTTCTTTTCATATCATATTTGCCTTCATTGCCAAATGTCAAAAATATATTTATAACACCTATATATACAAGCGTTACTGCTATAAAGTAAATATTCTCTTAAAAAAATTGCTTAACTGTTATGTTAGCCACTAGATGTCAGTTGGAACAAATTTCCGCTACCTCTTGTGTGAATTGAGAATACTACATGCATAAGAACAATGTATGTTTGTGTTGGAATTCTTGGGTAGCTCAGTTGGTGAGAGCGCTAAACGTACAGAGTTTAGAGACTCGGGTTCAAATCCCGACTCAAGCATTCATTTTTCTTTTCATATCATATATATATATATATATATATATATATATTGTCATAAAAATTGTAATGTAGCACCAAAACTTCCGAAGAATCTGGATTATCCAGCTGGCAAAGATATTCATTGCACTTGTTATTTAAGCCCTTCTAAAATGCCATAACCATTAATGTTTTCAGTTTCTTCGATGTCGCAGTGTTACAACTTCTGCAAACCTAACTTTTTCTTACATAATTATTTACATAATTTTTGTTAATACTAATTGCCAGTAAAGAACATAATTTCCAGTTTAAATGCTTTTAGTTAGAGACGTATTTCATGGTATTTTGTTACTAATAAACCTAAAGATCGTAGATTAATTCTAGATATGTAATAGTCCTAGAATACAGTAACACGTATTTTTATAATATTTTGTTACATCTTGCTTGCAAGCTGTTTCCCTTATTCTAAAACTACTAGAGCTCTCCTGGTCTAGGCCAATTCTACACAGAAGTTTTGGTCTATCAGTTGGTAAGAATATTAACTTCGTTATTATAGAATAACCAATTGTTCGGCCTGCGGAAAGAAATCTAACATGCGGTGTTAAAACAAATAACTTTTACTGTATATTTTGCGAACTGCAGTGAACTCAAAAGAACGACTTTCCTTGAGTTATATGTATTTAAGCTTATTTTTATATCCTTAGGGCCGAGAAAGTTAAACAGAAACTTTAGGAAACATCAGCTGAATGTATCGTATTTAAAACAAATTATCATTAACTAGAGTTTTGTTGGTAGATTGTGGAATAAAATGGAATGTGTATGGTTATAACGTATTCAAACAATTTGTTTTCGCTTTCAATGAAGAGAAGGGTTGAATAAAGGGGAGAGGGAAAGGTGGTTGGAAGACTAAACAAAGTGCTCGTTCAACTTTCTACGAATCGTATTTAAATGAAAATGCAATTTTCTCCAAAACAGAAAGGATACATTTTAAAATGTGTTCCAATTTAAAGAATGTTTCTTGTAATTAAAAGTTTGCAGTAATATCAAAATTATAGATACAATGTTAATGCAGCCTCAATTTCAATATCACTCGTATTTTCCAAAGCGGTTTTCGATATATCTCGTTGACGATTGTAACGTTAAATTGTTCGGCATGTAGATGTATATTTAACACTTTATATAACAAAGGATATATTTTAGTTGCTAAATACATAATAAATAGAGCCAAATAATCAGTAAAGTAACTTAAATTAGCAAATAATCAATAATGAGCAATTAAATATGAACGATTATAAAAAAATAAATCAATTCATACTCTTCAAACGTCAGATCGATAATTTAATAATAGTAATAATAATAGTAATAATAATAATAATATTAATAATAACAATAAATCTTAAAAGAATTGAAGACTACGCCAATTTTGGAATATATTAAACAGTACCAACTAAATTGGAAACACCATCTTGAAAGAATGAGTTCAAATCGGATCCCCAAAGCTGTTTATAATTATATACCAAGAGGACGAAGATCACTGGGCCGTCCTATGAAACGCTGGAGGGAAAATTTTCTATAGGATCGTAACAGGCCTTGGCCTAATACTTGGAAGGAAGAAGAATAATAACAACAACAACAACAACAATAACAACAACAATAACAACAATAACAACAACAATAACAACAACAATAACAACAATAACAACAATAAAAACAATAATAACAATAACAATAATAACAATAATAATAATAATTAATAATAATAATAATAATAATAATAATAATAATAATAATAGATTATTTTAAAAGGCAGAGTTAAAGCCTTAAAGCCTTGTCTACCACTCAACCAAACTTCGTTTAAAATTTTCTAATTTTAATATTGCCAAATGTCCACGTCTATAGTCTCAGGGTAGCGTCGCTACCTCGCACATAGTGGGCTAATCTTCATTATCATATTCGCCGTGTTTAGTATGGATATGTGTGAATGGTGTGTTATTTCTTTATGTTTTCTTGACTCGGAAGAGATTCTAACATTGAGCTGATCATTCATCCGGGCAAACTTTCCATTCCCTTATGTGTTAAAGAAGTATATGATTGATACATAGTTTAAAATCCCTCTCCCGACAAGTACGTCACTGTAAGGCCCGAGTATCGTGTGGCATGTAAAAAGTATCTATAAGTTGATAGATTAAACTAAACTAATAGAATGTAATCAAGTCCCAATTGGTTGTAATGTAATTTGCTGCATCTCATCTTTCTCTATCTTCCTCTCTAGTTTGATCATTGTAGATACTTTTACTTTAGGTATATGCCTCACGCCTCCCCGTGCAGGTATACAACCTGTCGAGAGAAGATGTTTTAAACTCTGCATCACATAGGCCTAGATAGCTTATTTTTACCATACAAGAACATAGAGGACCTCAGAGTCTATAGAAAAACCAGCTCTTTTCCGGGACTATTGTGACATCATAATATATTTAATTAAATCATACATTCATACTAAACAAGAAGTATATACATATTTTTTTCCAATGGCACCAATGTTCTCTTAAACATTTCAGACATTCTCTCCTGATACATCTGAAGTTGAGGCTATAATGAGTGACACATGACAAAAGAAGCACCAGGAGAGTCCTTATGACTAAATTTAACTTAAATTCCAGATCTTGAGCGATCAAAGGAATAATTACCTTTAAGGAAAAATGAATGTGGGCTTAGTGAGAATCGAACCCGGGACCTCATGACCTGTAGTCAGAAGCTCTGACCATAAGACTATGGGGCTGGTCTAGAAGGCGAATATGTTATGGATGGTTAAGATGATCAGTTTCTGAAATTTGTCTTGCAGGTGAAAAAAAAAAAATGTTCGAAAAAAAAAACTCCCAAGGAAACTTGTCCCAAACTAAGATCGAATATGGGTTCGCTGAGTCTGAGGCAATGACGTTAGGCTTCTCTTAGACCACAGCAATAGACCATCTTATCTCTTCTTGTTATTATTTTAATATCGCTGATCTAGATTTTTACAGAACTGCCCTCTAGTACGACCAAAGTTTGTTTAGGTATACTCTGAAACTATTATTATTGTTATTATTATATTGGACGAATACGATAACTGGGATTTCAAAATAAATTTAGAAAAAAAACATTTTATACGGGATGTGGAGCAGAAACCGAAGATTTAATATTAGGAGATCAAAAGGGGGTATATTAGAGAATGTGATGCATTTGAGTATCTGAGAGTAAAAGTAGATAAAGAGGATAAACAAGGAAATTATATTAAGAACAGAATAAATAAAGGCAGAGCAATAACATTAATGATGAATGGAGTCTTATGGAACAGACATATAACCGGGAAAAATAAGTTAGAAATATATAATTCAATAGTGAGAAGTACATTCACATATGAAGTTTGGAAATTCAACAAAAATTAGAACAAAAACTTATGTCGTTGGAAATAGAGAGAGCAGCAAGATGTTCAAAATTGAAAAAAAAAGTAATACTGTCCTACGAGAAAAAAATAATATTGGATATTCAATAATAAATTATATAGCATATACGAATTAAATTGGTATGGGTACGTACAACGAATGCAAGAAGAAAGGTTATCCAGAAAAAAAAAACATTGGAATGGTGTCCACCTGGAAGAATAAGGAAAGGAAGACCTCGAAACTCGTGGATGCAAGAAATAAGAACTGGAATGAGAACAAGAGGACTGAAGGGCATGGAGTGGATGGATAGAGACGAGTGGAGAAGGAAAATAAAACTTTAGGCACAGAAATATGTGTAAACATTAAAAATGTGTATATCAATATAAATTATTATTATATTATTATTATTATTATTATTATTATTATTATTATTATTATTGGCATACAGAATGTAAGTTAATTGAATCGAAGAAAATGTCTAATTTTAGAGGTTGCAGACAAATGATGTTTAGACAGGGAGTTTAAAACAGACCTGTTGAAACTTGCACACTGGTTGTGAAAAGACTTACCCGCATCAGGTGCATTACCAATGAAACAACAGAATTGACAAGTGACTAACAGTGTCTTACCTTGACAACCTCCCGATGTAGGGTTGAACAGGAGGAGTAGGGCATATCTGATCTAAAAAAAAAACTATTTGAGTTACCAGTTGTAACAGTTGTTTATATTTGACTCTGTTAAAATTAAATAAGATTATATAATAGTATGAGATCATAATGGACCTTAAACGAAATTGGGTGAACCCAGCTATTGAGAACTAATCACAATATTTTCAAAATGTAGCTTTAACAGAATATGCAACATTGTTAGCTAGTAATGAGTAGTTTTTTTTAAAACCTATTTTTAAAAATACAATTGATTCAATCTTAACACCTGGGTTTGGTATAATTAAATTAATTAATTAATACGAAACCAAATTTCTTCGGTTTTTTCTCTATGGCGCAACAGGCCTAGAAGACCCTTGGCCTATCAGCCGAGAGCTGGTCTCGCATCTACGTGTGTTAGTGTGTTGATCACAGAGGTGGACGATCATCTTGCCAGTGTAGGGATGACACGTGGTCAGCATGTCGGGTCCCTTAGTCTTTATAGCTGGAGTCGTTAGTTATTTTAGTTACACAAATTCCTCACGATACTGGGTGAGCATCGGTCTCATACTGGCCGAAATTTTTTCATAACGCAAGTCCCGTGGCTCTATACCAAGGCATCAAGCTTTAAACCGATCCATTATGGAATGGTACATTTCTTCGATAGTATTATCTATAATTTGAATGAAAATAATTTTTAACTATGGTCCACCAGTGTGGTCTCGGGGTAGCGTCTCTTCCTCGTAATGCAGCGGGCTCGGGTTCGATTCACGTTCGGGATAACTTTCCTGAGTGAAGGAAACTTTAAGGACCGAACGTTCTCCGAGTATCATCTGTTCATCATAATCGTCATTGTCATATTCTGTTTAGTATGGATGTGCTTGTGAATGGTATGTTTCGTCTTAATATTGTGTTGCCTCGGAGAAGGCCGTGACATTGAACTGATCCCTCATTCAGGGAGGCCCTCCTTGTCCTGTATGGTCAAAAAAGTATGTGTATGAGCTATAGTTAAATCCCTCTTCCGACAGGTCGTGTCACTGTAAAGCCACCCGTGCGGTACGTAAATGTACCTATAAGGGAGAGGTTAAACTAAGTAGATTGTATGGTATTTTTTAACTGTAATATGTACTAAAAAGTTATTTTAATAATATTAAAATAATAATTATTATTATCAGTGATAGGTAATTAAATTTGAATAATGAATATTTAGTAATTGACAATGAAAATTCGGTTTAAAAAAACATTAAATATTAATTGGTAAATTATAGTAAATAATAATAATAGTAATAATAATAATAATAATAATAATAAAATACATTTAAAGAGAAAATGATTAATAATAACATAACAAATATCAACTAATCATTAATAACAAATTATGAAACAGCGAAATGATGATGATGATAATAAGAAGAGGAAGAAGAAGAAGAAGAAGAGGAAAAAGAAAAAAACGACAGCGACGAAAACACAACAAAGACGAAAGAGAAGAGAAGAGAAGAGAAGAGAATAGAAGAGAAGAGAAGAGAAGAGAAGAGACGAGAAGAGAAGAGAAGAGAAGAGAAGAGAAGAGAAGAGAAGAGAAGAGAAGAGAAAGAGAAGAGAAGAGAAGAGAAGAGAAGAGAAAGAAGAATAGAAAGTAATATAATATAAGATAAGAGAATATATATATAGATATAATATAATATAATATAATATAATATAATATAATATAATATAATATAATATAATATAAATAATATAATATAATAGAATATAATATAATATAATATAATATAATAAATATAATATAATAATAATATAATATAATATAATATTAAATATATACGATTGATGATAATAAGTAATAATAATAATAATAATAATAATAAATAAAAATGAAATGACCTAACAAATAATTAACAATAAATTTTTAGTTGTATTATAAATGTAATAATTAAATTCTAGTTTTTTGAGATAATACGAGATGCAACAAGCCGCCTCTGAGAGTTTAAACACTGCATACAAATGACAAGTTTGACCGGCCTGAGTCTTGTTTGAGACAGACAATTGTCAACCGCGGGGAGTCTATCATTGACCTCAGCTTGTCGTGTTTCGAAATTTCTCAATTTGGGCACCTTAACCTTGTGTTTAGATATTCTTGTGTATGAATGCACATCTTGACCCCCAAACATCCGAGTTCAATGTTCGTAACAGCTGTAACTCTCAAATCCTATTATGACCCAGATTTATGGACACTCATCATTTCTCTATAATGAACCGTACAATTAAAGTGTATTAAGGGAAGTTCAGGCTTAATTACCCATATAATTATAGTCACATGGATCAATGTAATGATTCTTAAGGTACGTACACACTTTTGCGCTGCGCCGCACCATGTTCGTTAGATTTGTATGGGGTTTCAAGCTGCGCACGCGCGGCGCATTCGCGGCACACATGCAGCGCACTATGATCCACTCATTGTCGGTTTTTTCCACGAACACTTTGAGTGTTTGCTGCTCAGATTTGGACTGGAGCGTGAGATGTTCGTTGTTTTCCGCGCGCACCTGTAGGTTTTATTATTTAAGTATGGAGTGATCAGAAGGGGACATATTAAAACTTATAGATTTTTATAGAAACGTCCCATTATTGTGAGATCCTCAACATAAGGATCATTTTGAAAAAAAAAAACATTGAAAGGAGATACCTGGAAGGCAATAGGAGATCAGATGGATATATCTCTGGATATATGCAGGAAGAAATTGATTACTTTACTTTCTTCCTACCGGCGTCAGAAAAGTAAAATAAAAAGTAACCAAGGTACATGAAAATATAAGTTGTAATATATACTATTTTTTCAATGCTTAATTATTACAATTCGTAAATACAATTGGACGGCGCTATGCATCAACCGACTAAGCGCAATTTAAAAAAGTTTTTGATGTCATCTATTGCACTGGCTCATGAAGTACACAATTTAGCGCCAAATCTTTAAATATAGCCTTATTATTAAATAAAAATGTAAACGCCATCAGTCCTATCAGAGATTCAGTGTTTTGCAACAAATGCGATAGAGACATGGTTGGTTACAACTGCTCTGCAAAATGTCTACTAAAGGTTTGTGGGTTTGCTATAGCGCAGGAGGTTCGTTGAAATTAATAATTCCGACGAACACAAGACGAGCAGCGCGCTCGCCGCGCGTGTTCGCGGCGCGCAAGTGTGTACGAACCTATACAAGGTCTAATTCTTAAGGGTGAAATTCGAGAATTCCTTAAACGTGTCAAACATCTTCAGGAGGCTGTGCCAATATCTGCTTCTCAGATAACACTGGGCTCAACTACTGGATCAATTGAAAGAATGTTCACATGCTTTTAAATATACCCATTTTTGTGCTTTGATAAAAAAGACATTACCAAAGATACAGGAAAAATCAATTAAAATATGTATAATTTCTTAAGATATGATAATGACCATATCTAAAAAAAATACACACATGCGACTTGTCTAGTTAACACCCTATACATTTTATATAAATAATTTAAAAATGTTTTTCTCTTCTAAACTTTGTAGACCTTTTTAACACTCCACAATAACAGTTTCAAGTCAATTCCCTGGACCGATCGCCTGTAGTGAGCAAGAACATTAGACAGGTGCATGCTGGCGAGCCTCTCTATTTGTGGTTAGTAAGCATTAAGCCGGGGCTACCGCCAAACACACCACACGGCAAGGACACACACCCAGATTCAAGAGGAGGTTTTAAAACCCCCATTCGGAATTGCAGTTGGGCCGTAAGAATGTAAAGTAGGGAGTCTATAGATTATCCCAGGACCAATAACCATTTAAATAGCCATTTAATAATTAATTAAAATGTCACAGTGAATTTTCTTAAGGCATAAGAATTCACACATTATGGTAACAAAAATTCAGTATCATACAATGGAAGACATTATATGCATATCTCTGTTGAAATTAAATAAGTGATTTGCATATAATAATTCATTTACTCGTATTTGGCATAATGCCAGGTCGAGGGGATGAAATGAGATGAAACCGCTACTACTACAACTAACAAGGGAACTATCAAACATTGCATGTTGAAACATACCTTGATATTTCTCCCAGATAAGGGTTGTGATGTGCCATGTCCAAAAGATTATCTGCCATTTTTAATTGGAAGGCACAGAAATCGAAGCCAGAATGCCCCATGTGCGGGGCAAGTGGACATCTCTGGCTCATAGAGCGGAGTGAAGTGAGACGGGTGCGGCGCGTGGATTAAATGCGCTGCAAACAGGAAATCACTACTGGCATAAGTAAGCATGCGACTGACATCACGCTCACTTCACTCATCCTCCTCTCCCCACTCCATGCGCGAGCGAACGGCATGCAGTGAGTGTTAACCAATCTACCGAGTCTGCAGTTATATTACTTGCGTGTAATTTAAATGAGAGATTTAGCGCTGCCTTTCTGTTAAAAACGGCAGATAACTTTTTTGGACACGGTTTTGGTACATACATAACAATGGTTATCTGAGAGAAATTTCAAGGTAGGTTTCGACATGAAATGGTTGATAGTTCCCTTGTAAGTGGTGAAGACTATGCGTCGCCCACTGTGCTATACCCTGCCCACTCTTAAAGTGATCCTCGTCAAAACAAAACCATGTGACCTGCTCGCTTTTCATTGGTTATGGACACCGACGTACGTTGTAGAAGCAATATCCTTCCGCCATTCGCGCCACAATTACTGTCACTGTTGACAGGGAGTTGACACAGCAACAGAAGACTCGATATTTTCAGCCATTTTGTTTCATGAGAATCGACTGAAGCATGACTCAAATGCATCACCCAAATGTAATAAACTATTTTAAGTTGTAATTATTGATTAGGTATATTTTAGAATATTTTGTATGTTTTGAATATCATTATTTTCATTCAAGAAGAATAACAAATATATTCAGAGGACATATTTTTAATTTAATGAAGGGAACTACTTTTTCACGAACTTATTGATTCTACAACGGACGTAGGTGTCCATAACCAATGAAAAGCGAGCAGGTCACATGGTTTTGTTTTGGCGAGGATCATTTTAAGAGCGAACAGGGTATACATACTGGAACCAATTGAGGCTCCTTGGCAACCAAATTACTAGGTGTTATCAATAAGGGTTTCAGCCACTTAACTCTAGCGTATTTAACGGTGTTGGTGTTCAGCCTATGATCACGTAGATATGATATAAATGAGGTGTTAACCTCTCTAGAGCAGGATATCAGAAACCTCACTCGCCGGACAAGCAGATAATCCGAGAGCCGGCATTGTGGAATGAGCTACACTGCTCTAGCTGTATCACAGCACTCCTCATTTCAAGGGTCCATCAGGGGGGGGGCTGGGGAAAATATATCTCGATGAACACCACAGTGCTGTAGCATATGTCCTATTGCGAACAATTGTATTTGTGTTATTTATAATTAACTTTAATTATACTTTAACTATGACAAAAACAAAACTCATGTTAAACGAAAGAGTAACATCTCCGGTTTACATTATAAGTTCATAGGTGTTCAATGTGAGCCCCGTTTGTTACATGACACACATCCAATCTGTAGGCTAATTCTTCCCATACATTAATTAGCATGTCTGGATTGATGACAGCAACAGCTTCTCGAATCCTGTCTCTCAACTCGGGGAGGTTATCAGGCAATGGAGACACATAGACTCGGTTCTTTAGAAAACCCCAAAGGAAAAAAAAAAAAGTCGCACGGGAAGAGATCCGGTGATTTAGGAGGCGACTGGAGATAAACTTTTTCATCTGGAACATGGCGACCAATCCAGAAATGACAGTGTGGAAGGTCTTACGAAAATGCTTACATATGCGTCCCTAGCATTTACAATTGTTACAGGCTCTAAAGCCTACTGATTGCGCTTTAAATGTCGCAGCAACAACATTCTCCTCAGACACTCTTGGTCATCCCACACTTTTACCTTTACATAGAAAACCGGTCGTTGCGAACTGATTATGCCATCGACGGATGTTGTTGGCATTGATATATACCAATGCTGGCTAACCAGGCCTGCCACACAATCACAGGGATGAAGGGAAATGGATGACATTAGCATGGAGAAGTGGTAGAATTAAATTTTTACAGGGGAAAACTGGAGAAACCCCGAGAAAAAAACTGATCTGGGTCCAATATGTCCACTATGAACCCCATATGGAGTGTCTGATACATAAACCCAGTCCCAGAGGTAGAAAGCGAGTGAATAACTACTTTGACCAGGAGCTGGTCTTCCTTGTACATATTTTTTTAAATTCCTGACAAAGATACTTTTATTTAAAATATTGAAGTTACAATAAACAACTGGAAATGAATATCAAAATGTTATATCATGCTTTAAGAATTAATTCCGCTGGGAGTACATCCATAAGACTTAAACTGTCGACTTCCCAGAGGAAAGTGTGTTTAACAGAAGAAAGCGAGAGAGTGAAAAGACTAAGTAAGCCTACAGTAACTAAAAGTTTTTAGGTAATAGAGTGGAAACATAATTGTGTTTTAAGAACGAAAACTTGAAAAGGGACGAGATCCCTTTTGCGGGCGTGGGACTGGAACTGGAATTAGTTCTCTTACGATGTTTTAACTTTGTGTCATACATCTGAAAAGTTCAACTCATTTGCAAGGAGCTTGATGTGGATACAAAGAGACGACTTGACAAAAGGTTCATCTACTTCAAAAACAGATTCAAAGGGGATGAAACCATTTCATAACCATTTTGTATTGAGTCAGGCACATGAATATTTCGTTACACTATTATAGCAGGCTGAATAATATATTTTATCAAAACAAATATAAAATAAAACAAGTGATTCTAGTAAAATTTATGAGTGTACTACAATCTGACCTATAATAGAAAATTACAAATATATCAAACATAATTCAGATCATTTTAACGTATGGTGTTGAAGTTTGGCAAATTCCTACCAGAGAAATGAAAATAATTTTAAGTACAGAAATGAGGATGTTTTAAGATCAGCCGGAAAATCCAGAATGGATACTATACGAAATAAAGAAATAAGGGAAATTATGGGTGTGCAAGAGGAGCCGGACATCATACAAAAAAAAAAATATTACAGTGGCATGGCCATGTCAAAAGAATGCCAGAGCAAAGATTGCCTAAATTAGTTATGGAATGAATCCCAATGAAAAGGAGGAAGAGAGGAAGACCGAAGAAAATTTGGATAGAAGGGGTACAAGCGGCTATGAATATCAGAGGATTGGAGGAAGATCAATGGATGGACAGAGAGGAATGACGTTTGGTTTCCGGAAGACGGCGGCAACTGCCATGATACCGGATGATGATGATGATAGAATTAGATGATAAACATAAATACAGAGTCTACTGGATCAACAAAGGATTATATGAATAATCATATCACTATGATAATATTGCACGTGTCATCCTGATAACATATAAACAGAACTAAGATATGATTCTATATCAAAGATCTTTTTTTTTATTTTGCTGGAATACTGCAGACTTTTCTAGCATAATGTTAGCAAATAACTTATTCTAAGGCTTAACCCCTCCAGGACTAAAGTTGAATTATCAGGATCAGCAGCAGCACTACATCCCGATTCGAGCCTCGGCTCCCCTCAGAACCCTCTTCTAGGTATCTCTGTCTCTAGCAACCAGCCACCACCTCGACTCTCAGCTTTTTCTATAAGCTAGTGTTAGGTATCAATACTAGTAAAATTCATATCAAATTCCGTTGAGGTGAAGTCATATGATGAAAGTTAAAAATTAAATTGTACCTGTTGGTAGGTGCCGTCGTCCTCAACTTTGTTAAAATATTGTATATAAAATTAACTGGAGCGCTTTCGGAAGTTATCTTCCATCTTCTGCAGGTTGAGTTTCCGTTACTTGTTGTTGTTGTGTATGGTGATGTATACTCCAACTGTTTGTAGCAGTAACTGACTTGTTTTTGACGATCTCGTATAATGGGTTTAACTGGGGTGCGTTCTCATTAAGAAGTGAGGTGTTGTTTGTTTCCTTTATAATTTCGAGGTCTTCAAATATATTTATCCCAGCTGGAATGTTTTCTCGGTGGATTATCGTGAGAGTGTTTTCAATTTTGTTCATTCGATGACCTGCGTTAATGAGATGTTTAGCATAGCTTGATTTATCACCCGCGTGTATGAAATCTTTTAGGTGTTCTTTATATCTTGTATTAAAATTTCTGCTTGTCCTGCCAATATAAAATTTATTACAATCTTTACATGTTAGTTTGTAGACTTCGTTGTTGTTTAATTTGTTGTGTTCTTCTATGCCATTGTATATTATGTTGTTTAATTTGTTTCCTGTTTTATAAGCTATGTTAATGTTTTTATTTATCTTTTTCAAAGTTCTGGCTAGTTTTGTGGTTTCATTTCCTGTGTGTGTTAATGAAGAAGAGGCGGAGAATAATATTAACTATGATTTGAGGGAACTAGATTATACAGGGAATGATTGCAAAACATTAGCTCAGGATAGGGATGTATGGAGAGCATATATCCGCGTGGCCATGAACCTACCGGTTCTATAGTGCCAATGAGTTTGTTAGTTATTAAATCCTCAATTATTTATAATTTTAAAGAACTATATATATATATATATATATATATATATAGACTTTTTTTTCCAATTGCAAGCAGGTTGTCTTTTATAACATTTCTGACTTTCTCCTCTGAATTGTAATTCATTTCTTAGGTTGGGGCACCTGGAAGGCGGGGTTACGTTACCCCTGTGATATGGTGGGTGATAAATGATAACGAAACGCCAGGAGATTCCTTAACCTGAATTCCAGACCATGGGCAACCACATGAATAATGGAATAATTTTCTTTAAAAAATCCTATTGTCTGACCGGGAATTGAACCCGATACCTCATGAACTGCAGTCAGAAACGCTGACCACTAGCCAATGAGGCTGATCATTTTTGTGGAATATTTCTTCCAATGCATCATGAAGACTAAATTTATATAGCTTACACAATGTTTCCAAAGAAAATATAAAAAATACAAACTTCAATCACTTTATAATATGTTGATTTAGGTAACCTTGCTGAATTGTTAGGTGAGACATTATAAAAATATAAATATCTGAATTTCGCTAAAAACATCAATATTCATGATTATTTGTTCCATCTCTTTACTTGAATTAGGCTACTAACATATATAGCAGTATGAAATAAAAAGTACTTTCAGTAAATACAAAAACTGTTCAAACAGTAATTTAAATTGCAGAACAGATAAAAATGGGGTGGTTTAATATCGAGAAATCGCTTTTGCAAGCAAAGCGTGGTTTCGGAGATGTTTCATTTATGGAATTTTATGGGCCCGGTGGGGTATCTTGGATTGTAGCCAAAGAGAAGGGCAGAGGTAGATGTTAAAATTCTCTTCAGAAGCAATTTCTGTGTGCTACATGATTTCAATAGGTTCCTCTACCCACACAACACTTCCTTCTCTCATGTCCAATTCCTTGGAATTATTCATGTGTTTCTCTAAGTTTTGATTTATGTCTACAACAACGAATAAACAACCCTACACTTGCTACACTTGTTTCATGTCCACTGCTTATAAAGACTTTCATATCTTATGAAAACAGCAAAACTACTTCTCTAGGGTTTTCTACATTCAATCCTTGGTTAAAACATACATGCAAATTACAATTTTAGAGATAGGTATTTACTGGGAAAACTTAGGGAAAATACCATTAGGAAGGATTAGGTAAAGGTGAAGGATAATATTCGGGAAGTGGATATCGGAGATATGAACTGAATTTTGTAAGCTAAGAATAAGGACTAACGGAAAACATTAGTGAATGTGCCATTGAACATACGGATTCCATGATGTCATAGAGTCAGGTAGCTAGTTAGGGGTAGGTAATCATTATTTAAGGTGGCTCCGTGGCGCAAGCGTTTAGACGCTCGCCTCATACCGCTGGGGTCTCGAAATCGAGTCTCGCTAACTCCGTGTAGGTTTCATGGTGGACGAAACGGAGCTTGGCCAGATTTTTCTCGGGGTTTCTCTCGTTTTTCTCTACCACAAATTTTATTCTACCAT
Source organism: Diploptera punctata (assembly GCA_030220185.1). Taxonomy (NCBI): domain Eukaryota; kingdom Metazoa; phylum Arthropoda; class Insecta; order Blattodea; family Blaberidae; genus Diploptera; species Diploptera punctata. The sequence continues at coordinate 2,112,613 of JASPKZ010008902.1, forward strand.
TTCTCCATACTCATCTCATCCGTTTTGTTCATCCGCCTCTGTGATGGTGCGTCAGGCGTGGTCGGTCGGCCCCTTGTCGTTCACAGATCTCTAAAATATAGAGTCTTCATCTCATCCCATCTTCGACCCAACCCTGAGTTGGACACGAGATGAGGATATTATATTTTAACCATTATTTAATACTAATGGTACTGTATGTTTTCTGATAAAATATATATCTATTCAAAAAACACACCAAGCCATCCATCCAATTATTATCTATTCATTTATTTACGTCCACCGCTGTGGTCTCGAGATAGCGTGCTGCCTTGTCACACAGCGGGCCCGGGTTCGATTCCCGGTCGGGTCATGCTCCTGGGTGAGGTTTCTTCGGGGTTTTTCCTTACATGTAAGACAAATGTCAGGAAGTTTAGGGCCCAGTTGTTCCCGAAAATCATCCGGCCATCATCATCATCCTCCTCATCATTCTCATCATCATCCTTCAGCGGTGTGGAAAGCACGGGAAGCTACACACCTACAATTCCCTAGTAAAGCTGCAAAACATAGCATGAAAATGCTATGATTTACAGTGAAAGAAGTAGTAGTAGTAATATGACTTTATTAGACTAAGAGTAAGATATATACAATGTTATTTACAAATATGGGTCGCACGGGCAGTAAGCCGTAAGTCCATTACAATAAAGTAATATTTGGTAATAGTATGAAGAAAAAAAAGAAAACAATAATATTACAATTACATAAATAAAACACAATAATATTCATGTTACATAATAATACAATAACATTATACATTAATTATGTAGAATTATTAAGAATTAATGGTATTGCATTTTGATAACATGCATTTATTCATGAATGAGTCTTGTTCTTATTTTCTGCGTTTTGTCCAGAAATTTACCCAAGTTTATCCAATTTTCTGGATTTATCATTAACTCGTAGCATGCCAATCTTTCACGATTTGAATTTAGAAATCCTTCCGGTAATAACTGACGCCTCCAATATTCTAAATCGTTACAGTTTCCTAATATATGTATCTCGTCTTCAAAGCTCCCGTACTTTGGACATATTCGCATTTCGTGATCGTCGCTAATTTTTAGAAGTTTCCATGCTCCTAGCCTAAATCAAGCAAGCCCGGATCTAACTTTAAATTCTAGGTTAGTATATAAGATTCTTTTCCCCAAACATGTTTTAGGTCTCTTTGTAAAAACAGTGAGCGTTTTCCCGTACATTCGGCGAAAATATCTTCTTGGTTTATATCTAAGTACCTCCTCCTTATTTTTTCCTAAACATTCTTGCGATTTTTCAGATCATAAGTAATGCCACGAGTGACTTCCAAATTATCGATAAATTCACGACTCACGAAGTGAGGAGTGAATTTACCTAGATAATTTGGAAATTAAGAGTGACATTTGTTAGGACTATTTAACGAATAAAACTAAGCTGTTTACTCACAAATCATTATTTAAATATAGTTATTTTAAAATATTTATATATATAATGTAAACGGCGATGTTTGAAAACAAATGAGAAACGTTTGTTGTTTCAAAGGATCGCGATATTGTAAGAATGCACCCTAGTGGAGAAATTTATAACCAACATTATAGGTATTAATTTATTTCTGGTGTCCTATGATGTAAATAGCTCAATTATATTTTTCTGCAACGTTATTTCCTGGGAAATAATTCGTTTAATAAAGTGTAAACAGCGGTTTCTTTTTTTATGGTATAATCAATTGCTACAAATGTTTTTATATTATCTCCCGCAAGCACCATCAGCTGGCATTCGTGCACTATATATACAATCTGGTAGCCGTATTTCCTTCCGAGTCGGTCACTGCAAAATAATGCTATGACCTGTTGAGAATGTTAAGAAGGAGGAGTTTTCTTTAATATGATGGACTTATTTGATATATTTGAGGTGAAACACGACTGTGATTTATTGTAATTAAAAAAATAATTGAAATGTGATTGGTCATTGAATCCCATTTGGTGCATGAGTTAAATAGTCTGAGAAATGACATCGATGAATATACTGTATACAAGACAGTAACTTACTTACTTACTCACTGGCACTATGGAACCCGTAGGTTCATGGCCGCGTGGACATAAGCTCTCCATACATCCCTATCCTGAGATAATGCTTTCCAATCATTCCCTGTATAATCTACTTCCCTCAAATCATAGTTAATGTAATCTTCGTCCTCTTGGTATATAATTATAAACAGCCTTGTGGATCCGATTTGAACTCATTCTTTCAAGATGGTGTTTCCAATTTAGTTGATACTGTTTAATATATTCCAAAAATGGCATTTCTTCCACTTACTTGTGTTTTGCACTCTTTTAACTTTACTATCTAACCTCTCTTGGTTAACTCTTGTTTTTTTCGACCCCGACGCTATTAGGGCATCCGAGGGCTAGGGAGTCTTCCCTTTCTTCCATTTATTCTTTCCTTTATTTTCTTTTCTTCTCCAGAAAACCTGACCAGAGGCTATAAGATGGCAGCCCCATCATTGGTCTTGCCTTCCTTTGGCCAGCAACCAATAGAAGGGACTATTATTATGCTTTCTAGTCTTATACAAGAAGCTTCCATGCACGTCTTTCATTCCCCATACGCGCAACATGTCCTGCCCATCGCAGTCTATGAGACTTAACTCTTCTTATTATATCTGGCTTCCTATAAAGACCACGTAGTTCATTGTTATGCAGTATTCTCCATTCACCTGTCTGTTTATCTCTCTTTGGTCCAAAAATTTTCCTAAGAACTTTATTCTCAAAAACTCGTAATCTCCTTTCCCCCCTTAAAGTAAGAGTCCATGTTTCGCACCCATATAATATAATTGGTAGAATTTTATTTATTTATTTATTGTATGTTAAACGTTTTTTCGTTGTATGAAAATGCATCTCTATTAATGGTACAGTGTGCAAAATTAAACTGCATTTTTAGAGATTTCCCTTTTCACGGTAACGATGATGTTAATACAGATAGCAATTATTCAAAACAGGTATTTTTAATAATTTATGTTCGTAACATGAAATACGTTCACCGCTATGATTCACACACACACACACACACACACACACACACACACACACACACACACACACACACACACACACACAACACACACACACACACACACACACACACACACACACACGCACGCACGCACGCACAAACACAAACACACACACAAACACACACACACACAAACACAAACACACACAAACACAAACACAAACATAAACATACAAACACACAAACACACAAACACACACACACACAAACACACACACACACACAAACACACACACACACACATATACACATATGGTATTTGATATTTTCAGATGAGTTTGAGTATAGAATAAAGTATTAAGAAAATTCTAAGTTAATTTTTAAATATTGGCTATTCGATAGGTTGGAACGTGCTACTGTTATTGTGAAATGTATAGTGTGCTTATTTGATGTATGTTAATAGTTCTGAGCTTTATTTATGATATGTAGGCCTATTTTAGTTCAGTGGTTTTAACGCGTTCGCGAAAGTTACTGTAGTTGTTTTTAACTACATGCGCCCTTTAATTTATAATTATCCAAATATTATAATTTTACAGAGATGTGTTATCCGTTTTCTGCTTTTACAGACTCTATGTACCCTACGTCCATCGCTGTGGTCTCGAGGTAGCGTGCTGCCTTGTCACGCAGCGGGCCCGGGTTCGATCCCCGGTCGGGGCAGTTTTTCTGGGTGAGGTTTTTATCGGGGTTTTTCCTCGCCTGTAAGACAAATGTCAGGAAAACTTTAAGGCCCAAACGGTCCCCGAATTCATATGGCCATTATCATCATCATCCTTATAATTACCATTATCATCATCATCATCCTTCACAGGTGTGGAAAGCAACGGGAAGCTACCACACCTACACAATTCCCTAGTAAAGCTGCAAGCATAGCATGAAAATGCTATGATTGCAGTGAAGGACCTGCCTTCGGGCAGAATTACTATGGATGGATATACCCTACATAATGGTTTCATTTCATTTCAAGTGTTTCAGTTCGGTAATTTAATACGGCCTATCGCTCATGTCATCAGCATAATCGCTCGATAATATACTTTGTATAGTATTTATCATCATCATCTTCATCATCAACAAAATCACGGATTACGCCCATATGGCTTGTTCCGGTCTCACGGTCTCATAGATTTTCATTGAGAAAGTTGAATCCATCTCTTTTTCGGTTTACTAATGTTCCTGTCTTCTCTTGGTTTGTAATTAAAGTATAATTTTTGGAATGCGATCATCTTTCATTCTTTGAACATGTTCTTTCCAGTTTTTTTACATTCTTTTATTTTATCTAAAAGTTTAAAAAATATTTAGCTCATTTCTAACATCTTCACTTCTTCTTTTATCTAGAAATTTGCAGCCAGCCACACTTCTCAGAAATCTCATTTCAACTGCTTCTATGATCTTCTCTTCTCTTTTAGTTAAAACCCAACATTAACTACCATGCAATAGTAAGGGGACTGCCACTGCTTTATAAAAGTTTAGTTTTGTTTCCATTCTTGTGTTTTTAAATATATAATAGTATTTATATTCATTAAAAAATATAGGAATAAAAATAAGATGTTCCTAAAGACCGTTCTCTGATGTTACAGGAGGAGCATACCCTGTAGTTTTTATATAGTGTGTCTGATAGTCACTCCCTCTTTAAAATAGTTATAATGTATATAAAATAGGGAGTGACTTATCAGACATCCTATTGTATCTCATACAAAATAGTCGATCTAATGACTATGGTGCCTCTACCAATCCATCGATTTGGTTATGTGGGATATAGATGGTGCCACACATTTACATCAAAGTGAGCTGAGGCTCCATCGTTTTGCAGCCACACTATCTAATGAATCCATAGTGACACCACATATAATAGGATGGGAAGAACATATCTGAGATAAACAAAACATATTGGTCCATTAGTCTGGTTTGCAGTATATATATGGTGCAATGTGGTTTGCATTACAGATATGGTCCAATAGTTTGATCACCAATTATTCCAGCTTAAACGTTCACACTGAACGTTTATTGGTTACTTTTAAAATCGTAGACAATTGTTAAATATAACATTGGAAATAATGAAATATAGATATATGTTTTTCTTTTATTATATTTGTGTAACCAATTAATATTTAAAATTCCTTGTGAATGGCTTATATACCAGGATTTCATAACATGAAGTTTCGTGAAGGAATTAATAAAATGTTGATCACCACATAGTTAACAGTTATAAATTAAGTTAATATTAGGTGTAAGTCCAGACATGCAATGTTAAAAGTAAAAAAATATACAAATATCAAATATAAAATAAAATAATAGGCAAATATACAAGAAGCAAAATTAAAAAAATAAATTAAAAGGATATGAAATTGAAAAAAAAAAATGTACACTTGCTATATAAACTGTTTTATCGTACAACTTGAATTTTATTTTGAAGTTGGTTTAAATAACATATGGAATATTATTTATTATTAAGTCCACCGCTGTGGTCTCGAGATAGCGTGCTGCCTTGTCACACAGCGGGCTCGAGTTCGATCCCCGTTCGGGACAGTTTTTCTGATTGAGGTTTTTTTTCGGGGTTTTTCCTCACCTGTAAGACAAATGTCAAGAAAACTTTAAGGCCCAAACGGTCCCCAAAATCATATGGTCATCATCATCATCATCATCATCATGATCATCCTTCACCGGTGTGGAAAGCAACCAGAAGCTACCATACCTACACTTCCCTAGTAAAGCTGCAAAGCATAGCATGAAAATGCTGTGAAAGACCTGCCCTCGCGCAGAATTACTATGGATGGATGTATTTATTATTATCGTATTACCTAATGTATGTCATCTTCGATTTATGTCATCAAAGAAGCTGCTGAAGAAATATACATTTCCGTTTTTAAGAAAACTCATTAAAATCTGGCAACTTGTAAATCATTGGTTTTTTCTACAGATATCATAACAAGAGTAGACATCCGATTTTCACCCATGAGAAACATTTTAATTATTTTTAATGTAGAAATCACCTCTCTGCTTCACATGATGTAATTGAAATAGTAGCATGTAATTTCAGAATTTTATTACCACGCCGAAAGGTTCATTCAAACTGGTTTTTTATTACAAACGTAAGAAGAAGTACCGCACATATACAGTATGTCAATTTGGTATTCATACACAGGCATTTTTATTAATAAAAATCCAATTTTCAGAAAGTTTTTAAAGATAAAGAAAAAATATTTATTGTGGTTTGAAGGAAACACTAATGTATATCTAAATGTGTAGTTCAAAACTTATTTATAAAATAAACATAATTTTATCAAGATAAATAATCTTTATTACACCCAAATACAAGCCAATTTGCTATTCATACACTAAAGAAAACACTGCAGTGTATTTGCTTCTCTAACTTGCTTAAACATTAATGCAACATGAATACTCTAAGTTGTGCATTTGTTTACATCTGCCTACTGTGCTGGTTGTGTACACTGGCAGTCAGTCGCCTCCAAAATGGGTAAATGTAAAGAACTCAGTTCTGATCTCAAGGATACAATTGTAAATCTTGCACTTAACGGATATTCTTTGAGAAAAACAGGGCGATTGATAGGCAAATGTCATGCAACAGTACAGTATATACTAAATAAATTCAAGTATAAAGGTTCAGTATACTAAAGGACAACACGCACACACTATTGAGTGACATTAAGAAATTCGGACTGGAAGTAAATATCAGTAAAACTAAATATATGGTCACACGTAGAAATTCAGTATATAATGGAAATGGACAGCTAATGACAAATGAGGGAAATTTTGAGGAAGTGGCTGAATTCAAATACCTAGGAACAATAATCACAAATAGGAATGAGATGCAAAAAGAAATTAAACATAGGCCCAATTCTGGAAATGCATGCTATTATGCATTTCAGAGACTTTTGATGTCCCAACTCCTTTCAAAAAACGTTAAGCTGAAAAAATATAAAACTATTATTCTACCAGTTATATTACATAGGTGCGAAACATGGACTCTTACTTTAAGGGAGGAAAGGAGATTACGAGTATTTGAGAATAAAGTTCTTAGGAAAATTTTTGGACCAAAGAGAGATGAACAGACAGGTGAATGGAGAAGACTACATAACAATGAACTACATGGTCTTTATAGGAAGCCAGATATAATAAGAACAATTAAGTCTTGTAGACTGCGATGGGCAGGACATGTTGCGCGTATGGGGAATGAAAGACGTGTATGGAAGCTTCTTGTAGGAAAGCCAGAGGGAAAACGCCCAGTTGGTAGACCAAGAATGATGTGGGAGAACAACATTAACTATGATTTGAGGGAAGTAGATTATACAGGGAATGATCGGAAAGCATTAGCTCAGAATAGGGATGTATGAAGAGCTTATGTCCGCGCGGCCATGAACCTTCGGGTTCGATAGTGCCAGTGAGTAAGTAAGTAAGTAAGTAAGTAAGTATAAAGGTTCAGTAGAGAATGTTCCGAGAAAACCTAAACAAAAGAAGTTAAGTGAAAAGGAGGAGAAAAGCATTGTGAGATAAGTGAAATTCAACCCCAGAATTAGTGCTCCAAAATTGCGGTCTACCCTAGAAGTTTCTACTGGTAAAAATGTATGTACTGAGACTGTTCGGAAGGTGTTACGCAGAAATAGCTATCATGGAAGAATGACTAGAAAAAGACCGTATATAAATAAGAAGAACCGTGTTGTAAGACTACAGTTTTCAAAAGAACATGTAAATAAGGGGCAGGCATTTTGGAATAATTTTCTCTGGTCTGATGAGACTAAAATCAACCTGTTCGGTTCAGATGGCGTTCATATAGTCTGGAGAAAAGCCAATGCGGATAATGATGTGACCAATACGATACCTACAGTAAAACATGGAGGGTGGGTCTATAATGTTGTGGGGGTGTATGTCGGCAAAAGGAGTTGGCAATATACAGTTCATTGACAATGTTATGGACAAATTTGTGTATAACGACATTCTTCGTAAAAATTTAAACAAAGTGCAGCAAAATTGGATATGCTGCCTACGTACAAGTTCCAACAAGATAACGACCCCAAACATACGGCGGATTTAAATAAGACTTGGTTGATATGGAACGTGCCAAAGCAATTGAAAACCCCTCCTCAATCTGCTGACTTAAACCCTATAGAACATTTATGGGCGTTTTTGAAACCTAGGGTCCACAGCAGAAATCCTTCTTCCAAAGAAGAATTGAAGAAGGTGGTTACTGAAGAATGGTGCAAAATCAGTCCTCAGTTATGTGATAGGCTTGTTAGATACATGCAGCGTAGATGTCAAGCTGTTATTACAGCTAAATGTTACCCTACAAAGTATTAAGGACAGTTCATTTTTTTTCTTCATTTTTTATTTTTTCCCCCCATTCTGTCTGTATGAATAGAAAAGTGACTATAAAATTTACAACTTTTAAAGTTTTTTAATATATTATACGTTAAATGTTTATAGAATTTGTTGATTTGTATACATTATGTAAAGAAGTGTACCTGAAAATGTTTAGTTAATGGCAAAATATAATTGCAATATTCTGAGAATGAAAATTGTGCTATTTCAATTATAAAATCGAAGTGTATGAATAACAAATTGATATACTGTAAATTCTTGAAATTCGTTTCTTGAATAAATTACCTTCAATTGTGTTTTTAGCTTGCACTTGTTAAAAAATTAATATTATTGCACAGCAATGGACAGGATTTGTATAGGAAATTAAATTTTTAAATGAAGGGAAAAATGTGTTATTTAAGTAATACAGAAGTCAGAAGGTGATTGGAAAATGCAAATCTCTCTTTTTACTGATGGATAATTACGTCTCACACTTCTTTTGCAGCAACATATTTTGAAATACAGTCATCTTCATATCTTTCTTTTAGATCTGTTTTCTTACTTTATATTTATATTGTCAATTTCATTTCTAGTTTTTAAATTTGGGATTTGTAATCGGGAAGTCCCGGGTTTAAATCCCGGTCCTCCCAATCTGATAGTTTTTTTCTAGCTCTCTTAATTATTAAAGAAATATGCTGGGGTTGAATTTCATTAACAGCATCCATTTCATCATAATCATAATTTCATGGTAATAATTAAAATCAAATCAGTGATCTTTAGAGTATTTGAGAATTAAGTTCTTAGGAAAATGTTTGGACCAAAGAGAGATGAACAGACAGGTGAATGGAGAAGACTACATAACAATGAACTACATGGTATTTATAGGAAGCCAGATATAATAAGAACAGTTAAGTCTCGTAGACTGCGATGGGCAGGACATGTTGCGCGTATGGGGAATGAAAGACGTGCATGGAAACTTCTTGTAGGAAAGCCAGAAGGAAAACGCCCAGTTGGTAGACCAAGAATTAGGTGGGGGAACAACATTAATTATGATTTGAGGGAAGTAGATTATACAGGGAATGATTGGAAAGCATTGGCTCAGGATAGGGATGTATGGAGAGCTTATGTCCGCGCGGCTATGAACCTACGGGTTCGATAGTGCCAGTCAGTAAGTAAGTAAGATCTTTAGAAAGCAAATGACAAGGATAATAGAAACACGCTTTCAAGTGGATGTACCTAAATAACCTAATACGCTATATAACTTTAGATGTTAATGCATCTATAAATATAAATAAATAAATACAAATAAAACTATATTTTATTTTTATTTAATTAATAAATATGGATTTTCATCAAGTAAACACCAACTCAATAGAATATAAATAAATAAACTGTATCTTATTTTTATAATTTATACTTGCAATATACCTTTTGTCATATTTACTACCTCCTCAAATTTTTTACTTTTTCTGTATTATAAGATAAAAGTTAAAAATTAAAATATACTTGTCGGCAGATGCCGTCGTTCTCAACTTTGTTAAAATGATGTATATAAAAACAAAGTTGAGGACGACGGCACCTGCCAACAGGTACATTTTAATTTTTAACTTTTATCTTATGACTATTCACCTCAACAGAATTTGATATGAATTTTATTAGTATTGATTTTTTCTGTATTGTAATACACCTTGCATAAATACCGTGATACGGGTAATTTAATTAAAAACAAATTGGTTATAGGTTCCATGGATTTTCAGTGACGTTCCTTCCATAATTTTACGTATATTTTCTGAACCTGGGTATATAACCTTTTAACATTTAATGGTATCTAATATTATAAGAAATTTTGCCTTAAAAAATCCTATAAAGAATAATATTGCTTTTCTAATCTTTGATCTTCATATAAATACGTTCTTTGACGATTTCTCCGATGGTCATCTGTTTTCTCTTTTAACTTAAGTCTCTGATATTTGATAATGGTGTCATTTATAACACAAGTGCTTCTAATTTTGTAATACAAGCTCCTTCTAAGAGCCTCATTTAAGGTCTCTTCATATTTTCTTGTGCATTCTGCTGAGCAAGACCTTTGCTTTGATGTCTGGAATCTCTTTTGATTACCTTTTAGAAGTCACTAAATTCCATCTCTTTCTACAACTTCTCTTTTTTCACGTTCTCTCTCAAGTCATTGATGCGCGGAGATCAAGGGTTTGTACTAATTCTCACACTAAAACAGATCTATACGATGCTGTAAATAGAAACGATATTAAGCCTACCTATTCTTTATATCTAGGTTTGTATTGCATCGTACTTTAAATCCGTTCTTAACTGATAGAGAATGTTTCAAAGTAAATTATATATATATATATATATATATATATATATATACACTGCTCAAAAAAATTAGGGGATATTGTAGAATAACCTATTAAGACTATGTTTTTTGGAATAGTATTAGATGCAATCACTTTCTATTATTCCAAGATAATGTAAATAAGAGTTTGAAGTTGTTACGTAACCTCGGTACCACACCAGAGGGCAGTGTCTGTACTGTTGATGTGAAAGGGTGGTGTGGGGGTGAATGTTTTGTTGCTGTTTTTAAATCCAGTCCAGTTTTCAGTTAGTGAATGACAGTGATGCCTCGACAACGTGATTTACCTGAACCAATGGCTTGGAGGGCCATAGGAAGGATGGAAGCTGGACAGACACAACAAGAGGTGGCACAAGCCATTGGGGTGTCTCAAAGCGTGATTTCCAGTCTTTAAATTTTCAAAGAACATACTGTTCACAGAAGAGCCGGACAAGGTCGACCAAGGGCAACAACAGCAAGGGATGACCGTTACCTCTTGTTAACAGCCCGTCGGAATAGACAGCAGAATGCAACTCAACTGCGAAACACACTTCAAACAGCAACAGGACGCAGGGTGTCAACTCAAACTGTCCCTAATCGACTGCATGGAAGTGGTCTCTATGCCCGTAGGCCCATGGTGTGTACCAGGTTAACTCCACAACACCGTAGAGATCGCAGAAAAACTGGGCGGAGGAACATCGTGGGTGGAGGCATGCTGAATGGAGATCAGTTCTTTTTTCTGATGAGTCGCGATTCAACATGGAATGTGATAGTCGGCGTGTATTCATCTGGAGAGAAAAAGGGACACGAAACAATCCAGCTTTTGTACGTGAAAGATCCCCATATGGTGGCGGTGGATTGATGGTGTAGGCAGGAGTCAGTAGTGGTGGACGTACGGACCTCTACGTTATCCAAGGTGGTACTTTGACTGCGGTAAAGTATAGAGATGAGATTCTCCGACCTTTTGTCGTGCCTTATGCTGATGCCATAGGTGATCCTTTTCTTTTTATGGACGATAATGCACGACCCCACAGAGCTGGCTTGGTGGACGACATGCTGGAAGTGGAGGGTATCGAGCGTATGCAATGGCCAGCTTCCTCCCCGGACTTAAATCCGATTGAGCATGTGTGGGATGCATTAGGGAGGCGCATTGCAGGCAGACCAGCACCTCCCACAACTGTTCCAGAGCTGCACATTGCTCTTATGGAAGAGTGGCCACGTATCCCCCAAGAACTCATTGCTAAACTCATTGCATCAATGCCATACAGGTGTGAGGCAGTGCTGGCCGTTCGAGGAGACCATACACCATACTAAAGAAACATTTTCACCCATGTTAATGTTGCTTTGTTTGTTTGCCATATTCATAATCAGGATCTCTTTGACATCTGGTGTGGTACAGAGTTTACGTAATGACTTCAAACTCTTGTTGACATTCTTTTGGAGTAATAGAAAGTGATTGCAACTAATACTGTTCCTAAAAACATAGTCTTAATAGGTTATTCTACAATATCCCCTAATATTTTTGAGCAGTGTATTTGGTACCACTACTAATACTCTTAACGGATGTTTGCGGGTCATTGCTGCTCCTTTAGTAAATTTTACAAAATATCCTTCGAAGTATATTTGGTAAGATAAATAGACGATTACCAAGACATCGAACGCTATCTCCTTAAATTATACGTAGTATGCGAACGGTTCTTACCGGCTCTCTGTGGAGCTCTCGTGGAGCTTCAAATATACGTTTGCTACCAATAGCTACCTTTCTCAAAATTCTCAGTTTACACTCTTCCAACAATTTGTTCATAATTTTGATCCTATAAGTTAGACATCCTTGAATAATTTAATGATTTGACAACATTTTTTGTAACTCCGTCTCCGTTAAATAAAAGTTTTGATCTTGTATAAGGAAGAGTGTCAGTACAAGGCAAATTAATTATTACAAAATAAACAAGAACTCATAGAGAGATTATTAGTTTATGTGAGAAAAGCGAATGCTAAGTAAAAAACAAAATTAGACCGTTTTTAAAGATCAGGCTATCTTCTAAATTTTGCGGGTGTCTTTGTGTGCTAATGCACAGTAACAAGATATTTGTTTGTAAGTAAAATTAAAGCTCTACTCACCCAGGGCAATGCTGGTTGAGGATTGCAATTGATTTAAGGTCTGTGATATTTAGGCTGACCAGACCTGTCGCACCGCCACAGGAATATATGAAATTAAACTAAAAGTGGGTAACACGGGTATGGAGAAGTAGTGGAACGAAGCTGTTTGTAGGGGAAAAACGGATCAAACCCACGAGATTAACCTGCCCTAGTTCCGATCTGTCCGCTATAAACTCCGGCCCACATAATGTGTTCAAGATCGAACCCTAGAACTGGACGTTAAGGGAAAATATCTAATCACTTGCCTTTTGTATGTGAAGGTTGCATATTACCATATTTGGATAGTGAATGTTTCAAATTAGTTTACTATAATCGGATTTGATCTGTGCTATATCTCTACTTCCAGTTGGCTTTCATATTTCATCCTCCAATCATAATATCGAAAGCAGATAATTAATAATAATAATAATAATAATAATAATAATAATAATAATAATAATAATAATAATAATAATAATAATAATAACAGCATTGTTTTATCTGGTAGAGTTGACCAGATAGTAGGACAATATAGTATTAAACATAACGTATTATCAAATATCTCACTATTCTTCTTCTTTCATCATCTCACTTTCCTGTTTTTTGTAATTCACTACCAGTGGAAATCAGGATCTGCCGAATAATAGTATTTTTCAAGCACAGAATCACATTTCTTAAATATAGCCTATATATAGGCCTATACACTAGATGGCCCGGCGAACTTCGTATCGCCTTTAACTATTTTTACGTTAATTTTTCCGTATGGTTTTGTTGATTGAGATGAATTTTATGTTGTCTGCATTCTCAGTATCATCCATAAGTGTATCATAAGGATTATATACATTTATTGATGGAATATTTTGAGGAGGCTTGCTGATTTCATTATACTTTCGTTTTTTTCTATGAACTTGTTGGCAGTTTGGATTCTCATCATCATCAAGAAGTCTCTGTATAGCAATATCATCTTGTGATATATTATAGTCATCTTGTTTTTCATTTAATTGAGGCATGGAGATTGTTTCTGTAATATTAGGCATATTATTATACATAACAGACTTACTTACAGTTCTGTTACTCCGTTCATATGTTTTTAAATTTACATTCTTAAATGCAAGATTTATGTCACATAGGCCTTTACCAATTTGCGGAAATTCACTTGATATCTTATCATTCATGGTCTCTAGAACTGATTCGCCATATTGTTCAATGTCCCTTCTCGGTCCAGTTAAATTTAAATTAAGTTGCTATTTTTCAGCCAGATTACATAAAAGTAATACTTACACACGAAATTAATATAATAAACACTGAACACACTTAAATTATGAAATAATCAATATTTGTAATTCAATTGAAATTCGCGGTTGCAACAAAAAGCACAGCCACCTGGATCTCTCTTTGTTAAATAATAAACCAATTACCTTACACCGTCATCTGTTAGAATCGTATGGAACTCACAGATAATTATAATTCTTTGTTAAATAATAAACAAATAATTTGCAATAAAAATAATGCGACTATAAATTTAGTTATAATCAACCTAGGTCTCAAGTTGGATCAAACAGCACACACTGTGCAAAATTTTATTAAATTGGTTCAGTAGTTTAGGATTCCATCGCGGACAAACAACGTGACACGTAATTTTTATATATTAAGATATATATACATTTTTTAAATACTATAATTTATTTGAGAAATTATAATTTGTTTGTACATATACATTTATAGCTGCTAATTCTATTGTATAATTTTAAGTGCAGTTTTGTATTACCGGTAATAATATTTATTACTAGTTCGTAAATAATGATATATTTATCATATATATATATATATATATATTCAAATGCCCCAAATTTGTCTTTCGACCACTTCCCACTTGTAACCCACTTCTGAGGTTGGAGCGCCTGGAAGGCGGGGTTACGTTGCCCCGATATGATGGGTAATGATGATGATAATGGTGCGCCAGGAGAGTCCCTAATCCTAAACTTAACCTAAGATGAATGTGAGTGATGATGATTGCGATGGCCATATGATTTCGGGGACCGTTTGGGCCTTCAAGTTTTCCTGACATTTGTCTTACCCAGAAAAACTGTCCCGACCGGAGATCGAACCCGGGCCCGCTGCGTGACAAGGCAGCACGCTACCCCGAGACCACAGCGGTGGACATAATGATAATATAGAAACGCATCCTTTTATGTCTTATAGGGCCTACTGGTTGAGTGAAAAGTAAGACCTTATGATCTGAACTCGGTCATTAAAAAAAATATATTATTATTATTATTATTATTATTATTATTATTATTATTAATATTATTACAAACAACAACAATTGAAAATTAAAGGAATTTTGAAGCAAAAAAATCAGTGTTTCTCTTTCAAGCATATAATTTTGTTGTGCTTACATATCATCTTATATTACCGTCTATTTTATCTGACTTTTCTATCTTGTGAATTTTATATTTCAATAGTTAACTCTAGATTGAACCAAATATTTTGTAAATAATTATTATAATAATTATATTGTAGACGTACCATGCATATTACATTTATGTTCATTGTAATTTAAATGTAAGAATAATTTTTTTATATTTTTTAACCTGATTGAGTGGTAGACAAGGCTTTAAAGTCTTACCCCTACCAGATAAAATAAAGCTATTGTTATTATTGTTACTATTATTATTATTATTATTATTATAAAAGAAAGTGTCCTTAACTTTAGGCCGATAGGAGAAATGAGAAAGAAAGTAAGAGAGTATGTTAGAATCTTGGAAAACGAAACAGGATTCTGGTGATTTATACCAACACGTAAAGCTTCCCGGAATAGGTCTTCAGCGAGTTTCTTACAAGATGGAGAGACGACCATGTGTTTACAGTGAAAGACGCAGATTTTCAGCTTACTCTTTTTTTTAACTTCCTTCCCGAAAAAAAAAATCACAGCATAGATCTCAAATCTCGAGTCCACTGAACCGTATTGGCCTCCCATCTTGTAGAAACTTGTATTTTACACTTGGATGGATCAACTACAAGACTTTGTACATTTTTATTTGAAACTATTCGTGCGACATTTTTCAGGATCCCCCAACTTGTAGCTTCAAAGTGGATTACTTTTTCTTATAAACGACTCTGTATTATCTAAGAACAATGTAAAAGTTTTTATTGACTTTCTAATGTACCTTCCTGGATTACTGGAAGAAGGAAGCCAAACTTTCTTGGTCCTAGAATTATAAGGAAAAAACTTTATAATTTAAGTCAAACGTTGATGCCTTATTTAAGATATAATAGACCTATATTGAAGAAGAAATTTTCTTATTTTTTTATAAGGGAAAACAAATTTGCAAAAGTGATGAACGGCTATAATGAATCTTGCTTCATGAAAACCAAGTTAGACTATTTTATACACACTATCTTAAATTGTAATTAAAATTTACGAATACATTAAGCGTTAAATTTTAAAGTAAAAAAATCTTCGTTTTATGATAATTAAATAAATGTGACTATTTATCTCATAGACCGATATAATCGTGTCTCTTCCTGTTGATAATCGTGCCTCTTCCTGTTCGTAATGAGAAATATTTCCGCAAATTAACTTCTTTGGCAAGAATATCGATTGAATAGTATACTATCGATATGGTATAACAAGAAATGCCAAAAGAAAACAATTTAAAATAAAAAAAAGACGGTCAGTTCTGTTGCTCTAAAAATGTATTAAATGTTGTATAATTAATCTGCATTATTGTTAATAGTTATTTCTCATACATCATCTGTTATTGATTTTTCCCAATCCCAAAGGTATTTAACTGTAAAGATATGCTATTTATAACTATCCAGCCGGCTTACTAATTGCCCAGAAGTAAGATCAGAATACGTAATCTCACATTTGGTACATATTAAACATTGTAATTATTTTTAGCTTCTGATGTATTATTCGCTAAATATAGTCACTCCAAATCTAACGCGAGGTTGAGTTTTTCATTAGAGAAATTATATTTTTTTTTTCAGAAAAACACAGCCTCTTCTTAGATTACTGTTGACAAGTTAGTATGTACACCGCTGTGATCTATAGAATGGGTTATGACACTTCACTGTTGTGCATATCCTGTGGTGGAAACCATGGACCGCTACTCTCGTCACGGTGTGTCTGAGGTCGTATCTGGCTGCTGTCCATTCCCTCTAGATCATCGCATCCGTTGCGTAGAACTCAGGCCATATGTCTCTTCTCGTTGAGTTCCCACAGCAGTTCTTTGTAGGCATCTGTTGCCGGCACGAGAAGGTCCAGGTGGAGCTCTTCTATGAAGAATGGTTCCTTTGTCAGTATGTATGTTAGGCGTGAAGGCGTGTATTTTGATACGCTTAGCGCTATGTTTAAAAAGTGTGCTTTGACTTTCTCTATTTCCTCTAGGTTTGCCTTATTTAGGTTCTTCCAAATCACTTCTATTCGATAGGTCATGATTGGTGCTATTTTTAAGCGGAAGATGGTCATTGCTGTCTCCAGGGATAGTTTACTCAGGCTTTTAATGCTGTTCGTTGCTATTCTGGCCGCTAAGGCGCGTTCTTTGATGTGCTTATCGAAGGTATCACCTCAGCTCTGCAGTGTGATCCCCAAATATTTGAACTGGTTTACATTTTGCAGTGGGTCTCCCTTATACCGGATGCAGTCATTCGCTGCGAGTCTTCCTCCTTTCCTGAAGGTCATTTTTACTGTTTTCTTCTCATTTATTTCGAGGCCGTTCTTTTCGGCCCATGCTACGAGTTTGTCGAACGCTGTTTGAGCTTTTTCGATGTCTTGGGATGTAATCACCATGTCATCAGCGTGTGCCAAGATTTGGACGTTTTCTCTTTCTATCTCTGTGGGTACTTTTATAGAGGTATAAGAAATAATCAAAAGGAAAGTATTTAATCAATCCCAAAAATCTGAACTAAATCGAATTAATAAGTATAGGCCTACCTCCACTGTAACAATTGTTGGATAATTTACAAGACCAATATTTTATTATTAAATTATTATAACTATTTATTTTAGCTATTAACGTTAATACCGTTTCATAATTGCCTCGGTTGCAGCTGGTCCGGATTCGATCCCAGTAGGATACGTTTCTTGTGTGAGTTCTGTTTGTTTTCTTCGCAAAAGAAGAAGACATTGTACAAAAGTAAGCTAAATCCGACCTTTACAAGTTAACTTGAAAGTCGAAATTTAAAAAGTCAGTCACGCAGATCTGCATAAACTATGCGAATTCTTCAGCAAATCAAATGCATGATTAGATTTTGTTAATTTAAGGAATACATATTTATTTTGATAAATAAATCATGTATACCAACTAGCACATTTTATTGTGGGAAAACAAAAATTGCAACGGTAGAAAGTTGAAAATGTTTCCACTAAAATTTCAGCTTCTAGGTTTACTTTCAAAGGTCCGATTTGGCTGGTTAACGAAAACTCGATCTTACTTTTCACAATTAATACCTCTATGTATCTAGTTTAACTCGAGAGAACAAATATTGCTAGACAATTAACAGAAACAAACACACACAAGGGAACTGTCAACCATTGCATGCCAAAATATACCTTGAAATTTCTTCCAGAGAAACGTTGTAATGTACAAAGGATGTGTCCAAAAAATTATCCACCTTTTTAACTGAAAGTCTCTAAAAAATTCAGCGCCAAAACTCTCATTTAAACTATAGGGAAGTAATACAACTCCTGTACTGGCAGACTGGATGACCCTCACTACCCACCGTCTGCGGCGCGTGCCGCCTCACTCCACTCCGCTTTTAACTCATGCAGGGATGTATATCTGTTCCGTATAGTGGGTTGCCATTGCAAGATTTTAGCTCCGATTTTTGTGCCTTGCTGTTAAAAAGTCATATATTTTTGGATATGGTCTTGGTACATCACAACGCTTCTCTGGGAGAATTTTCAAAGTAGGTTTCGGCATGCAGTGGTTGACAATTCCCTTGTTAGTAGAATCGATGAAAAGTTTGTAATTTTTTAAAATGTTTTCATGTAAATAACCTGAATCCCTTCGGAATTTACACGTCATACATAGGGTCCAATTACAAACGTAAGATATATTCCATAATCCAGCAAAATCGGGCCATAGATTCGACATTCTGAGGAATTCGCTTAGTTTACGCATTTCCTGTGTGACGGACTTTATAGTCATTAAATGTGTTTACTTCAATACTAATTGCTTATAAATTAGTTCAATTAGTTTTCATCATCGTCAGGAACAAATCCGTTTCAGGCCATGTGACCTGTGATGGTAAACCTAACGAAGATGGAAGTCTATTTCTTTCCATTCTTTTTCTTCTATTTCTTTAATTTCTCTAAATAGAAGTAATCCTGAATTTTTTGGACTCCAATTTGTTAAATTTAAATTATATTTACATTTATTGTAAATCTGATGATACGATCTTAATTATATTCTACAAAAAACATACATAACAGTAAATAATTAATTTCTGTCACTGTCTATCTAGATTAAGTTACTTTATGCAGCTGTATATAAATTATATTTTAATAAAACTATTCTTCTTAAAATCTTTTCTTCCCTGTGTCGGGATTAGAGCGCTCCCTAATGGAAACTTATTGACAAATTAATTTAGTTACGCTCATTTACCCATTGATGTCAGCAAGTGATACGGGGTGGACCTAGCGCCTCTATGTGACATATAGTGGGTAACTAAATTATTACTTGATCGAAAACGGTTGGTAAATTTTGCACAGATGCATTTTTATTCAGGATTGTGGTTCTTTTACGAGCCTGAAAATCTTCACACTCGGGACCCACGGCTTAAAGTCCCTCCCGGAGGACTTGTTCCTTGGATTTTTCCATCCTAAAAAAACCCATCGACCACGACCGGGTTTAAACCCGCGTCCCTCGGAACTAGATAACAAAGAATATTAATAGTCTAAGTAATTATATTAATGAGTTGAGAGATCTGAGGAGCCAAGGTTCATTGAAGTTGTCTGTATTTACCAAATGGTTACGTTATTAATGTGACGCAATATCTCGACGTTAATTTCACTTTTCTTAGAAGGATTTCTAAGTTCAAGTAGATACACATCTTCCTCACGAGATTTACTGAAATACTTTCTAGACGCTATAAACTTAGTCAAAGTCTGATACAGAACTACAATTTCTTTTTGCATACATTTTCTTCAGTGTAGTATGTACAAATTCATTATATACAATTAACAACTAGTGTAGCACTTTGGTGGAATATGTTGACGATTTCTGACACCATCCCTGGTTTTATTCTCCATGCACCATGAGTTCCTTAAAAAATATTACCGGTAGTGTTTTATTTAAGGATGCCATTTAATAATTTAGATAATTAATTACCATAAGTAATGCCACCAGTGATTTCCAAATTTCCGATAAATTCAGGATGTCACGAAGTGAGGAGTGAATTTATCTAGAGAATTTGGAAATCACTGGTGGCATTTATTAGGACTATTTAACGAATAAAATTAAGCTGTTTACTCACAAATCATTCTTTAAAAATAGTTATTTTAAAATATGTATATATTTAATGTAAACGGCGATGTTTGAAAACAAATGAGAAACGTTTGTTATGTTTCATTTCTTCATCCATTGCAACCAGATCATATTATTTATTACAAAATAAATATTGTAAGAATGCACTCTACACATCAAACTGTATATTATAACAAACATTGGATTATTAATTAATTTCTGATGTCCTATGATGTAAATATGTCAATTATATTTTTCTGGAACATAAATACCTGGACCTGGAAATAATACGTTTAAGAAAATGAAAACAGTGGTTTATTTTTTTGTGGTATAATCAATTGCTACAAATGTTTTTCTATTATATCTCGCAAATAGTATCTGGTTGCATTCGTGCATCATATATATATATATATATATATATATATATATATATATATATATATACAATCTGGGAGTCACTTGCATTCTAGGATTCTTACATCTTAATATATAAATTGTTTTATTCAATGTATTTGTTAGAGACTCAGTCACGGTAAAATAATGCTCCGACCTATTCAGAATGTTAAAAAGGAGGAACTTTCTTTAATATGATAAAATAATTTAATAAAATCGAGGTAAAACACGACTGTGATTGGTTGTAAATCAAAATTCATTGAATCGTGATTGGTCACTGACTCTCATTTGGAGCATGAGTTAGTCATCACCAATTTCCTTTCGCTTCTAGCTGGAGAATTGGGTCGAAATGAAACGTCTCCATTTAGCTCTATTCATCTGCCAACTTCTTCACTTCCAACTAAGTTTTTCCCATTTCACATATTTCTCCTTCAGTAGTCCTCTTCCAAGTTATTTTTGGGGTTTCTCTCCTCCTTGAACCTTGAGGATTCTAATCCAGTGAGCATCTTTCTATTGAAGTTTGAGGTTTACGCAGAGCATCTCCAATCCAACGCCATTTTATTTCCTTTATTTGTTTTTCGATAGGTACTTGCTCAGTTTTGCGCCATAGTTCTTGGTTTGAGATTATATCAGGCCATTCACATTTAATATCCGACGTGAATATCTATTCACAAACACCTGGAGCAAGTTCATTATTTTTTTGGTCATCTTCCATGTTTCACATCTGCACAATAAACTGATTTTATATTATTGTGTTAAATAGTTGGATCTTAATTTTGATTGAAATATTTTTCCTCTTCCACTGGACAAATGCTCCGATTGCTTTTTTAATACGATTCTGGACATTATTCTAATGCACCTACATCTATAGTAATTGTACTTCCAAGATGTGTAAAAGCTTGTACTTCATTTATTCCTTGTTCATTTATTTAGAGTGGTAATAATTAAAACCTCGATGTGAAAGCCCCAACAAATTGTTGTGATATATGTTGAAGATTTTTCTGAATTATTCCTTGTACAATGTCCATTTTGTACATCCATGTCCTATTAGGAAAGATTAGTTCGATTTAATTTAACGACGCTCTTTGCAACTTTGGTCATTAGAGTGGCCATTAGAATATGGATTTGAAGATGCTGACAAAATTTGCCCAGAGGTCCCTTATTTCAAGCTTGATGCGCTCTTACTTCTTGTAAATCTACGATATAGGACACAAGGCTTTACTTCAAAAGAAGCCATTCCCATAGAATCTATATTTCCCGGTTGAATTTGAACCCGCGATCATCCGAACCAAAGGGGATCCTAGCAACCACTAGTCCATCAAGGCGACACTTAAGAATGATTATCTAGAAATTCATATCAGAGATAAAGCATTATTCATGTGTGTTAAATTGAACTAATATGGACCTTATGTGGTCCTTTGCATGTGACACCACTATTTGCTATACATGTGAATAAGCAAGAACTCAGCAAATTAATAAATGTTGAAAGGTTAGCAATGGAATGTCTATAGATCATGCATGGCCTGCGGGAGGTTTCATAGTATATGAAATAAACCGCGTCTCATTGAGTTTAACACTTATGCCATATAGAACACAGATTGAAATATTTTAAGGACTCTGAAGGTCGTTCTGGTCTATATCCGTAATCTATTTACCTTTACTTAAATAATATTGATTGTGAAGTACGTTTAAAATGTAACGCCCACGTGATCTAGGGCAGCTGATCTACAATAAACTTTAAAATATGATTTTTATTGTTCGAATGTGATTCATGAATTGAGATACTGACCTTATTACCTACTGATATCTGATCTGTCCTCGCTGGAAGCTATAATTATATTTACAGTACTTTAATATCAACTTTATTAGAACACCTTGCTATTATATTTTTATTACACAGTACATTTTGTTAGCTGTATCTAATTGAATTCACACCTTGACAAATTACTTACATGGACAAACTATAGGTTTACTGCTTAAAAAAAGAAATAAAAGATTATCGAGTGAAACATAAATGTCCTCAGAGTACTGTCACAACAAATTATAACATTGCTACAAATGAACAAAGAAAAATATAAATGATTATCAAATTTAAGGATGCATGTAACCACTCAACCTCGAAACACATACACACACATTTATTTATTTAAGTAAAATTTTATCACTTCACCTTATATTCTTCTTATTTTTAGACCAGAATCAAAACCTTCTTCAGATCCATCATGATGATGGAACCGAAGAAAGTTTAGAAACTAGTTAAAGAAGAAGAATAAGAAGGTGAGGTGATACAATTTTGCCTAAATAAATAATGGGTCATAGTGTTAATTCTTGAACAAATAAATAAATGAATATATATATATATATATATATATGAAATGAAAATAAATATTAACACCTGCACTGGGCATTGAATCAGAAACTACTAATTTTGTACGTTAGTGAGATACCAACGACTCCACTCAGGCTCCCAGCGCAAGCATTGATTCTTCTTTCCTTATATACTCTTACAATTATATCATAAGAGGCAGCGGTCAACGCTCGCGGTGCCAACTTAAGGCTTCTATAACAAGAGAGTATTTTTACTGAGAACATTTTACTTTATAGTCTAGCGGTTAAGGCAATAAGCCTTGGCGCAGAGCTACGAGACTTACGCTGGTTCGAGTTCCCATGGGGGAAGAAATTTTCTCACGGAATTTCGGTCATTATGGGACCGGTGCCCACCCAGAATTGTGAGGCATTTGAGTAGCTACAATAAGTAGTATTTGCAGGTTGAGAAGACCAGCTATAACGGCTGGAGGACCCGACATTTTGACCACATGGCCACCCCTGCACTGGCTTATCATCGTCTACCTATGTGATTAACACATGTCGACGTGAGATAACCAGCCAGCTGGTAGGCTAAGGGCCTTCTAGGCCTGTCGCGCTTGGAGTTTTTTTTTTACTTTGTAGTAGTGACGCTTTTTTATTTCGATGTTATAATTCAATATTGACGTTAAGCAATGAAGGCCAAATGCGAAATGAAAAAAAAAAACCAATGACTGGTCCGGGAGATATATATATATATATATATATATATATATATATATATATCCATAGTAATTCTGCCCGAGGGCAGGTGGTTCATTGCAATCATACCATTTTCACGCTATGCTTTGCAGCTTTACTAGGGAATTGTAGGTGTGGTAACTTCCCGTTGCTTTTCCACACCTGTGAAGGATGATGATGGTGATGATAATGATAAGGATGATGATGGCCATATGATTTCGGGGACCGTTTGGGCCTTAGAGTTTTCCTGACATTTGTCTTACAGGTGAAGAAAAACCCCGATAAAAACCTCACCCAGAAAAACTGTCCCGACCGGGGATCGAACCCGGGCCCGCTGCGTGACAAGGCAGCACGCTACCTCGAGACCACAGCGATGGATATATATATACATCAATACAATTCTCTTATTTAAGGATACATATATCCGCACAACTCCCCCATATACATGTTTATGATATATAACATTTATTTGGTTTTTTTTACTTTATTTTTGTTCATCCGCTGCGGTCATGGGGTAGCGTAGCTGTCTCGTTCGCAGTGGGTCCGGGATCCATCACCATTTAGGACAAGTTTCCTAGATTATCTTTTTTTCGGGTTTTTTACCTTACCTGCCAGGAAACTTTAAGTTCCAAGTGGTTCCCGGACATTATCTGGCCATCTTACATTATCATCATAGTCTCTTATATTTGGTTATCAATGTGTGATTGATTTATATGATTCTTCCTTAAATGTTGATATTATTTTGGGGAGTTTTAAATAATAATATCGTACCGATTTTTATATATCCGTCAAATCTTCAATTACAACTTATTTTATTCAAAAAACTTCGTTAAATTATTAAATCATGAAGGTCTTTCAAAAACACGTTTCATCTTCGGCATGTTAATTGGTACTGATGTCGGCTGTTCACTTATTCGGGAAGGTATTCCTTGTTCTTGTGTAGTCAAAAAAATTATATGTATTTACATCTCATATACCTCTCTACATTTCGATAGTAAGATTTATAGAACTTTGAGTCCATGTCCTTAAAGGTATTCATGGTTTTTATAACCAACGGTTTAATCGACTTTAAATTGTTATACATCTTATAGAGCTATATATACACTCAGGAATATTACTACTTCTTGAGAATATAAACAGAAACGTGCACTTGTATTATCCAACACAGCGGAACATTAACCTGCTTCGTTTGTGGATGATTTCCGAACTAATGCTGCGTCATCCCGCGTACACTCGCTTAATGTCAGTCTGTGAGTTTAAATTAATGTTTGTATGCAGGAATAATAGTAATGATGAGCTTCGTTTGCTATTTGTTCGTGACTATACATGGTTAGTATATACGTCCGTGCGAGACATCAATAGTGCTGCTATGACTGAAGGTAAACGTTCCGCTGTGTCGTTTAATAAATACATCATCAACATTGCTGCTTATATTTATCCGTTCTGGTAGCTCTCTCCGATAAATAGCTGCTGGCCTGTATTACATTGATTTATTTATGAAAAATCGGAACACTTGTCAACTTTCGTTGTATAAACAGAAATGTATAAATAGACTATTCGATGTAAGGAAAGTGCACTTGTGTTAGAGGTATGCCGATTTGTGTTACTTAATTCATAACTAAGGAATGAATTTTTGTAAATTAAAAATTAATATTTCAACGTAATATAATGAATAGTAAGACTTGTTTCTTCAATCAACTGAAAACGTTTTACAATTTTATATATTGATATTAAATAATTAATAATTAAAAAACTAATACAACACGCTTTATTAGAAAACCGAATTAAAAAAATGAAAAATAATTTTAATTTCCAACACGCTTGGGATAAAATTAAAGTAGTCAACAAAAAAATCATCTCCAACACATCTAGAATAAAACTAGAGTTATCTACAAAAAAAATAATTTTACCATCAAAAGCGTGGGGTGCTCTATATCAATTAATATATTTGATAATAAACAGATATTGGTAAAAGTAAAGTCTCCAAGAAGAACACGTAAAAACCATAAAAAGCACCCCACGCTTTTGATGGTAAAATTATTTTTTTTTGCAGATAACTCTAGTTTTATTCTAGTTGTGTTAGAGATGACTTTTTTGTTGACCACTTTAATTTTATCCAAAGCGTGTTGGAAATTAAAATTATTTTTCATTTTTTAGTTCGGTTTTCTAATAAAGCGTGTTTTTTAGTTTTTTTAAAACTATTATTTATTATTTTAATTTTTAGTTTAATTGATTGTCATAAACCGGAATCCCATGACAATTTAATTGCTTACGATATTTTTAGTGTCTAGGCACGAATATAATTATATATTTCTTAAAATTATTATTATCTAACATTATTCTAATAATTTTGAATATTTTAATAGAGATAAATAGTTACAGTTAATCGTATCCTTCTCATATTTTTTGGATAAATTACAATGTGGTAAATTACAAAAGTGTCATTAGTATTTTACAGAATAAGATAAAAATGTAAATATCTTTAAACTATTGTAGTTTGAGCTAAAAGTAATACTCTTCTAAAAAAATCCTCCGGGCCGGATTTGAACCAGTGACCTATACAACGATGGACTAAAAAGTTGATAAATCCGACATCTATTATACCGATCTTTATTTTTTGATGTCCTGATGATCCTGGCAAGGATCTTGGAAATTACGAAATTATTGTATTGTCATTGGTCCTTTACAAGTATACAAATTTTCAAGTCGATCCAATGTTTTTAAGTGGGTGAAAATCGTGTTGAAAATTCCGTTACATAGACAGATACAGGTCAAGCTAATATAAAGCGTGTAAAAACTGAATGAATTATTTATATATATTCTAACAATATAGGCTCTAAAACAATAGAGATGATATACTGTATTCTGTAGATGATAAGGGGGCACATAAATGCCCTCTTCTATTCTCAGTGATGCTAGATCCAATAACTTTTAATGTCTCGGTATGTTAAGCGATACCCTACAAATTTTTTTAATAAGTGACAAACTAGGTACTAGGACTAAGAAGATAGGCTGTTGTAAATTTTGCTAGTTATTCGAGACACAAAGGCGTCTGATTAGAATTGGAATCAGGGACCGATTCCAGATATACCAGATGGTATCCTTCATTCTTACCCAGATTGATTCTACAGCCCATTTAGCCTCCTTTAAAAACAAGTAACTATAAATTCCCTGGGGTAAATTCAACTTGATCTTAAAGCATTTGCGTATAATTCTATTTTTTAAACAAGTTTGGTGAAAAGACTGCAATATGCAGTAGCACCTAGTCATTAAGTACTAAATAAGATTACCTTGAACTAAATGATTTAGATTATTATCACTATTACAATAGATAGCTATTTGTTGCTTTAAACCTTCTGATCGGTGCAGTATAACAGTTACTCAAGTATTCGAAGAATGCCTAGACTCCCATTAAACCAGTTTAAGAAACAACTTCTGCATTAAATACTAAATTCCAGCCATAAACTCATATCAAAACTACAAGATTCAGGTTGGATTCACTTAATATAAAACAATCAGAATCAAAATATACAAGATTACAACTCTTTTGTAGCAGAATGTCTAATTTTATAACGAGTGAAATATCCTGCCGGAATTTTAGAATTTCCGTTTTAAAGATACCAGAGCAAAAAACTAATATGATAAAAGATGGGAGCAGATATTTCGATTACTAAAGTCAATATTACCGTCTGAGCCACCTCGCATTGTTAATTTAGTAAGTTAGTATTTATTTGAATCTCGGATCATTAGCGTCACAATTGAAACATGGACGTGAAAGGGCCTGGACGTGAAAATGCTTATAGGATTCTTATTTCAGACTTGAAGTTGTTTTACGATCTGTAAATATACGGCATGGTATCAACGACTTTGTTTCCCTTCCGAAGGAAGTCATGCTCAAGATTTTTACGCCCGACCGAGTTTGAATCCACTAACCTCGGGACCAGAGGCGAGCATGGTAACAATTATTCCATCAGAACCAACTCGTTCTATTCATATTGTCTTGTGCAGACACTACTGACATCATTTTCAATTAACTACGAAATTATCAATTATTTATTAGTGAAAGGACTATGATAATTGCATTCCAATTCTGTATTTGCCTTGACAACTTTGGAAAGCCACAAAAATGCTGCCAGCTTGGGCGGAATTGGGATTTGAACTCAGGTTCTACCGAATACGAGCCTCAAACTATCATCTGAGTCAAGTCGGTTGACAAAAACACGAGGGGACCTACTCATTGTTGCCGCGATTCCTGCCAGATGTGCTATTAACAGTTGCTGTACTTCGAAACTCATACGAGATGTACTTTACTAATCAATATACGTATATCCAACAACATATACGTACATAAATGTACTTTATATGACTACTAAGGTCTGATATTGACTCAATCTTTGTGATTTGTGAAATATCTAAAGTGAATATGAATTAATAACATATGAATATAAGTTAACAAGGGTTCTCTGCATTGCCATTACATTAAATGCAATAGCATAATTCGATAAGATGGTAACCGAGGGAAAAAGGTTCGAGTTCTGGCGGTTCCATCGGAATTTTTCGTTCTTTTCTCGGAATTCTCTCGTTTCCCGAATTTCATCTCACCAACACTCTCCATTCCTCTTTCATCTCACATCATATCATTCCATCTTCATTCTTTTCATTTCACTCTTCACTTCATCTCATTTAGATAAAAATAGTCTGGTTTAGCAAACCAAAGATGTTTAAAACGTGTGGTTATGGTTATATAATAGGGCTATACTCATGTACTTCATAATAACTGCGAGACTGTGTATATCAACTTATGGCAGAATAGGATCAAATGAGAGGATTGTGGCGTCTCATGAAGGCCCTGGTTCCAGCTCAAATAAAAATGACAGTATGAGTCATGAGTGAATGCTTGATGTGTGTGTCGAAACCAGGAGCATCATAACAGACTACATAACATCGTAGAATAGATTTCATTCAATTTATTCCATACATAGGATAAGCGCAATAAATATTTCAAGACTCAGTGCTAGGGCAGTTTGCCTTTCCAGTTTAATACAGAGTAGAAATGAGGGAAATAACATAAATAAATCGACATTGGTTAACAAGAAATCAGACGAATATTTTCCACAAAAAACTAATTTTAATGACTGATTTATCTGAGAGAATGTTAGGGAACGTTCTACATTGTTTAAAATTTATTTTTTCAGCATGCTTAATTACATTATAGTAATATTACATGCTGATACAATCATGTCGGGGGTTCAAATCCTGGTGGGGCCAGGATTTTTAAACTGGCCTAGATCTAAAGGTGGTCGTCACGCAGGGGTGACAATCCGGCTGATATCTCGTGCCAATTTTCTTCCTCTACCCATTGGGCTCCTAAGGCTTGACAATATTTGGTTATTATTTTTTTTTATTTTACCGATTACCAATGTATCCCATCTTCGAATTTTAAGCAACTAATTTTGTTAAGCTCTATTCAAATACCCAATTGTTTTAATATAAAAAATTAATGAGGTGCAACAAATACTTATAAGCATTGGTATTCCTATATTTGAACATTTTAGAGAAGACCGCATAACAGTGAATTACATGGTCTTTATACGAAGCCAGATATAATGAGAACAGTTAAGTCTCGTAGACTGCGATGGCAGGACATGTGGCACGAATGGGGTAATGAAAGACATGCATGGAAGCTTCTTGTAGGAAAACCAGGGGGAAAACGCCCAGTTGGTAGACCAAGAATGATGTGGGAGAATAACATTAACTAAGATTTGAGGGAAGTAGATTATTCAGGGGATGATTGGAAAACATTGACTCAGGATAGGGGTATATGGAGAGATTATGACCGCGCGGCCATGAACCTACGGGTTCTATAGTGCCAATGAGTTAGTTAGTGAGCAGGACAGGTAGTACGAATGGAGAATGAAAGAGAGACATGGAAACTCCTTGTAGGGAAACTAGAGGAAAATCACCCAGTAGGTCTGGCCAGCAATGAGGTGGGATAATAACATTTACTATCATTTAAGAGGGTGAATTAAATAGAGGAGATTGGAAAACATTAACTCAGGATATGCCTAGATGTATGGAGAACTTAAGTCCGCGCGGCCATGAACCTACGGGTTCTGTAGTGCCAATGAGTTAGTTAGCTCATGGGATAGTGTATGAGGCTCTAATTTTC
The DNA here is from genome assembly GCA_030220185.1 of Diploptera punctata. Lineage (NCBI taxonomy): Eukaryota > Metazoa > Arthropoda > Insecta > Blattodea > Blaberidae > Diploptera > Diploptera punctata. The sequence continues at coordinate 2,142,566 of JASPKZ010008902.1, forward strand.
GAGATTCCGATTTCAAACCCCATTGCTGACCAATCTGACTGACGTTTCTTGATGGTCTGGTGGTTACCGTGGGTGCCTCAGATTCCGAGGTTCGCGGATTCAAACCTGGCCGAGATCGATGGATTTTTAAGGTAGTAAAAATCCTGAGAATTACTTCCTTTCTAAAGGAAAGCAAAGCCATGTGTCCCGTGACGTAGATTCAGGACACGTAAATAAGAACCTCAAGCCTGAAATAAGAGGTATCTAAAATTAACTTTGTCGGTTCTTTCACGCCCAGATTTGAATTGCGACGCTAATTACCTGAGCCATGATAATATGTTGTTAAATAAAATTAAACCAACTGACTTCAAATGTGACAACAAATTCTAAGTTGGAATTTTATTACCAAACATTTCACGATCAGCATATCATGTAAAAACACAAAACACACGGAAAACACGGCCATAATAATTCGGTCTTCAGAATATATCTAAACGGTGTGAGGTGGCTCTGTAATATGTGAAATTCGTATTCGGGAGGTCCCGGGTTCAAACTTTGGTGTCGACAACTTGACTAAGATTTTTTTTCCTGTCTATCCTCAATCATAATAGCAAATATTGAGTTGGAATTTCATTACCAGAACTTATTTCATCAGAACCGTCTTCTTCTTCTTCTTCCTCTACGCGTGAAAGCTGGCAGCTTGTTGCGTGTTCATTCACTATAGGTCCGTGGCATGGTGACGTCCTTCCATCGTAGTTGTGGTCATCTAAATGCCTTTTCTGCTGAGGTGTCCAGTTACGTACTTTATTCACTAATCTACTCTTCTCCATTCTATCTATGTGATCAGAACCATAATTTCATTAGAATTAAAATCAGTTACTATTTCTGAAGAACCTATGACAAACATAACATCAGAAATGTAAGCCTTCTAGACGAACCTAAAAATCCAAGATTCAATACGATCTTAAGCGTTAAAGCGTCTGTAATAATTTATTTTATTTATGCAAATGCAGGGGAATTGACGAAAATCATTTCCCATAATTATGACTGAGTAAACAAATAACTGATACATGTAAATTAAAACAATAAAATGTCATAGGAAAACAGAGTTTGACTCTTGCTTCCCAGATCTATCCTTCAGTGAAGCAGAATGAAGTGCCTGGCACTGCAGTAGGTGGTTTCTGTCCATGTTAGTGTTCGTAGAGCACAGTGGGCAATGATGACTTCTGTAGATTATAATTCCATGAAGATGAGCTGCAAGAAAGTCATGTCTTGTGTTTAATCAACAAATATCGTGGCTTCGTCTAAGAGATCGTAGAACTGTCCATTCCCTATCTCTTCTCTATAAAATACTTCACACATCATCGCCTAATTATTTATCACGCCGCTTCATCAGACTATCCGACACATATAATCTTGACACTCGATCCCATCAGCACATTGTCCTTTATATCCCGCCTCATCACACTGTATATTATTCATTATCTTTTACGGTGTCACTTACCAGAACATGGAATTCCCTTCCGCCCTATGTCAGAGACTGTCAAACTATAACATCCTTCAAAAATAAACTAAAGAATTATTTAATAACAAACTAACTTATACACCTCACTGATAGTATTCTTTTAGCAATATTAATATATTTAATTATTTATGAAAATAATATTAAGAATAACAAATATTTTTATTTTTTTGTTTTAAATATTGTATAATCGTAAAATTAGTTTTCTATATCTCATTATTTTCCTGTTTTTTATATACACTAGACAGGGACAATTTAATATGCCTTGCTTGTATACATTTTATTATTAGTTTTAGTCTTAATTTTAACTAATATTAACTGGTTGTATTATAGATCGTAATACGTATATTAGATATTATCTTTTGATCAAATTTTTACTTAGTGTTTAATATTAGAGTTAATTAAGATTATTATATTCTGATGTAATACATGTTTGTCCTGGTGAGTGGAAGAGAAGGCCACATGGCCTTAACTCCACCAGGCTAAATAAATCTAATCTAATCGAAAATATGCTACAACTTCCTTTCGAGATGCATCTGGTGTAGTAGAGATAGTGTTTCTCCATTGTTTTCCTTGCATTCGGATCTGAAGATTGGTTGAGAATGCATTTTTTACAGTTTGTTTGATATTAATGGTTGCTGAGTGGTAAGATGTGTTTGAATTAGATTGCTGTAAACACATTGATCCTCATTTTGCCAGCATATCGGTTACATCTTTTACATTGATTCCGCAATGAGATTGTATCCATTGTAATACTGCTATCTTAAGTTCTTGATAAAGGTCAGTGAGTAGTTTTCCTAAATCTACTACTTCCTTGCTTTGAAAGATGTTATTGCTGGTATGGCAGCTTTGGAATCAAACAGATTGACAATATGGTCATTGGTATGTTGATGACATAATTTGTGACAGTACAGTATGAATTGGCATTTATTTTTCCATCAAAAGCAGTTTTATTTGGTCCAAATGGAGTGTATAGAGAGAAGAGTGAGCAATGGATTCCACCATTGTGCTTAGAGCCATCTGTTTATATATGTGTAATCAATTAGGAAGGGGTTATATTGTTTCTTTTGTTTTAAAAACATATAATTTTAGTATTTTGAGGGTTGGGTTTTGCTTTGTTAATCCTTCATCTAAGAGGTCTAGATTATGTGTGGAAATGTAGAGATTTAGAGGATTATCTTGTAGGAAATAATTTTTCTGTATTATTTTGTATATGGTATTTATTTTTTGCATCTCTATAACATGTTGCAGAAAGACCTGTTGTGTTTCCAATTTTCTATCATCTTTATGATATTTGGACCAGTAGTTATCATCTGGGAATCTGTTTAATTTTTCATGGAAGTCATTTTAATATCTGTTTTAATGTTTAGGTTATGTGTAAAAAGTAGCATCGCGTCTATTGGGGTCATCTTGATTATACCTATAATAGGGTGGGCCGAAAAAACTCATTTTTTTATTTCGAAGTTGTAATAGTGCGGAAAAGTTGCGAATTATATAGACAAAAGAAAATAAAAAAAATACATCAAAATCGGTTGACATCTTCCGGTCGCGCAAAGGCTCTAAAGTTTGATAAAACTTCATTTTTGTGATTATTTCTGTAATTTTTTAATTTCATGTTTTCGTAATGTAATAGTTTGTAACGTCTTCAAATAGAGCCTAAAAAACATTATGTTTTAATTTGGTTTAGACCAGTTGATATCTTCCGGTAGCGCATAAGCTCCAAAATTTGCCAGAATAATGATCAAGTTATATTTTTACGCATTTTTGGTATTTTATAAATAACTTCTAGAGTATTGATTGTCAGATCGCACAGATAGATATAAACGTGCTTAGCAAAGATAAGCAATACCTACTTGATATTCTTCTTCTTGTAAGCCCATGTTTCCCTTAACAGAGATTTAGGCGCTATCCCCCTACAGGGAAGAATTTGAAGCATACTAATTTAGTTACACTTGTTTTCGTACAGATGTCATTTTTGAGTAGTCCGTGGTCAGCGTTCTGCCTCATACTGACATCTAGGAAACCAAGGTAGTACTAGGATTGGAAAAAATCGGTAAATTTTGCTTAGAGGCCTTTTCATTCAGGCTTAAGGATTTTTTACGAGCCTGAAAATCTTCAGACTCGGGACCCACGGCTTATAGTCCCTCTCGGAGGACTTTCTCCTTGGATTTTGATATTAAAAAGAAAAATAAATAATTACAAAAATGAAGCTTTTATCATATTTTGCCAAACCTCAGAGCCATTGCGCGACCGGAAGATGTCAACCGATTTTGATATTTTTTCTTTTTTTTTAGCTATATAATTCGCAACTTTTCCGCGCTATTACAACTTCGAAATAAAACAAATGTGTTTTTTTTCGGCCCACCCTAACCTATAATGTACCGGAGGATTTGATACTGTAGTTTCTTAAGCTGTTGAGAAGAAGATGTGATGAGTGGTTCACAACTGTAAAACATCTTTGGCTTAATGTAAATTCTACAGGCAATGGTTATGGTTGAAATTGCACTACCCCAAGTGTTTCCAGCTAGACGTTTAAGTACAAGTAGGCTTCTTTTTAGCTGTAGTGATTATGTTGTCTATTTATTTTTTCCAGTTAGTTTATTGTCAAAAATTAAATAAAATTATTTAGTTCACGAGACTGTGAAATTGGTTGATTGTTGAGTAAAAGCGTCAATTTTCGGACTTGATGACACAGTGAAAAGATTTTGTAAGTCGTTTTATTAAGATTGATTGTCATTGCGTTTTTTCCTGCCCACTGTCCTATGGATTGTAATGCTTCGTTGAGTTTATTTGTAAGTGCAGATCTATTTGTGCATTTTTAACTTTAATCCACATGTATCTAATTAATTAATTAATTAAATATGCCTATGTTCACTAAATAATAATGTTGCAAAGGTTCAGATGGTAACATCATCTGTAATCATTCATTAAATAAACGTAAAATAAATTAAAATAAAATTACGCGACGCTTAAAGCTATTCCTGTCAAAGAACAACATTTTTATAATCTCTCGTAAAACAGTTTTAATTATGTAGTCTCGTATTTACGTCCGTAAGAAATGTTAAATTTGTTATTTTTATTTTAAAATATAGCACAAATATCACTCAGGAATTTTCAAATTATATCGCACAGATGTTATTTTGTTTAAAAAGGATACGTGTAAACTAATAGATGAAACATGATAGCGTGCTGTTCTTTTGTATCATGGAACGAGTATCAAATAAATATAAAACCAATCTTTTGTTTAGTAATTTAGAAAGTACAATATTTCCGCTAGATAAATTATATATCAAGGATTATCAGGGAAGATTACAAAATATGAAACTAGTTGTTACTTTATTAACAACGTACTGCATTTCATGCTACATAAATTCATACCGAACGTGCAAGGGTTGAATAAAGAAAAAACCGGTATTGCAGTTGATGTGTACGAACCTATACACAAACTATTTCTCACACTTGATTTCTTCTTTATTGTTTTATATTCCCTCCTTTTTTTTGTAGAGTTGCACCCCATTGGGTGTTATAAGCCAATGTCTTGGGCGGTTTCTGTCTGGTTAGAAGCAAGATCCAGATATACAGGGGCAGGCCTATCAAAAGTAGCATATCTGTGATTAGTAGGATGCCAAGGGACACAGACGAATACAGCATAGGGCAAGGGCGGTCAAAACTGTCGTCAGCTTTCGAAATGTGTCCCGCAAATCAGTCATTGGGGCTGGATGCCAAATGATTACTGACGATTTCGGCTTGTAATCGCGAAGTAAGATGTACTCAGTACTCCTAATTTGAACGCCTCTAAAATAGTATATAACAATATAAGGAACGTGCAATATATCTGACTTGAAAGAGATTTTTTTTTACCTTCATCTTCAAATTCATCTTCTTCTTCATCACGGTTTAGGCTTATTTACTAGCCTGTTCCGGCTCCAAATTTCTGCTGTTTCCATCTTTTCTTTGGTTTTCCCAAACTTCTTCTTCCTCAAGGTGAATAGTTATATGCTGCTTTTGGTATTCTATTCTCAGTCATCCTTGCCAAGCGTGCTTTCCAGTTTGTTCTGTATTTCACTATTGTTGTGTTAAATTCCTCTACTTTTAGTTGTCTAATTTCTGTGTTATGTTTTTTGTCTATTCTTTGATATCCTGCTACCGGTCTGAGGAATTTCATTTCAGCAGCTTGTATTCTGGCAGATTGTTGTGTTGTCACTGTTCATGTTTCGGATCCATAAGTAATAATAGGCACTGCCATTCCCTTGTATAATTTCATTATAGAATCTTTTCTGGCTTTATTTTTCAAAGTTCTTTTTAGTGTTCCTGTTATATAATTAAACTTGCTCAGTTTGTTATTTACATCAAATTATTAGAAATATAAATACCTTTAGTTATACTCGAGCAGCCTTATCAATAAATAATTTTATTCATATATACAGACCCAATTTAGAGATTTGTAACTCCCTATTACTCGGAAATCGAACCCCGGCCCCTAGAGTGAAAGTAGGGATTCATCTAACCCCACCACGGGGACAAAAGTCCTCAAAATTCAACCATACAAATTATAACACACGGTTAAAAATAACTCTGCTGACTAACATTCAAAGGTTGATGAAGGACGTTGCCTTAATATTTTTGATGAAGGGAACTTTTAATAAGATACTGACTTTGACGAGCAGATAATAGTACAGTAGACTGGCAATAGCAGTATTTTATTCAACTATATGTTCTTTATGTTGAGTGATTCCGGGTTATGTGGCCGTGGTCCATAGTTGGTGTTGATACCAGACGTTTCGCCCTCAACTGCGGAGGGATGCCCTCCGCAGTTGAGGGCGAAACGTCTGGTATCAACACCAACTATGGACCACGGCCACATAACCCGGAATCACTCAACATTACGATTACCGGCCGTGAAAGCCTGCATTCAACTATATGTTCTTTAACAACACAGCTCAGTCATTAATGTCGCACTTAAAATCCGGGCTTGACAATGGTGACAAATTTTGGTCATGGGCTTCTTATTTCAAGCTTGACTCTTTTTCACATGTTGTAAATCGACCCTTAACTTTACTTTTTTTATAATAATGATGATAATAATAATAATAATAATAATAATAATAATAATAATAATAATAATCTTTCCATTTTGAGAAATTTCCTCATTATTAAGGGTTTTCTCCAACCAATCTTGGTAATAACATGAATTTAAAAAAAATAAATATAAATGACTACGGACTTACAGACTATCAGTTTGCAACAAACATTCACAAATTTCCCTTAATTAAAGTTCTCCATCGTTCTCTGTCCTCTGTGTCTTCATCTGTTACACCAAATTTCCTCATTGAATTTTGAATGCTGTTCTTCCAGGTTGTTCTTGGTCTTCCTTTTCTGTTCCTTCTTTCAATTTTCCATGCATAGACAGCCTTTGGAAGTCTTCCATCCTGCATTCTTCTTATGTGTCCATATCATTTAGCCTTCTGTGTTCAATCTCATCCATTATATTTCTTTCTGCATTCATCCATTTTCTAATTTCTGTATATCTAATTTTTTTCCGGTCGAGATAATAATAATAATAATAATAATAATAATAATAATAATAATAATAACTAACTAGCTCACTGACATTATATGAGACTTAACTCTCCTTGTTATATCTGGTTTTCCATAAATATCATATAGCTCGTTGTTATGTAAGTCTTCTCCATTCAACTGTCTGTTCATTTGTCTGTGGTCCAAACATTTCTCTAAGAACTTTATTCTCAAATACTCGTAATATTTTCTCCTACCTTAAAGTAAGAATACATGTTTCTCATCCATATAATATAATTTGGAGAATAACAGTTTTATATTTTTTAGAGAAGTGCAACGACAAGAGTCCTTGTAATGCATAATAGCATGGAATTCCAGAATTGAACCTACGTTTAATTTATTTCTGCACCTCATTCTTTTTTTATATTGTTCCTAGCTTTTTGAATTCAGCCACTTCTTCAAAATTCCCTTCATTTTCATTAACTGTCCATTTACATTATGTAATGTATTTCTATTCATAACTATATTTTAATTTTATTGATGTTTACTTTCAGTCCCAATTTCTTATTACATAACCTCAATATTGAATTTTAAAAGTTTTGATTCTTAGTGTTACTCAATAGAGTGGCCCTTAGGTAGCTCCTTGCTTTCGCCTAATAATATTACATAATCAGCATAAACTAACAACTTATTAATACCATTGGGTTGAATGCCTTCTTCAGCCTCTAAAGATTTGATGGGATGTTCTAGTGCAACATTTAATAATAGAGGAGATGGTACTTCTCCTTATTTTAACCCATTGTGAACTTCAAAAGTATGTGAAAACTTTTTGCCCACACGCACCATACTCTTTGTACCATCAAGATACATTCCAATAAGTCTAAATAGCTTTTTAGAAATTCCGAATTCCAGCAGGATATTATATAACTTCTCCCTTTTAATTTACTCATATGCCTTTTGAAGTCTACATATAGTTGATACACAGTGCCATTATATTCCCGTTTCTTTTCTAATGTCTTATAATAAAAATATAATCTATGGTAGACCTCTTTCCTCTAAATCCACATTGATTATCACATATTATGTCGCCAATATAGGGAGTAATTCTGGATACTAATATATTTGTTAGAATTTTACTCGGAGTTGAAAATAATGAGATGTCCTTTAGTAGTTGCACTCAGATTTATCTCCTTTCTTATAGTTGGGTAGATAAATAATTTATCGATTCTCTTCATTCGTTTGGAAGACCTGAATCTTGTGTTGTCACACTTCGATTATTGTGATATTATATATAATGATCTAAACCATGACTTGTTGCAGAGACTGCAGCGTGTTCATAATGCTTTCGTTCGATTCATTTTCAATATCCGCCGTCATGACCGTATTTCCGAACACTTTAATAACCTCTCTTGGCTCCGTCTTACTAACAGACGTAAATTGCACTCTCTTTCACTAATTTTCAAGCTTCTGAATTCCTACACTCCTACTTATCTGGCGTCCAGATTTGAGAAGTTATCCTCTTACCACAATATTGACACTAGGTCACAAGATAACAGTCTGCTAACAATTCCTCTTCATAGCACTTCCTCTTATCATACTTCCTTCACAGTAGCCTCTGCCCGCTCCTGGAATTTCCTTCCTCAATATATCAGGGGATGCCGTACACTTGGCACTTTTAAGCCACGTTTATACAGTTACCTGTTGTCTAATAATTAATTTTTCTCTATTTATTTAAATTTATGCTATGTCATTAATAATCTTTTTCTCGTTTTTATATATCTTGTACATATTATATGTTTAATTCGTTAAATCTAGAGTAAATCAAAATATTTTACATTATAAATATTAATTGTATTGTATTTATAACAAACATGTAATCGTTCATGTATATTGTAATTCAGATGTAAGACTATTTTTTATTTTTTAAAACCTGGTTGAGTGGCAGACAAGGCTTTAAGGCCTTAATTCTGCCAGGTAAAATAAAGCTATTATTATTATTATTATTATTATTATTATTATTATTATTATTATTCCATATCATACTGAGCAACTGACATATTTTATCCATCAAGTTTTCTCCCCCTGATTTTATCAATTCTGCTGGGATCCCATCTGAGTTTCATGCTTTATACATCTTTAATTTTATCTGTAGCCATTTCATCCTCTAATATATTTCGTTCTGTGACTAATATTTCTGCATAAACAAAGTGATAAGCCATATTTTTAAAGATCGGAATAATTTATATATTACACCTCTCGGCACATTGCCCGTAAAAAATATTCTGAAAAAGTTACCAGTTACATAAAAAATATAGTTTATGACTTACATTTCAATAAGCTATGTAAAGTTGAAAGACAATTGCGCATAACTGGCTTAAGCATCTCATAGATGTAATCAACCGGATGAAGTAATGAAAAACCACATTGTAGATTTAAGTTAGCACTTCATTACTTTGAATATGTAACTACAAAGTATGTACAGGTACTTTATTGAGACCGGTTTTAATGTACACCGCCCATTGAATTCATTACTTTGTATTTTTATTCGTTAAAACGTATGGCGACATTCTGTTCTAAATGAGAAGAAACCAAAATACAAGAAGTAAAACTGGACATTATTATTAGCAATAATACATTAGAGATGACATCAAAGAACAATTTCAATTATTAGTTTTATATTATTACTATTATCATCATTCTTATTTTCTGTGGGACCATGTACATTTAAGATTACAAAATCACATGTTTCCCTTTCAATATTATGTACACAGTGTCCCATTCAAACCTCCCACATTTTAATTAATCATGACTCTCAAAGTATGCGGAATTATGAAATGAGGTTGGTATTAAAAGGAAGAGAAACTCAAAGAATTTTTGTTTTCATTGTTGCAGTTAATTAATCTGTCGCATATTGGACAATAATGACATAAAACAAAATGGCGACTCCTCAGCAACGAGCACAAACTGTTTTCTGGTATGCAGAGACGAAGCTAATAATTACAGTGCAAATAAATACCGGAGAGAATATGGAGGAAATGCACCTGATGGGAAGACCATTTAGTCGTGGCTTGAGAAGTTTCTGGCGACAGGAAGCGTTAAAAAAGAATCAGGAGGTGCTCGTACATGTGTTTCAGAAGAAAAGAATGAAGAAATTAGAGCAGGATTTCAGAAAAATCCACAAAAATCAATTCGCCAAGCTTCCCGGTAGTTCAATGTGCCGAGATCAAATGTGTATCGAGTGCTTCATAATCGGATTCGTTTGTACCCGTACAAGGTGTAAGTTATTCAATAAATAGGGCCAGATGACAGGCCACGACGACAGGTATTCGCTATTGAAATGCTGGATCGTATTGACAAGGACCCTCATTTTCTTGGAAACATCTTGCTTTCTGAAGAGGCAACGTTAGGATCTAGGGTCGCAAAATCCTCACGTCTACCGTGAATACGTCCGGGATAGCCCAAAAGTAAACGTTTGGTGCGGCCTGATGAAGAACAGGATTATAGGTCCATTTTTTCTTTCATGAGAAGTCAATAACTAGCCCGGTATACCAAGACATGTTGGAACAGTTCTTGTACTCCAAGTAGCTGATCTGCAACCCCCATTTTTCAGCAAGATGGAGCCCCACAACACTGGAGCCTGGATGTTCGGAATTCACTAAAAGAATCCTTCCCATATAGGTGGATTGGACGCGGCGGACCAATTTTCTGGCCACCACGTTTGCCAGACGTAACTCCACTGGACTTCTCCTTCTGGGGATATGTAAAAGCCGATATTGCAACTCCAGTACAAGATCTTCATGATTTACGAACCCGTATCCTTGACACAATTGCAACAGTACCAATGGACATGTTGGGCAGAACGTGGAACGAAATCGAACACAGACTTGATATTGTTCTAGCTACTAATGGTTCACATATAGAGGTGTTTTAGTGTGTGACAATGTATGGCAATGAAAATTCTTTGAGTTTCTGTTTCGTTTAATACCGGCCTCATTTCATAATTCCGCATACTTTGTTAGTTATGATTAATTAAAATGTGGGAGGTTTGAATGGGACACCCTGTATAATATCTTATCACTGACAAACTTAATAACTCGGATAGTGGAGAAGATCCTCCTTCAGACTAAAGAACCCGTTCCAAATTCAGGTCTCGCTGCACCCCCATAATTTAATGATAAACTTCCTGATTCCTGAATATCTTCTATTAGCCATCTAACATTCTGCAAAGCGACTATATCCAAGTGTGATTTATCTAATTCCTACGTTTTAATATTTCTAGTGCCCCACTGCTATATAATGTCCTAAGATTCAATATTTCTAAGAACATGGTGCAGAGAGATGAACAGATAGCCGAATGGAGAAGAATATAAATAATAGTGGGCAACATGATCTTTATAGGAAACTGGATGCAATAAGAACAGTTAAGTCTCATAGACTGCGATAGGCAGGGCATGTGGAACGAATGGAAAATGAAAGAGGGGCATGGAAGCTTCCTATAAGAAAACCAGTGAGAAAATGCCTTGTTGGTAAACAAACAATGAGACGAGAGAATAATATTAATCATAATTTGAGGGAAATAAATTGTACAGAGGATGATTTGAAAACATTAGCTCAGCTTATGTCCGCGCGGCTAAAATCTACGGTTCGATAGTGCAAGTAATTTACATTATTATTATTATTATTATTATTATTATTATTATTATTATTATTATTATTATTATTATTATTATGAAAGCTCTTAGCTCCTGAATTGTCTACATTACGCTATTTGTGCCTGTTATAATTTTTCCAATTGTTATTAGATTTAAACATTTTGTAATAATTTCACACAGCAACAAATTTGAACTTTTTGTCGCTCAAAGAAATGAAAATATGTGATTTTAGTTAATTGGCATGCGCTGATTTCGAATTTGAAGTCCGTTTTTCTCTATCACCTAACAGTTTTTTTTGCGAGGACGTGTTAAATGTTTTTCGTTATATTTCGCATATCTTATCTGCACTTAGTTTCAATTTTTTGCCGTAATATTGCTAGAAGCAATTGATCTATGTAAAACCAAATCATATAAGATCCAAAAAGTTAAAATATTTTTTTTTCTAAGAAGGATAAATAAGTAGTTACGTTACAACACATGCTTAAATTGTAGCAAAAATCTCACCTTTCAAAACTTCTTCCTGGATGACTTACGCCGATAAGATAGCTCCGAAACGTCTGTAATAAGTTGCCAGCAGTAATCAGCAAGCATGTTGGTCACTGATTTCCCTTTATAATGTCTTTCCATTTCTAAAATATCTTCGTGGAATCTTTCGCCATGTTTATCACTGACGTCACCCAAGTTCGGTGAAGAATCAATATGTTTAACAGGTCGCATGGCTAACTGCAAATTTGGATACTGAAGAGAATGCTTATTTTTTAAAGTGAAACCAGATATATAACCAGTTCTGCGCTGAGATTTTGTACAACACTCTCCACATACGTAACAGAATAAATTAGGAGAATTCTTACAGCGGGGAGACATTGCAAAATTATAAAACACTAAAACTGAAGTATTGAAATATATTATAGTGTCCACCGCTGTGGTCTCGAAGTAGTGTGCTGCCTTGTCACGCAGCGGGCCCGGGTTCGATCCCCGGTCGGGACAGTTTTTCTTGGTGAGGTTTTTATCGGGGTTTTTCCTCACCTGTAAGAGAAATGCCAGAAAAAACTTTAAGGCCCAAACGGTCCCCGAAATCATATGGCCATCGCAATCATCATCATTCATATTCATCTTAGATTAGGCTTAGGATTAGGGACTCTCCTGGCGCACCACTATCATCACCATCACTCATCATATCATCGGGGCAACGTAACCCCGCCTTCCAGGCGCCCCAACCTCAGAAGTGGGTTACAAGTACGCCATGCCAGGAGAGAACACCAGGAATGTCGAAAAGACAACCTGGGGCATTTGCAAAAAAAATATATATTATAATAGATTGTTTTAATTCAATTTCTTTATAATGATACAGAATAATGCACATATCGACACTTCACAATCGCAATGATGCAATGTAAGACGAACTGCACAGAACGAGGTATTACAAGCCATTACTTCACGTATTTGACAGTGGCAATCAGGAAATGTTGTATATCTGTGTATTCCTGAGGGTTTAACAATCCCTAAGAGTAATAAAACCGCGCAAAAGAAAAATAAGGGTGACCAGTTTGAGAGACAAAAGCGCCTGCGACTCTCACGGAAACGATCACTTCTGCTAAAGGTTGTCGAAATATCTAATTCCAGTTAGGTAATTGAAAAAAAAAACTAATATCATTTTCGTCTTCTGCGAGTCCGAAAACATAGTTATTGATACAATTCGAGCCTGCGAGTAATTCTTTGTTGTTGTGTGTTATTAGAGCACTATAGGTCCTCCTAATGAAAGTTTTCTTGGCAGTTTTTCTTGTAATTCAAAAGAACATGTTATAGGAAACTAAATAAATCCAACTCAGATGATATGGACATGGTTAGCATTCTATTTACGGTGCTCCATAACGGTTAAAGCCTCATTAGAGTCATAATTGAAATCTCGGACATGAAAGGGCTGACCTATTTGACTGATAGGCTTCTTTTCCCATGCTGCAATTCTTTTACATGCCATAAATGTACAACATGAGATATACGATTTGAGTTCCCTTACGAAGAAACCCATATTTTGGATTTTTACGCCCTGAAAAATACATAGATCCGGTGGGGTTTAAGCTTGCGAACCTTGGAATTAGAGGCGACCATGGTAACTACTATTGCAACAAGATTGACTGGTATGGGCGTGTAAAAATAATTTAAGATAGAAATGTCATGAAGAATATAATTCACTAGAAACCACGGAGAGATTCAGATAAAAATAGCAGGCTGAAGAAAAGGTGGAAAAAAGAGATAAAAAGCGAGAAATTTGAGAGGTGGAGATTTAATCAATTGTGAAAATTGGAGAAGAAAGATAATATAAATGCATTGAGGAACGTCATATAAATAATACAAAATTCGTACCATAACAATTATTTAGTCTTATTGGAAAGGGAAAATAAAATATAAAAAATTGCCAAAATTAGTTTCGAATTCATAGTAGTTAGCATGATGGTGACACTCGCAATGCCGTTTGAGTCCAAGTTCATTCCCATCTGAATGGGTGGGAGGCGGGGGAAAAAATATCGATATTATTGTCGATTCCATAGTTTTTCGCGGTCGCTAAGTTCATTGGTGACAAGAAGATGGTTTAAATAATACGCCGGGTAATCAGGTGGTACCGAAATCGAGATTTCGATACAGGGATTACGTCATGCTGCGCAACCTATACGACATCGCGTCTCCATTTCGTGTGTGATCTTAGTGAACAGTGCCAAATGCTCTCCTACCTACCTCTTCCCTTCCCAGTAGCGCCGTGTGCTATCGCGCATTCTCCCCTCTCCTTCTGAACTCTCATAAAAAGCTGTGTTTATCTACATCGGATCATCATCCGTTGAGCTATCGTCGGAGTCTAGTCAATATAGCTCAGAAGAGCTAGTTTGGTTTGTTAGTCCTTTTAGGCCAGGGTGGGGCCGCAAGGACTGTATACCCCAACCCTGGGCTGGACTAGTGTGAGTGTAAAAGTATGTATGTTTATTAACATTATTTTTGTACAGATGATCAATGATATCCTTGTTTTCTTTGTTAAACTATTTATTTATTTATTTTCTATGTTATATCTGACTATACTTTTTGACTCGCATTAAAACTTTAGTTGTGCATTTTACTTAATTATGCCTATTCATTTAGCAGCTAGCCTATCTCAGATATGAAAGTAAAAATTCCAAAGCTTGCTCAAGCGTGTGTGAGTTCCTCTTTCCTTAAAGCTTCCACGATTATAGCTTGTAGCTCACTGCACATTAAATGTTTGAAAATTTATTAAGGAAAGTTGATTTAATCTTTGCCTTTTATGGGCCCGGGCAAAGATATCTTAATTTGAGCAGTCTATGTTTTCTATTCAAAATAGTTATCAACAATAACGGTTTGATCCAGCACCAATACGGTGCAATTAATGGTAGAAGTGGTCGTGGTTACGCCGGTGCAAAAAATTGGTAGCATTGAGCGTGGTTACGCTGGTGCAAATGGTAGCAGTCAGCGAGGTTAAACTGCACACAGGTAATATTAATAATAATGATGATAATACTAATACTATAGTAATAACAATTATTATTATTATTATTAATAATAATGTATTATATACATTTTAGGCCAACTGATATCACGAGTTATGACTTCGGAAAGAAACCCTACAGTCCCGTTAAAAATCTATAGTAATAACAATTATTATTATTATTATTATTATTATTATTATATTATTATTATTATTATTATTATTATTATTATTATTATTATTATTAATGTATTATATACATTTTAGGCCAACTGATATCAGGAGTTATGACTTCGCAAAGAAAACCTACAGTCCCGATAAAAATCAAGTAGCAGCTGCTGATTATTTTGTATTCGTAAGTCGCGGTCTTATCAGATCTGCTGCAGTTCTGTATCTTTCAAATATGTTTAGGGCAATAAATCTGTATTTGAATTAAATTACAAAAGGAAGACTAGCTTTATTTTATAATTTATTTTCCTATCAGTTAATTTATAATTCGAAATTGAGTCCTTTCTTCATACACATTTCTACAATTTTATACGCAAAAGTTTCTAACTTGTTTCCGAGTTTAATATCTGTTGACTCTTGCATTTTAGCTATGTGTGTCTTTGTAACGTTGTACACTTTTTTGTCTGTTAATGAGCCAACAGTTGTGCATTGTCCCACCAGAAGCAAGTACAGAACACATAGGATATATACCCACTGTGAGAATGAAGATATAATATTTGCAGATAATATTTTTATATCATGTAACATAATAAATGCGTAACATAATACATAAGTAAAGGCTGCCTTAATTGATTAAGTCAATACGCTAAACGCCGGAAGGTAGCAAGTTCGAGTCTCAGTGAGGTCAGGATTTTTAACCTGACCTAAATCGTCTGGCGGTACCATGACTCTTGAGAACGACTCAGTCTCTAACGGAAATAAGTACCAGACTATGTTATGAGGGTGATACTAATGATATATTAATCATCTTGTAAGCCCATGTTTCCCTTAACAGAGATTTAGGGGCTCGTCCCCTACAGGGAAGAATTTGAACCATGCTAATTTAGTTACACTTGTTTTTGTATAGATGTCATTTGAGTGGTCCGTGGTCAGCGTGGTCATACTGACATCTAGGAAACCAAGGTAGTACTAGGACGGGAAAATTCGGTAAATTTTGCTTAGAGGCCTTTTCATTCAGGCTTAAGGATCTTTTACGAGCCTGAAAATCTTCAGACTCGGGACCCTGGCTTAAAGCCCCTCCCGGAGGAATTGTTCCTTGGATGTTTCCGTCCTAAAAAATCCATCGACCCCGGCCGGGTTTGAACCGCGACCCTCGGGACCAGAGGCAAGGGGCTTAACTACTAGTCCACCACGGCCGGTGATATTTTAATATAAACAAATATTTTTTATTTCAATTTTGAGCTTCCTTAATCATTTGAGATTATTGAATGTAGGATGTGTTAAGCAATATCTATCGTTTGTCTTTTAATTCCTATGTGGTCCATCCATAGTAATTCTGCCCGAGGGCAGGTCTTTCACTGAAATCATAGCATTTTCATGCTATGCTTTGCAGCTTTACTAGGGAATTGTAGGTGTGGTAGCTTCCCGTTGCTTTCCACACCGGTGAAGGATGATGATGATGGCCATATGATTTCGGGAACCGTTAAAGTTTTCCTGTCATTTGTCTTACAGGTGAGGAAAAACCACGATAAAAACCTCACCCAGAAAAACTGCCCCGACCGGGAATCGAACCCGGGCCCGCTGCGTGACAAGGTAACGCTACCTCGAGATAACAGCGGTGGACAATTATATGATATGATGAATAATTATGAAAAGTGTAATTACAATTGTGATCCAAACATTTCTTTTCAACTGAGGGAACTGAGAAAAATTGAAAAGTCCGTCACGCAGGAACTGCATAAACCAAGAGAATTTCTCAGCAAGTCGAATTTATTGACCGATTTTGTTGGTTTATGGCAAACAATTATAGGCCTATTTATTATGTTAATTTGATAAAAACTCTGATTCGATCTTATTTTATAATTTTCGGATTGCAATGAAAACGAATCATATAGGCTATAAAAGTAAGTTTTACGTATTTGCATATTGTTGTATAATTTGACACCAATTTAAATTATATTTATCAATTCATTTTTCTATTATTTTATTAAAATATAAAATAATTTAAACTAATATTAGGATACATTACCAAGTTAAGGGTTAATTACTTTGTTTGGTAGGCCTATACATTGCGACGAACCAAACATGGCGCGGACGGTTAACTAGAGTCAATTTTTAATTTGGGTTTCAGATATTCCCTCACTTCTAATAATTGGATTTCGTTGATTTTGGAGAACATCTTCCCCCCGATTATTTAAAATAGCATATATCGAGTTTTGTTGTGAAACGTAAAAAATTGCGAGCGGTAGAACGGTTTTTAATAGAGCCTTAACGGACATAATATGCTAGAGCATTGACTGCTATATATATATATATATATATATATATATATTTAATTTGCTTACTTGTTATAGTCAGCTACTAGGTGGCAGTGAAGACCGAGTTCTCGCGACGTCTATAATAATGGAGAATATAATACATATATAAGAAAAATAAGTGTTTGAATTGGATTCGCCTGGTAGTGTAATGGATATCACGCTGAGGTACAGACTCAGAGATCCGGGTTCGAATCCCGTCCAGGCATTTATTTTTCTTATCATACCACACACACACACACACACACACACACACACACACACACACACACACACATATATATATATATATATATATATATATATATATATATATATACAATTTGATATTCATTATTTTTTGTATCTACTTGATAGAATCGATGAAGATATATTCAAAGTTGTTCTAATTCATTTCATGGGAACTACCTTAATAGCATAATTCGTTTGGAATTTGCTAAAATCAGTTTGTTCACCCAGGACATCTCAATAATTGTTGAGACAGCGAAACTCATTATTTTTGTAGTTATTCACAAATGATAAAGAATACAGTGTTTATAAAATACAGCTTTTACTTGTTTAATAAGTAGTAGTAGTAGGACTTTATTAGACAAAAAGTAAGATATATACAATATTATTTACAAATATGGGTCGCACGGGCAGTAAGCCGTACGTGCTGTTGACAGTCCGTTACAATAAAGTAATAATTGGTACTCGTGTTTAATAAGTAATTCAGTTACATACATAATGGTTTTTGTAGTCCAAATGAGCATAGGCATTTCAATCATTGATTATATGCCAATAAAATAATAGTGGAGAATTAGATATTTTGTTAATGTTATAATACTCTTCGTCTAATTACAATCCTTAGATTTTTGAAGATGGTATAACATTTTAGCTACAAATTACGTTGTCTTCATATGGTTATTTCACATAATTACAATTGCAATATAAGTTCAAAATACTCAATTCAGTAGGTTAGAAGTTTTAGAAATAAAAATAATAAAATTAACACAGCTAGTAAAAATTCGAAACAAAACTCCTTCTGAACCGGCGGAATTTGACACGGCATCTGCAGCTTTTACCCGTTAACTTTGGTGCTGTATTATTGCGCTACATTTTAGATAGTAGCACCTGCCGGTTCACGGACAAATTGCGTTCTCTTCTTTAATCCCCGAATCTCGCATACATTTTGAGATGGAATTAAAAAAAATTTAAGGGAGGGTGGATGCTTGAAGTGTGTGAATATGTAAAATTGCCTACAGCTAATGAGTAATGAGATACGCCATAGCATAGTTGGTTAATTCGGAAGGTCGGGAATTCGAATTCCGGTGTCTAAACTTTATGGCGGCCCCACGGCTCTGGGGTCGACTCTAACGTAAATTAATACTGGACGCTTGTTCTGGGGGTAAAGGCGTCCATAACGCAGGGCTGACCACCCGGAAGACACAGCTTACCATTATCTAAACATATGGTAGTCTTAAACCTCCTTTAACTCGAACAGTCTTCTGATGTCTGTGGTGGGAACACTTAATGGATAGTTTAATGAGATAAATCCTTGAAAATGGGGTTTCATGCAATTTCTAATTGAATCTGAACCATCTCACTGCATTGTATACAATTATTTAATTTTAATATTCGGTTACGAGTATAAATTTAAAGATTTTTAACAATATAAGTAAAATGTTTTTATCTAACAAGGGAACTGTCAACCATTGCATGGGCTGAAACCTACATATATTTATTTTCCAGAGAAGCTTTGTGATGTACCAAGGCCGTGTTTAAAAAAAAATGTCTTTTTAACTGTAAAGCATTAAAATCCAGCGCGAACTCTCTCATTTAAACTATATGGAAGTAAGACAACTCGTGAATTGGTAGATTGGTTAAACCTTACTACCTACCGTCCGCACCGTGTCTCGCCTCACGTCACTCCACTCTTACTCATGCTTGGTTGCCCTTGCTGGATTCTTACTTCGATTTGTGTGCGTTGCAGTTAAGAATGGAATATAATTTTTTGGAACACGACCTTGGTATATCACAGTGCTTCTCTGGGAGAAATTTCAAGGTAATTTCGTCATGCAATGTTTGACAGTTCTCTTGTAAGACCTGTGATCCGTATTTTATAATGGTTGTCTACAAAAACTCCATGACGAAATGAATTTCTTCCGTTTAATTACTTCATATCCTGTATAAATGAGGAATCAAGTACGGAAAACGTTTATTTTTCTTTAGGGTTTATATAATTGGCCTTATATTGCTACATTGCCTATTGTCAAGTATACTTTTTTCACTTTTGGCAGACCCTGTTTTGTAAGTTTGTTAAATAAAATAAAATGTCAAAATACTCACAGTAAACAATAATAATTCTAATGAAGCAGTGGCATCTATGGCACTCAAGGCGTATCGGATCTGCTTCAGGATTCAATGGTATCGGATTCGATCCTGGCCAAGCCCGGTATGATATTTCAAGCGAGGAAAATTCGAGGAGACTTCATTCGGAACAATTGTGACAAGGTGCTTGGAAGGGAATACTCATATGTTAATACAGAATAGAATAGATTTATTTACCCTGGTGGAGTTAAGGCCATGTGGCCTTGTGGAGTTAAGGCCATGTGACCTTCTCTTCCACTCATCAGGACAAACGTATGTTACATATAAATACAAAAAAATTACAATAATAGTACTTACTAAACAATTAATTATCTGTCAAATTGAATAATAATGAAAATAATGTCTCATCCATCCATAGTAATTCTGCCCGAGGGCAGGTCTTTCACTGCAATCACAGCATTTTCATGCTATGCTTTGTAGCTTTACTAGGGAATTGTAGGTGTGGTAGCTTCCCGTTGCTTTCCACACCGGTGAATGATGATGATGGCCATATGATTTCGGGGACCGTTTGGGCCTTAAAGTTTTCCTGACATTTGTCTTACAGGTGAGGAAAAACCCCGATAAAAACCTCACCCAGAAAAACTGTCCCGACCGGGGATCGAACCCGGGCCCGCTGCGTGACAAGGCAGCACGCCACCTCGAGACCACAGCGGTGGACTGTTGTCTAATAATACAATAAAAAGTAAACTAATGATAGAATGTATACAGAAAAGAATAACAGCTCGAATTTAATATACATAAAAAGAAAACAAAAAAAATACAAAGAAGGTAATAAACTATAATGAATTAGTGTATCGCTTATTATACAAGACATTAGATAAATATATTGACAAATCTTAAAACTATTTTTATTATATAATGAAAAAAACAAATTATTAATTATTAAAAAGCAATATTAGTGAGTGAGTTGTTTCTGTTAATTTTGTTTTCAATTTGTTTCTGAAAGATGGTAAATTTTGGCAGTCTCTGACATAGGGTGGAAGGGAATTCCATGTTCTAGCAAGATCATATTTAGAACAAATTTGCTAGATGATTAAGCCCATCTCGTTACGTGGTGATAATCTTTATAGTAGAAATAGCTAACTTGCCATGCAAACCATAAAAAATACTACTGACATTTTGTTTTAGGTGGTTATTTTCAGTAGCTTCCTACGTCCTTACTTGGGGGAGGGGTTTAAGTATTATTAGAATCATCCCTATCTTTCTTAAAAAAATGCGCGTAGATTTAATTAATTTAATGATAATTAATTTTCCAGAGATTCAACAATTATAAATTAATTTAAAATTTAAATAAGATATAAATAAGACAGAAGACTAACGATGTAAACAAGTTTATGGTTATAACAGTTGTTACTCATGTCAGGGCTATAGCAGTAAAATGGAATATGTTGTGATTTGTAAAACGTGGACACGCCTCAGTTCTGGAATTATTTACTCCACACCCTGGTTGTCCCGATTTCAAATCCAGAAAGTCACACCCAAACACTGAATGCAGTACTTCATGTAGTTGGAAATGAAAGAACTAACCGCTTCTATGTTTTCTGACAAGATAAAAATTATTTACAACTAAACACAACATTACATGAAAATAAAATAACTTACTTACTTAATCGTTATGTGTGTGTTCTTATATTCTATTCGTGTTAAAATACACCTAGCCCTCTTTTATAAACGATGTTAAATATAACGGACTGGTTAGATCGTTTTAACCAGTGGTTTAACAAAATTCTGTTTCATCGACAAATACTAATTTTTAGGAATGTTAAATTGTTTGTTTTCTCAGATACTAAAAATGAATAAGTTGTTGATTACGAAATGGCTGCTACAAATCGCAAATTCTACTAAAATTACCTCTTTTTGTACTATTTGCTCACTGTTCCCAACACAAATAGTCGTACGAACCTAGTATTATTATTTTAGTACCTTTGAATAACCGAGTTTAACATTTTTAATATTTAAGATTACCAATGAGAATTTTTATTATATCGCTCACTAAAACGATCTAGTAGCCTGCAGTATTTAATACCATTGTTTTAAATTTAACATATTTTTAACAATAATATTATTTTCAGCAAAAAGAAGAATAACGCTTTTTCAATTCAGTTTCAGTTAACATACTTCTAGGAACATCCGATAACAGCGATAGTAGTAACCTATATTTATTTCAAACATACTTTTCGTGCTGTGTTATGTTGCTTTAAAAATAAAGAACATTGTGTTCAATTTTTTTTAACAATAATTGATGTAATGCCTTTTAGTTGTTACATTATTAGCTCTAACAAGCATTAAACATGTTAACGAACATTTTACACAAGAGGTTTCGTGAAACACGACTGTTATAACGAGTTGTTTAAATTTTAACCTATTGTTAACAAATAAAAAAATAATTGTCACTTGTTGATGAATCCGGGCAAGAGTATTTTAAATTCATTTATGTATTCCTCCAGGGACTACAGGATATGAGAACTTTTTTTGTTTTCTCGACGAATTGTAAAAAAAAAAAAATAGCGAAAATGCTGTTACCATTTAATCATTTGAGTGGGTACTGAAATTTTATAAGAACATGGAAAATATCATTGAAACACAACGATATTTAATTTATTATTAGAAGAATAGCTATGCCAAAGTCAGATGAAATTTTCAGATATCAAGTTTTTCTTCGACAAAAGTGCAATTTATCATCCACATCATTTAATTAATATGTTCATGATCTAGGTATTAGGTGAAAACGATACATGCAGTTTGGAATTAAAATTAAATTAACACTTATTTAAATACTTTGGTAAATACTTATGAATTTTTCTGGCGACAAATCACTTTGAGTTGGAGGAGAAATACTGTATTGTCGAATATTCCTAATAAAAAACTTATGA
Source organism: Diploptera punctata (assembly GCA_030220185.1). NCBI lineage: Eukaryota > Metazoa > Arthropoda > Insecta > Blattodea > Blaberidae > Diploptera > Diploptera punctata. The sequence goes on from JASPKZ010008902.1 coordinate 2,165,452, forward strand.
TCAAATAGTTATCAAGAAAAAGAAGATAATATACAAAGAGCAGTGTATAGATTAAGAAAAAAAGCATTATACGTATTACAATTTAACTATATCTACAAACAAATGTAATGGATTTTAAAGGGAAGAATACTGTTCGATCGAATATCCTAATAAAAATGAAATATTAGAACCGGCACCCACTTAAATTTTCTGGATATCTTATTACGTTTAAATTTAACAAAGACATTGAGATGAAAGATAATATATACATATACATATATATATATATATATATATATATATAAATTGTAGAATAATTGGAAGAACTTTAGGAAGAAACTAGAAAAGAAATTCTAATTCAATTTTATAAGGTTAAGACTGTGCCTACTCATATATATATATATATATATATATATATATATAGCTTTGAATCGTGGACAATAACAAAACAAAGCGAAGATCACGTATACAATCTACAGATATGAACTTTTTGAGATATATGAAAGAGGAACAGTAAAATCGACCAGGCCTTCACATCAAAACAGGATTAGATGGAATAAAATGGATGACATGGATATGGAAAAGTAGTGGAATTAAATTATTGATTGGGAGAAGGGGTTAAACCACAAGAAAAATCTACTCTGGATCCGATTTCTAAACTAAGAACACCACATGACCAATACGCGAAATCAGCCCCAGAGATGGAGGGAGAGTATCTAACCACTTCTTACTGTACACAAACCAAGTATTACAATGTACATGATACCATTCACATTCGTGCGCTTTTCTTTGTTATTAAAACAAGTATAATCACCTATTTAACTTGATCTGCCGAAGTGGTACGGAAACATTGAAAATAAACCACATAAACTCCATCCATTCCCCGAATAATAAATCCGAAGGACAAAAAAAAATTGAGTGAGTTAGAAGGAAAAAATTGTGCGATACAATAAGTGAAATGTGACGGTACCACATTAACAGGCCATGAAGTCCTAGTGGGATTGTCACACCTTAGCCAATTACAGGAGCCTGTATAGTGTGTATCAGCAGCTATGAATAATCCTGTGAAAAAAGTTGAAATGTTGAAATTAATTGAACACGGAATTTTAACATCCCAGAATTAGTGTTTGTTACCACGATCGCACCTGCAAATATAACTGCAAATAAAATAAAACATTTAAAGGAAAAAAAAAACACTTATATTTGACAATCTGAATAGATATTAATGGTTTCTCTCATAAATACGATATGTAGTGCATAAGAATATTATAACGACTTGATTAAATTTATAGCAGAAAAATCAAAGCTTGTTAACTCGATACGCACTGAACAGCAGGACAACTACTTGAAATATCGTAGATAAAAGTGATTTATACAAACTTACAGTATAAGATCGTTGATTAAACGATACGATCTCATTTAAAATATACAAATAAAGCGGTTACGAGTATGAAAAAAAGGTATTTAAAATTGATTGGGATTAATATTTAAATGTCCATGTTCACAATTTATAAGATTGTAAATCAGTGGGGAGTCGTTATGTACTAATGCCACTAGGCAAATATGGATTATATATAGGTGTTCTACTTAAATAGAAATGAGATAAATTATTTCATGAAATAAATTGTCTAGTAAATTCAAATAGATATAACATTCTTCTACGAAATTTTTCTCTGAATTTCTAGAAGTTGCATCATTTGTAAATTTACGTGACCAAATTTACATCCGTCACCACCCATGGGTTATCTCAGCCATAAGCCCATACAACCAAGTGTCTTTTCTATTCCCCATCTACTTTCGGACCAACACTAAATGTTCAGTTACAATCCTTGATTTCGGATTTTATATAGCTAATAGTACGCCAGTATAGTCAGCAGATCAGAAGAAAGCAAGTGCAAAATGAGGCAACCGGGGAGAAAAGAAATCGTCACAATACCAAACACGCCCATTAATACAGGAACAGTCATATGTCACGAATCTGTGTGAATTATTTTAGGCGTATTTTGCGGAGGATTATGTATCAGACTCGGAATTAACACGCCCGCTAAGAGACTAAAAGGCGTAATTAGTATAATCCCTCTTGACATAATATGGGGGTAAAATTTTCTGGTGGTCGCTGTATTTTCATCTGAGGACTGTACGCGTACCTCGTGGCGACCTCACACTTGGTCCACGAGTTCATCGGACTCAGCTGGGAGAACCTCTAACTATTTCCAATGCTACATAGCTACACCAACCATCCCCCTACCCGACACCCGGAAAAGTGTCTTGTGCTTTTGTGAGACCAGTGAATAGTCTGCCAGCACAGACTCCACAGTCAACTGAGCACACCAGTAGGCCATGTACTCTCTCCTCCCAGCGACGTCACGGCTGGTCAACAAGATCGGAAGGACTGACAAGCATATCCACCTGTCCGCCAATCGGGGAAGTGTCCAGTCGCCTTCGTGAAACCAAGGTGAATCTGCCTGCCTAAGCAAACTCCGCAGGAAATTTGCGAGTTTAGAGTAACATTAATTTGTTTAATGCTTTACTATTATTGGATTTTATGGAGTCATGAATTTATTTCCTTCATCATATAATCCCGCCATTGATTTTATCCTGAGGAAGGAAGTTTGTTCTAAAAAACCTATCTGAATTGCAATAAATATATTCCTAAATTTCAGAAGTTTGAATTTTTACTTCATTTGTGACAAAGAATGTTTCAAACTATGAAAGTACAAAATATATATATATATATATTTTTTTTTTTCAAATGCCCAAGGTTGTCTTTCGACATTCCTGGTTTCTCTCCTGGCATGGCGTACTTGTACCCCGCTTCTGAGGTAGGGCGCCTGGAAGGCGGGGTTACGTTGCCCCGATGATATGATGGGTGATGATGATGATAATGGTGCGCCACGAGAGTCCCTAATCCTAAGCTTAACCTAAGATGAATATGAATGATGATGATTGCGATGGCCATATGATTTCGGGGACCGTTTGGGCCTTAAAGTTTTCATGACATTTGTCTTATAGGTGAGGAAAAACCCCGATAAAAACCTCACCCAGGAAAACTGCCCCGACCGGGGATCGAACCCGGGCCCGCTGCGTGACGAGGCAGCACGCTACCCCGAAACCACAGCGGTGGACAAAGTACAAAATATAAACTTCTGGATTAAAAAAAAAAACAGTTTCACCCTCTACTTTCAACCATTAACAAATCCATTCAGATTTCAGTTCATTTTTCCTTCTAGAGTATTTAGGCCTAATATGTATCTTGTTAAGCTTAAGAAGGGATTGCAATTACATATATTTTCAATGAATGAAAACTTAAAAATTGAACAGTAATTTGCTATAAAATATTTTGAGTCATAAATAATTATTTAAGTATCCTCTGATCATGATATTACCTTTCATATTTGCTTTATTTAACAGTTTAAATTTGCACTTATACTGAAGATTACTGTTTACATATATTATTAAAAAAATAAGATTAATTCCAACTAAACTATATAAACAGGGAGACCTGGTAGATAGAATTGTGAGTAGAAGAAAAGAGAAGATATCGAGTGATAGAGAATAGATCATGCATTATTAGTCCAAAGGAAGATACCAACTTTGAAAAATCTAAATAATAAATCTCTCTCTTTATCTTATTGGTAAATTCTCCCTCAAAAGTATTTTTGTGCCTTACAGGAACAACACCACCTGTCAGGAGGAGATTTGAAACTCTGGATTACACACTTTTTCAACCACACAAGGACATAGAAGGCCTCCGCGGATGAGTGATTAGTTCAATGCCAGGGTCTCCTCCGTAATAACACAAACGTTTAAGACAAGACATACCTTTCACTCATAGCCTACATTCATACAGTACAAACAAGGCGAATGTAATGTGGAAGCATGTAATGAATAGATGATATTTGGGGACCATACGAATAAATATAAAACAATTAAATGAAATAGGATATATTTTTATTTTAGAGAGTTTTCGTAGTGTTCCTCTATGGTAATAATATGCACTCTTTATCAGTTGGGAAGTTGCCTCTGAATTTTACTCTGGTGGTCAAGCGACCAAACATAATATAATGAAAGAATGTTGAAAAAAATTCTCCATATCATCCTGTGTTAATCCAGTTTGGTCTTCATTGTTAAACGATAATTGATATAACTTTTTCCCCCAAAATTACATTTAATAAAAAAAAGATACATTAAAAAAGCATTGATATAACTCCCCCCCCCAAAATTGCATTATACAAAAAAAAATTACATTGAATACATCAATACAATATGCTTCCTTATTCTTATTTTTTAATCAAGTGATATATTTTTTTAGTTAATCTATCCATAGTAATTCTGTCCGAGGGCAAGTCTTTCACTGCAATCATAGCATTTTCATGCTATGCTTTGCAGCTTTACTAGGAAATTATAGGTGCGGTAGCTTCCCGTTGCTTTCCACACCGGTGAAGGATGATGATGATAATGATAAGTATGGTGATGGTGATGGCCGGTGATTTTCGGGGACCGTTTGGTCCTAAGCTTCCTGACATTTGTCTTACAGGTGAGGAAAAAACCCGAATAAGCCTCACCCAGGAACCTGTCCCGACCGGGAATCGAACCCGGGCCCGCTACGTGACAAGTCAGCACGCTACCTCGAGACCACAGCGGTGGACTTTTAGTTAATTTTATTGTATTGTAAGCCTATGTTTTCCTTTGCAGGGAAGAATTTTAACCATACTAATTTGGTTACACTTGTTTTCGTATAGATGTCAGTTTGAGTAGTACGTGGTCAGCGTTCCGCCTCATACTGACATCCAGGAAACCAAGGTAGTACTAGGACGGGGAAATTCGGTAAATTTTGCTTAGAGGCCTTTTCACTCGGGCTGAAGGATTTTTTACGAGCCTGAAAATCTTCAGACTCGGGACCCACGGCTTAAAGTCCCTCCCGGAGGACTTGCTCCTTGGATTTTTTCGTCCTAAAAATCCATCGACACCGGCCGGGTTTGAACCCGCGACCCTCGGGACCAGAGGCAAGGAGCATAACCACTAGTCCACCGCGGCCGACCTTTTAGTTAATAAATAAAGAAAATAAACAATTTAAGTATGTGACATGTTCATAATTGTATTAGTTAAAATATTATCGAGATGCATAAAGTACGGATATTGCATAATAAAAAACTCTACATAAACCAGGGAAGGATGGTTTACTTTATAGATGTGCTTCCCTACGATTTGTTTTGCCTGGTATAAAGTATGTGGAAGCATTGGGTTATGAGGTTGCCATAACTTTCACTTGCAGAGAAATTCCCGCTTGCCATAAACCGCACGGTATCAGCATGCACTCCATCACTGGCATTAAATGCAGTGTTGCATTATTTAGCTGTGTGGTTGGGTACAGGTGTTGCAAACATTTTTATGTCATCCACTTTCTTTTATTGCAACACGAATTCGTTTTTGTTAACACCGACATCAAATATTGTAATAAAACGTCTAAAATCCACAATATTTATATCATACACAGTGTTCGGAATAAAGGATTCCAGATACAGTTAACTTAATTTTCAAAGATTAGTGAAAAACAAAAATGATCGCTGCAACATGGAACATTAAAACATAATAAATATTCTTCTTCTACATAATTATGCTAGGTTTTCAGTCTGTTCAGTCCAGAAATCAAGAACTTTTACATCGTTTCTTTGGTCTTTCAGGTGACCTCCTTCCATTTGTCGGTAGATTATATCTTGATATATGAACCACTCTCTCTGGCGTCATTATAGATACGCACAAATTCCATCCATATGTTGCTTATATTTACCCAATCATTTATTGCTTCATTGTCCAGCTGTCTCCTTATTTCCTCATTTCGAATTTTATCCCTCCACGTTTTAGGCCTATGTAGGATTCCCCCTTAGTATATTTATCTCATATGTTTCTAACAGTTCTTACAGTACCAGTTCTAGTCTCTGAGGCATAGGTCAGTATTGGCCTATCACTGCATTATACATTCAAATTTCATTTCCTTTTAAATATTTATTCTTCCAAATTATATCTTTCATGCAACCTGCCATTCTGGCTACCTTATTAGCTTGATATATAACTTCACTTCGCAGTGATCCAAAACTAGTTATCTCAATTCTCAGATAGGCCCTACTTAAAAACCATGACCTGCTCAAGCATCATTCCCTCGAGTTCAAACTTGCATCTCAAAGGAAATTTACTTATGGTCATAGCTTTAGTTTTATAGATAGATCATCGGTTGATTAATGTCTTTGACATCGTCCGATTCCTAATAGCCAGTTTTGTCGGTCCATCCAATCTCCTGGTAGTAGATGTTTCTCGTTCATATATAAACATATTCCCTGATTCCAGGAGGTTTTAGGTCTTCCAGGTTAAGATTTATGAGAAAATAATAATTGCATCACATTATTTATTTCACACTCCAGAAATTCCTTAGTACTACAGGATTACGAATTAGCCAATTATATTCATCACTTTTAAATTATATATAAATTATATTGTATGAAACCGTGATTAAGGAAGGCAGGCTCCCTAAAGAGAGAAGAGACAAGAAGAACAAGATTTTTATCATTTTTCCTCGTTTTTGGTTTATAAGACCAATATTTTATTTAAATTATTAGAACTTTTATTAACATATGTTCCCACGCTATGTTCTAAATATAAGTGCAACAGGGTTGGTTTGATCCCTGATCGGGACAAGTTTTTTGGGTGAAGTATAAATTCTTACTGAACATTATTTGGCCATCATAATCAACCATATAACATTCTTCTTCTTCTCCTTCTACTTCAGGTTTTAGACATTTATGCTTGTTCCGACCCCAAAAATACTATATGTTTTGATCCATCCATATCATATTCACTTTGTTTATTATAAATTTATGAGTAAATTACGGGCCTTATCTCAAATCTTGGTGTTGTCTAATAGGTGATCCCAGTATTTGAACTGGGAGGTTCTCCATACTCTTATATATTCAGAAAGTGTGTAGGCCTGGCATCTCTGTAGACTTGCGAATATGTTGGAAGAATGGATGAGGGCATTTATACGAGTAGGAATGTGTGTCATCTTATCTAGTCTTTGTTTCTTGTGGAGCTCGGGCGTGAAACATGGTAACTGACAAAAATGAGATATATAATATCCATCCATCCATAGTAATTCTGCCCGAAGGCAGGTCCTTCACTGCAATCATAGCATTTTCATGCTGTGCTTGCAGCTTTACTAGGGAATTGTAGGTTGCTTTCCATGCCAGTGAAAGATGATAATAATGATTATGATGGCCATATTATTTCGGGGATCGTCTGGGCCTTAAAGTTTTCCTGACATTTGTCTTACAGATGAGGAAAAAAACCCCGATAAAAACCTCACCCAGAAAAACTGCCCCGACCGCGGATCGAACCTGGGCCCGCTGCGTGACAAGGCAGCATGCTACCACGAGACCACAGCGGTGGACATATATAATATGGTAATAGTATATTGTATTCTGCGAGTAGTTCAGTGGGTTATATTTTATATATCATAACAGATGGCAGAAATGTTTAGATTTTGCTTTCCTAATTATAATAGACAAGTATTTAAGTTCAAAACATCAAAATGTCAGTTAACATGTTTTACATTACAGCGCTTCATTTATTCTAAACAAGCTATGAATAAAGTGACAAAAAAGTCTTATGTCCAGTACGAATTTTGTTGTCATACAACAAATAGTCAATTTATGTATCTCTTTAAGTTTATAGAACATCCATCGCTGGTCTCTGGATAGAGTCCGTCCCACTTAACCCATTCGCCTCTAAACACGAGGTAGACTCGCCGGCTGTTAAATGGTCTTCATCTCAGAAGACGAGGTACACTCGCTTAACTGTGCTGTTAAATATTTTGCAATATTTTGTACATCCCTTTTCAGGGCAATTTTTTGTTAACATTTGTGAATAGTAGAGGAATTATTGTGATCTCAAGTACCGTTATATTTTGCTTGTTTTGAAGTCTGAAAATAGACAATATAATTTACGGTACCCTCCATGGTATCTTTACCTTGTCGTGGTGGAGTGGCTTGCGTGCTTAAATGATCCTGAGAGCTATGCCGGCGGTAGCATTGCTGCCGATAGGGTTACCCATGCCGGACTGGTCGAAGGTGATAAGCCAGACGAAAAAAGTACCTTGGGCGAAAGAGTGACGATCTTTCACCGTAAAAATACAACCGTCAAGAAATGCGGACATGGGTTCATCTGGGGTAAAATTTTCCGGAGGTCAAATAGTCCCCCATTCGGTTCTCCGGGCGGGGACTACTTCAGGGAACCCATGCCAAAGGCTCAAACACAGGGACATGTTCCTAGGAACATGGAATGTTAGAACTTTATACAATAGCGGGGCACTAGAGATATTAACGCGGGAATTGGATAAATCACCCTTGGATATAGTCGCTTTACAGGAAGTTAGGTGGCCAGGAGAAGGTAGTCAGGAATCAGGAAACTTTGCATTATACTATGGGGGTGCAGAAAGACTTGCATTTGGAACGGGTTTTTTGGTCAGAAGGAGGATCCTATCCGCTATCCGAGATATTAAATTTGTTAGTGATAGGATATCATACATAATTCTAAAGGGTAAACGACATGATTTTATAATTGTAAATGTACATGCCCCCACAGAAGATAAAGATGACAAGATCAAGGATGAGTTCTATAATGAATTAGAATGCTTATTTGATAGCCTTTCACGATATCATATGAAAATTGTCTTAGGAGATTTTAATGCAAAAGTGGGGCAGGAAGATATATTCAAACCAACAATAGGCAAATTCAGTCTTCATGAAGATAGTAACGACAACGGGGTTAGATTAGTCACATTTACCACATCAAAGAATCTCATTGTTAAGAGCACAACATTTCAGCATAAGGATATTCATAAATACACCTGGACGTCCCCAGATGGAGAAACTCGGAACCAGATAGATCATGTATTAGTGGATAAACGCTGGCACAGTAGCATCATTGATGTTAGATCAGTTAGAGGGACAGACTGCAATTCGGATCATAATCTGGTCAGACTGAAAATCAGACAACGGCTATCGATTATGAGAGGAACGAACGCTAAAGATGATTCTGTAAAATATGAATTAAAAAACTTGAAAAATGATGAAATGCGGCAAGAATACCAAATCAAAATTGCTAAATAGATTTGAAGTACTGGAATCTTCAGATGACAATGTGGCAAACGAAGAAGAAACTGATATAAATAAAGAATGGGAGGCTATAAGAGATACTATTAAATTGTCAGCATCAGAAAGCATTGGTTGTTTAAAAAAGAGTCAAAACAAGAAATGGTTTGATGAGGAATGTGCCGACATTGTAAACAAATGAAAGCTAGCAAAAATGAAATGGTTACACGAGCCAAATGAGGTAAATTTAGAGCAATTGGGTAGTGTTAGACGGGAAACCACCAAGCTACTAAAGATCAAAAAGAGGGAATATTTGAGAGAGAAGATTAATGATCTTGAAATGAATGCAAAAAATAGGAACATTAGAGAATGATATCAGGGAATTAGTATAGAGAAGAAAGGGTTTCAGGCTAGAACAAACATAATTCGGAATGAAAAATGGGGATATGATTGCAGATTCCAAGAGTATATTAAATAGATGGAAAAGTTATTTTAATCAACTATTAAATGTACATACAGAACAGGACATTGAGGAGAATAACTTACAGACAGCAGAAATGCTAGTCGCAGAGCCAAGTGCATTAGAGGTTGAAATGGCGATTGAAAAATTGAAGATGGATAAAGCATCAGGTTCAGATGAGATCCCAGCAGAACTGATAAAATCAGGGGGAGAAAAATTGATGGACAAGATACGCTGGTTGCTTAGTAAGATTTGGGAAAAAGAAGCTCTTCCAGATGAATGGAAGGAATCAATTATCATACCAATTTATAAGAAAGGAGATAAAACTGATTGCAACAACTACAGGGGCATCTCATTACTTTCAACTTCGTACAAAATTCTAACAAATATATTAGTAAGCAGACTTACTCCCTATATTGATGACATTCTAGGAGATCATCAATGTGCATTTAGAAGAAACAGGTCTACAACAGATCAGATTTTCAGTATAAGACAGATTTTAGAGAAGAAATGGGAATATAATGGTACTGTACATCAACTATATGTAGACTTCAAAAAAGCATATGATTCAATTAAGAGGGAGAAGTTATATAGTATCCTGCTGGAGTTCGGAATTCCTAAAAAGTTAGTTAGACTTATACGAATGTGTCTAAATGGCTCAAAGAGTAGGGTGCGTGTAGGTAAACAGTTTTCAGACACTTTTGAAATCCAGAATGGGTTGAAGCAAGGAGATGCACTATCTCCTCTACTATTTAATTTTGTACTAGAGCATGCAATTAAATCTTTAGAGAATGAGGAAGGCTTGCAACTCAAAGGTATTAATAAGCTGTTAGTTTATGAGGATGATGTAGTACTACTGGCCGATAGCGAGGAGATACTAAAGGCCAACACGCACACACTATTGAGTAACACTAAGAAATTAGGACTGGAGATAAATATCAGTAAAACTAAATATATGGTCACACGTAGAAATTCAGTATATAATGGAAATGGACAGCTAATGACAAATGAGGGAAATTTTGAGGAAGTGGCTGAATTCAAATACCTAGGAACAATAATCACAAATAGGAATGAGATGCACAAAGAAATTAAACATAGGCTCAATTCTGGAAATGCGTGCTATTATGCATTGCAGAGACTTTTGATGTCCCAACTCCTTTCAAAAAACGTTAAGCTGAAAATATATAAAACTATTATTCTTACTTACTTACTTACTCACTGGCACTATCGAACCCGTAGGTTCATGGCCGCGCGGACATAAGCTCTCCATACATCCCTATCCTGAGCTAATGCTTTCCAATCATTTCCTGTATAATCTACTTCCCTCAAATCATAGTTAATGTTGTTCTCCCACCTCATTCTTGGTCTACCAACTGGGCGTTTTTCTTCTGGCTTTCCTACAAGAAGTTTCCATGCACGCCTTTCATTCCCCATACGCGCAACATGTCCTGCCCATTATTCTACCAGTTATATTATATGGGTGCGAAACATGGACTCTTACTTTAAGGGAGGAAAGGAGATTACGAGTATTTGAGAATAAAGTTCTTAGGACCAAAGAGAGATGAACAGACAGGTGAATGGAGAAGACTACATAACAATGAACTACATGGTCTTTATAGGAAGCCAGATATAATAAGAACAGTTAAGTCTCGTAGACTGCGATGGGAAGGACATGTTGCGCGTATGGGGAATGAAAGACGTGCATGGAAGCTTCTTGTAGGAAAACCAGAGGGAAAACGCCCAGTTGGTAGGCCAAGAATGAGGTGGGTGAAAAACATTAACTATGATTTGAGGGAGCAGATTATACAGGGATTGATTGGAAAGCATTGGCTCAGGATAGGGATGTATGGAGATCTTATGTCTACGCGGCCATGAACCTTCGGGTTCGATAGTGCCAGTGAGTAAGTAAGTAAGTAAGTAAATTGACGGTAACTTAAATCCGATTTCTGGGGAAATGCATTGAGAATTTAAACCTGAACCGGCTGGGTTAAGCAGCGGCTCGGTTTCCACCTGTAACACAAATGTCATGACACGTTAAGCCCCACACGGCCCCCGAATATCATATGGTCATTATAATCATCTTTATCATGTTCACCATGCTTAGTATAAGTACGTGTGTAAATGGTGTGTTTCGCCTTAATGATGTGTTGTCTCGGAGGAAGCCCTGGCATTGAGCTGATCAATCATTCGGGGAGGTCCTCCATGTCCTAGTGTGGGCAAAAAGTATGTGTGTGATCCATTGTTTAAAAATCCCTGTCCCGACAGGTCGTGCTACTGTGAGGCCCGTTTGACGTGTAACATATAAAAGTATCTACAAGATGAGGAGTTAAACTTAGTTAATGGAGTGTAAAAGAAAGCTTACGCAACATTGGTCGGTTTTTTTTCTCCACAGTGCTCGATGTACGAGGGCTATGCAGAAAGAAGGAACAGAAGTCAAACATTTATTTCTTCCAAACTACAAAAAATAGAAACTCAACTCCAACGTTCCTAGAAAGAGAAAAGCTTGAAGCCGCATTGGCGCTGTTGCTTGAAGTTTCGATTACGGTCGCATTGGCGCTGTTGGAACGGAAGAGAAGGAGCAAAAGATCAACTTCATCACCGGTGGCCTCCCAGGTCACCAGACTGTGATTTATATCTGTGAGGTTACATAAAAGACCGTGCTTTATCCCCCATAAGCGTGACACTATTGAAAATCTGAGACAACGAATTGTTGAAGCTGTGAATTCGATAACTAGAAACCAGCTGATTCGTGTGTGGTAAGAAATGAGTCACCGTTTTGATATTTGTCGTGCAACACATAGTGCTCATATTGAATGCATAAAATAGTGAAATTTGAACTTTTTTCTTTCTAGAACGTTGGAATTGTGTCTCTATTTTTTGTAGTCTGGAAGAAATACATGTTTGAAGTCTGTTCCTTCTTTTTGAATAGCCCCGTATAAGCCAGCAATTAGATTGGAGATTAATAAACTCAGAGCTACCTAACAAAAAGAATAAATGTAAATAGTAATGCTTCTCGAGAAGTTTTAACGCCTCTTGAATGTAAGCTATCATTTGAGAATGGGAGTTGTATTGTGATAGGGTATTGGGAAATTTGAAACCGGAAATTACAGTATAAAAGAATAGAGGACATTGACCTCTTATAAACAAGTAGTGAGTATTGTTTACCCCTGGATTAGAAATGTTAGGCATGAGGCTGGGATTCGCGTACAGATGTCTGGGAGGAAGACAAATTACCTCGACGGCTTGCGATCCACTGTTACCTCTTTGCTTGGTTTGTGTTCTTCCGTCTTGACAAGTTCCACCACCACTCCCCTTCTGGCAATAATAGTTTAGCATTGTACTCACTACATTACAATAGAATACGCCTGCCTCTCTGTTTTACCAACATTTTATCTTTTCTTTCGTTAAACTTTAGTTTCCGTTCTCGCATCAAACCGGCTGCACAATTATTTTGTATTTTAATTTAATCGATTTTAGGATTAATAGATTCCATCTTTAAGCCACAGTTAGCCCAAAAACATTCAAGGCTAAAAGTGTATATAACACTGGCTCTTCCAACTCTTTTGTATGGTAGCGAAGTATGGACATTGAAACAGAATGATATATAAATGCTTACTGTCTAACCAATCTGTAGAGACGCTGTTCGAAATAAACCATCTACGCAGGAGGAAGACAAAAGTGCACTGCCAATGAGGCTGCGGAAGGAAGTGCAGGAGGGAGAACAGATCACGTGACATTATTCATTTCGCTCATGTTGAATCTTCCTAACGGAATAGTTATGCAGAACTCGGAGAGATCGCAATTGTCCAGTGTTCACCTTCAGACTGACTTGGGAAGCAAAGGGCACATGCCTTAGGCTCCACCCTGTCTCCCACTAACACTATGCTCAAATTTCTCTACAGATGCCACGGACAGACTTTGGATCTGCTGAAATGAAATATCTTCGAAGAAATGCAGGATACACACTACTAGATCATATTGTAAAAAAAATGAAGGCATTTTAGAAGAATTACACATGAAACCTTTAGAAATAAAAAATTCTGATTATAAGTCAAGATTGATGGAGCATGTTCATCGAATGGAGGATCACAGGGTAACCAAGCAGATGTTAAGCTATCAACCTGCAGGAAAAAGATGATCAGCACGTCCATTCAAAATACTTTCGGATGGTGTTTCTATGGAGGCCGAAACAAATCAACACATGGCCTAAATTCGTGAATGAATGTGATTATGATGACGATTTTAATTGACATTGCTTGTTCGCTTCCTATGATCTTACCAATAATTTTATTATGTTTGGTAAGAAATATTGAAATAATTTAAAGGCTGTTCGGCTCGTAGTATTTTATTTAACGATGCTCTATGACAACTCATGTCATCTCAACTCAGGATATCGCATTTGTACTCTGGGTGTGGAAAGACAGATTCATTTTATTTAGAGGCCTCTTATTTCACGCTTGAGACACTTTCAGGTGCGTAAATCTATGATACGAACCCTAAGGAAGCCATATTCAGGATCCTTACGCTCTTAAAAATCTACCGACTCCAGCCAGATTTGAAACCGGTAACCTCGGAACGAGAGGCGAGCATGGTAATCACAAGTCCACCGATACGAATTGATTTAAACATATGAGGGGGCGGCTATTATCTTACTTTTATATCATGATTAGATTTTGTAATACCGTTTTATTTATTTTTTCCTTTTTGTTATTTTCCCTCCTTTATTAACTATTTTACTATTTATTCCTCTTTCTTTCTTTACTTTAGTTTAACCTCTGCCTTTACATACCCTATGTCACACGTATCTTACAGGGACAATACCTGTCGGGAGAAGCCTTTGGATCACATACATACTTTTATGACCTCACAAGGACATGGAGGGCCTCCCTGAATAAGATATCAGTTCGATGCTATTATTGCCACCTCCGAGGTAATACGAATATTTAAGGCAAGATCCACCACTCATTCATAAATTCAGACTAAACAAGGCGATTGTGATATGGATGATTGTAACCGCCATATGGTATTCGGGACTTGAAGTTTCCTGACGCGTATCTTACAGGGGAGGAAAAAAATCGAAATAACCTCATCTAGAAAACTTGTCCTTACCGGGGATCGAACCCGGGCCCGCTGCACCTGGGCAAATTATGATACCACTAGATCACAGGGGTGGACACCCCTCTTTCTTACTATTACGTAGTTGTAAAACTACACACATAAACAAATATTGACATAGGTAAAGGAAAAGTGATCCCACTACAGGTCAAAGAAGATCCTTGGGGTAGTAGGAGGTTAAGGCTCCCATATGTTTTTTTATAGACAATCGGCACTTTATGTCAGCTAGGTTGTCAGTCCTGCCTGACAGCAGCTTTTATCTCCAGAACAAGCGTTCGGTACTCATTTCCCAAGAGTCATGGTGCCACCAGAAGGTTTGGGCCAGTTTAAAAATTCTGACTCCACTGGGACTCGAACCCTCGACTTTCCAGTTTTGTAGCTTATTGTCTAACCACCTACGTCACGGCGTGCTCCAGATTAACATAGGAGTGAACACAAATGCTACTCCGTAATGTAATATTTGATACCAACTAATAGCCAATATACGAGTATTTTTTCATTTACGTGTTTTTTTCATTATTAGCATTCTATTATTTTCATCTATGATTTCTTTCTTTCGATAATGAGACTAAAATTTACACTTAAAATGTATTATATCGATTATAAGTCCACCGCTGTGGTCTCGAGGTAGCGTGCTGCCTTGTCACGCAGCGGGCCCGGGTTCGATCCCTGGTCGGGGCAGTTTTTCTGGGTGAGGTTTTTATCGGGGTTTTTCCTCACCTGTAAGACAAATGTCAGGAAAACTTTAAGGCCCAAACGGTCCCCGAAATCATATGGCCATCATCATCATGTTTATCATTATCATCATCATCATCCTTCACCGGTGTGGAAAGCAACGGGAAGCTACCACACCTACACAATTCCCTAGTAAAGCTGCAAGCATAGCATGAAAATGCTATGATTGCAGTGAAGGACTTGCCTTCGGGCAGAAATACTATGGATGGATATCGATTATAAAGCACACATGATGATGAATAATGTATTGTAAATAAATGGTAGACAGAAGTAAATTATTTAGAAAAACTGTATGTTTTGTCCCTAAATTATTTTACAAAATAGAAGTGGGCAAGCCGCAAGGCTTATGAAGTTGCTGACACTTGGAAGATAATATGTTTGAAATCGATATGTTCAAACTTCGCAATGAGTTTCCAAATATATTTTTAAGAAATTATGTACACTAACTTGATGTGATGTCGAATTATTGATATTCGATTTTGTATCTGACTAATCGAATTCACTGTCACCATCGAACCAGGAGGTTCATACCGCGGGGAACTCTTCATACATCTCTATCCTGAGCTAATGTTTTCCATTCATTCTCTGTATAATCATGGTTAATGCTATTTTCCCATCTCATTATTTTCCAACCTACTGGACTCTTTCCCTCTGGTTGTCCTACAAGAAGCTTGTATATCTGTCATTCGTTATCCACTCATGTCGCATGTCCTGTCTATCGCAGTATTTGAGACTTAACTGTGTCGTTACATATAGTCATGGACCCACTATAGATTGTATAAAGTAGTGCACTATAACAAAGGGATATTTTTAAATTGTCCATGTTCTCCAATGCCAAAGCACTTTTTTCTATTATGAATTCAACTACTCCATTATTCACTTTCGTAGTTATAAAATGAAAAAGTGAAGTCCCAGAAGCAATAGGACTATTGCGATAAAATATATAATGCAAAAATATTTGCTAACAACAAAGGATGATTTAAGTAAGAAAATTTACCGACGCGACGATTGTGTTTTGTTGTCTACAATAATTTTGATGTTTTATGGCATAAACTACGAATGTCGGTCTCGATGGTTAATTGATTACGTTCCTTGGTTCTGGTTTCAAATTGGCCCTGATCGATGTCCTTTTTAGAATAAGGGATAAATCTGGAAGACTTTAAGCCATGGGTTCCAAGTCTGAACATTTTCAGGATAAGAAAATAAGCTCAATCCTAAATTAGAACCTCGGGGCAAAATTTAATCCGTCTTTTCCATTCACTTAATACCTTAGCTGTCTCTTAGTTGCTCCATGCAATAATGAGCTAACCACTTGTCACTCAATGACATATATAGGGAAGTAAGGATAACTAAATTAAGTAACTTCCACAAGGACACTAGCCTTATGTGTTTTATACGGGTATAGACAAAAACGTATAATGTAACCACCACAATTCAAAGTTTTGCATATTTCAATATTGTTTTCTATACAGAAAATTTTAAAAAGCCTCAATACTATATATAGAGTGTTTTGCCCTAGGGTAGGTCTTTCAGTGCAATCATAGCATTTCCATGCTATACTTTGCAGCTTTACAAAGGAATTATAAGGTGTGGTAGCTTCCCGTTGCTTTCCACGCCATGGGATAATGATGATGATGATGATGAGAGCCAGATAATGTTCGGGGACCGTTTGGGCCTCAAAACGTCCTGACATTTGTATTACAGGTGAGGAAAAACCCCGAAAAAAAGTTCACCCAGGAAGCTTGTCCCATCGGGAATCAAACCCAAGCCCGCTGTGTGACAAGGCAGCACGCTACTTCAAGACAACAGCTTTATATATATATATATATATATAGGTGTTAAACAAAAACAAAAACTTGATAATGTTATGAGAAATGTAGTTCTCATCAATCACGAACATAGAGATTCTACCGCTTGAGTTTTCGCGGGTGAATATGATTTTTAAATTAAAAAAAGTTATGTTCTACTTTTGAGTGAATGGAAGTGGAAGGTGGCGAATAATATACAATTATGAATTGTATTCCTTATCCACAGATCCTTACATTGTTAAATTTATAAATATAGCTAGCTTACGTTGGGTTGGCCACGCTCAACAACAATCAAAAAAAGAAAGCTGTTATCAGCACAACGACAAGTCCTCATTCGGGTCACCAAATCATACAACACAGTATCGCGAGCTTGCCTACCTGTGATAGCAGGAGTACTTCCCATCGATCTTTATATTGAACGTCGAATACATCGCTATAATCTGCGTAGAGGACTCTCAATCTATATTGAAGAGGTAGTTCTCACCCCCGAGCTTTACACAGAACCAGATGAACGGGACGCAGCCTATAGAATCATCGATGCTCACCTTGAGGAAAAATGGCAACAACAATGGGAACAAGAACAGCATGGTCGTCAAACTCAGGAATTCTTTCCTAGAGTACGGGCGGGAATGCGCATACCATGGATAGTGCCGAACCACAATGTGACTCAATTGCTGTCCGGGCACGGGCATTTCAAGGGTAAACTGTTTGAGAGAGGACTCTCCGAAACAGCAGTGTGCAATTACAACAACCCTGAAGAGGACACCGTCACTCATGTGCTATATCATTGCACTAAGTATGGTGTCTTCAGAAGGGAACTCGAGTTTGCAGCTATGGAGGGATGAGTCCACTGGCCGCCGCCCCTGGAGTACTGGACAAGGAAGCAGCCATACAAAGCAATCACACGCTTCATCGGTAGAGTTCTACGATTAAGAACTGAAGAAGATGGCAGAAGAAGAATGATCCGTCATTAACATTCCCATCTTCACAATCACACACACACATACACATAAACACAAACACAAATTACACACACACACACACACACACCACACACACACACACACACACACACACACACACACACACACACACACACACACACACACACCCACTAACACAAACAAACACAATTACTCTCATAAACAATTATCATTACTTTAAGTATTACGTATATTTATTTTATGTATCACTAAACACAAACTCATAAAAACACAATACTTTTTACTTTATGTAACATCTATACTTCACCTACCCGAAATCTCTATATATTATGTTTATTTATTCAACAAAGATTACATAGTAGTTAGGGACATAGAGCAGACCCGGGGATAAGGACATTATGCCCGAGGTAACCCGGGGGATGATAGAGAACAATCCTATTAAAAAACTCACACTACGGAAATCTGAAGGAAGCAGAAGAATAGATAGAACGAAATTGAGATGGTTATTTGGAAATATGGAACAGAAGAGCTTGGAGTAAGGGAATAGAGAAGTAAGGCATTGGATAAGGATGAAGATCTTGTCATCGTCCAGGGCTGAAAATTGTTTGTAGTGTCATGTATGAGAATGTCAATATTTTACTTTCGAAGACTCTTTCCTTTGTATAATTAATAAATCCATACTAGTTTTTAAACATAGTGTACAGTATATCTCTTTAGCGACGGTGCTTGTATAGGGATCTCATTCGTGAAAGTTGTATGTTAGAGTTCTCTGAAACGTGATGCGGTTCACAGGTGTGAAACACTATTGTATATCTAAGTACAATGTGCAACTTTGAGTGCATTACATGCATCACCACCTTCTCTACTTGTCAATTGATATAATGGCGAGTAAGGGTTCTCAATTCAAGAACTTTGTAATTAATCAAATTCAAATATTTCTGTTCCCTTTACATTGAAATACGATTCTTTAAACTTGATCGAAGTGTAATTACTTCGGCTATTTTAAGATCGTTTAATTGAATCACATTGATCGATTCTTTAAATCCATTCCAACATTTTATACTTAATTATCAATATCTTATTCCTGAGAAATGATTTGCTAGGACTGTGATTTGGATAAATTTGGTGGTAGCATTTACTTAAGTAAACTATTGATCCTGATTATAAATATTTCAGGTTTAGGCTCATTAGAGCCTGTCTCTATTTCCTAAGGAGTTCTTGATTTCTCTACGCCTTCTTCTGTCTATATCCTTTAGGTTGATACTGGAATATTTACTTTGATTAACGATTTAAATCCATTCTGTGGAAGTAACCTAACCATTTTTTATATGTTTACATATATTCTACGATAGTAAATATTATTTTCTTCTCTCTTTTAATATGTTTCAATATATCATATTATACTAAATTTTATTTCTTCGCTCTTTTGATATGTTTCAATATATTTTATGAGAGTAAATGTTATTTCCTTCTCTCTTTTGATATGTTTAAATACATTCTATGATACTAAATTTGATTTTCTTCTCTCTTAATGAACATATATTTCTTGTAAGATTTTCTTTTATTCTGTATAACTTCGTGTACGTCTTCGTCTCATTTTCTCACATCTTTTCTTAAACCATTTTTTTGTTCTACACTTCTTTAGCTTCAATTTTTGATGGAAACTGAAGAGCATTCCATTCATCTTTTAAATTTTCTCCAAGTGGAATGTATCTAAATACTATCTAGTCTCTTCTAATACAAATTAATAGTACTAGGATCCATAAATAAACTAACTGTGAAAGATAAGGCATTTTTTTTATTGAGGTTTGTTTTTATGCCATCTTGGTATCTTGCATAGGCCCTATAGATCATTCTAATAAATAATTATATGTTTCATGGCTTCTAAATACTCTAGCATCTATAACCATATCTGATATATTATTATTGCATATTACATAATCCATACCAAATTTGTTACAAAAGGCTTACGATGAGGGATAATCCTATTTATTGTTTCTGGCTTTCTATGTGAATTTATGGCTATTTTTATGTACAAACGTGGTACTAATACCTTTTTGAGTGATCGTAAACTGCAAAATCAATCGGTCTCTCGCCATTTCTATTATACGTCTGTTCCACTTGAATACTTATATATTGTTCAACTTTAACATTTCCCACCCTTGATTAAATCTCCCATTACAATGAGAATATCTGATTTAGTGACTTTACTGATGATGTTTTGTGTAAAGTAGCATAAAATACACAATTTTCTTCTTCTTCTCCTTCCACTGGAGCATATTCACCAATAACTTAAATATGCTCGTTGTAGCATTCCAAACATCGAATATTTGCATGTAATACAGGAAGACCAAGGCGAGGCATGTAAAATAACTATATCAGGAACTTTAATCTCCTCTCAAATAAAAATAAAATTTTATTCATAAAAAGGTAGTTTTTTCTCTTTATACTTTACCAATTATGATTGTAGGGTGCAAAAAAGTCACTTCGATGAATTCCACAAACGTTTTTTAGCAGTTTCGTCACCGTTGTCACAAAATAATCCTTAGGAAATTCCAGAACTCAGGATTTTCGCTGTTAGTCGACTCGTGTGGAAATCTTATATTTTTACATAAATATATGCGTGTGATTATTAGTTTATTCTCCGTATTAAATTTCACTAGAAAACAAAATAACTCACAGACGCACAGAATATATAATAAAACAAGAATAACATAAAAATAGGCCCTTGTTATCTGGAAACAACACAACCTTTGAACAAGAAAAGTCTATTTGAACTGATTTAGGTATTGGACATCGATATTGATGTCTCGTTACTGTTTATTTTTATTATTTGTTTAATGTAAGATTACTAGGTAAGGTAAGTTTTATACGCATATTTAGGCCTATAGGTTGATGAAGGGGGTTCTCTCAAGTGTGTTATAATTGGGTCCTGAACGTATTGCCAATTTCAACTCTTGCCGCAGATAACCGCAAACAAATAAACACAGTGTTATAATTCCAAATGTTCAAGGAATTATTTGACGCTAATCTCATTCTGTCCTGATGCATCCTTCTAAATGAATAATGGTTAAACTACGACAGTTCTAAGAATACACTCGTATTCTATTAAATCAAAGCAATTTGTGAAAACATACGTGCTTTTTTTTAACCTCTGATTAACGTAAGTTGTTCATAGAGGACAAAACTTTTATAACTATACACGTATTTTTAATTAAATTCCAAGTAATTCGTATATCCAATGTCGACTAATGACAAACTTTTATGCTGCAAACTTACTATCTAAAAACTACTGTTTTTGCAAAGTTTTGGGAGCTTATATCTTTTATTTGGCTTATAAAATATACAAATGTTTTAATTTAAAAGTTGATGCAACACTAAAATAAGAAAATATAATATATTGCACTTTCATCTATGAAAGTAAAAAAAAAAAATAGATTTCGTGTTTTTGCAATTTTAAACCGCATTGCATCCGTTCAAGGTTAAGAAAATCAGCTCTAATCTCTGAAGGACCTGCAAGGCTGACAACAAGTCTCTTCTATATTGGCTAAATCGTACACTTTTGTAATTGGCATACATTTGTCTAATTAATATAATTAATATTCTAATTGATCTCATTATTATAGTTATTGCCCTTTCTTATGTCTATATGTATCTAAATAAAATTAAATTGTTAAACATAAACATCAATATATACCTATATATATATTTTACATTGGTATTAGGTCCATAGCGCTTTATTTGAATTGTCAATACTTGTGATACATTAACACTGTATATGGTGGATTAACTAATATTTATTTTCAAGCATGCAATACAAATTATTATTTCAATCTCATTATACATACTTTTTCATTCACGATTTTTTAAATTATTATTTTTTATTTCAACTTTGTTTTACAGAAAAATAACTAATTCATCTATATTAATTGGAATATGTAATTGTGAGATGTCTCAAAAAATATTTTGAGCAATGTATTTAATTTCATAATTAATTTTGCATATAATTTTATTTTTAAAGTACTCTCTGATATTGTAATGAAACATCTAATTCGAAGTAGAGATAACTTCAAGGTAACATATGGAAATTTTGATGTTTAAGACATGTTATTTGTGATTATTATGGAGTTCACTACTGTAAGTTGTTTAACCCGAATCCTAGTTATTGTATGCAAAATATTTATCAAGCTTTCAACTCGCCGCATTAGTTAAGACATTTGAGAATTTTTCATGAATATTTCTACTATAACTCAACGTTATTATGGCCATAGTTCTCTGGATTATAATTTTATAATGGTTGCTTCAGCTGCCTAAGCTACCAGTTTTCTCACTACCAAAGCCTCATACACAATGTACTGCGTTTAAGTATTCCAGTTACATTGGTACACATAGATACATTAAAAGTTATTGCATCATTCTAGACTTGCAAATATGGAAGAAAGGAGAACATTTATTCAGACTATATAACTCATGCCTCAAATGGGAGTCAATGACCGATCACGTTTCAATGAATTTTGTTTTACAACCAATCACAGTCATGTTTCACCTCGATATTTATCTATTTCTGTTTATCATATTAATCAAAGCTCCTCTTTTTTAATATTCTGAACAGGTCATTATTTTGCAGTGACTGGCTCTCGAACAAATAGGTTGAATATAGCAAATAATGAACAGATTTATTCCAACTACACATTTGATAATTGTGTGTTTAATGATTGAGTTTTTAAATTATGATTTTATGGAGTTGTTTCCTAAAAATATAATTAATAACCTATAATGTTCGTTACAATATACAGCTTGATGTGTTTAATGTTTTCTACACTAGGGTGCATTCTTAAAATATTGCGTTCCTATTTGGCAATAAATAATATTATCTAGTTGCAGTGGATGAACAAACCACACATTTGTCATTTGTTTTCAAATATCGCCGTTTACATTAAACATATAAATATTTTAAAATAACTATATTTAAATAATGATTTGTGAGTAAACAGTTCAATTTTATTCTTTAAATAGTCCTAACAAATGCCATTCTTGATTTCCAAATCCTCTAGGTAAATTGTAATCACTCGTGACATTACTTATGATAAGATTGGGTGCATATTTATCATACACTCCATGTTATTTAGTTCAACACAAAGTCTGAACGAATACTTGCATTACGAATACCGTTGACATACAGCGAATAGTCCATTCATTTATCAGTTTGCCTTTATACGAGATTAATATCCACTTGTCTCGTGTTTTCAACAAGAGCTCAAGGTAAATACAGACTATTAACAATATCAGACAATATTATTATTTCTACAAAAAGCGAAAAGAGGATGGGCATGTTTCAGATATTAAGGGCATGTTGTGTAATACATATGATTATGTCACAAGTTCTTCCAGTTTCTGGCATTTGGTGTTTAACTATCATGCGGACGGGAAGGAAGGGGAAAGTAGTCGAGATGAGAAAGATTATAGACAATGTGTGATGAAATTTTTTTAAAGAATCAAGTTAAGTTTATTTCCCGTATAGTGGTTTCACTTTAAGTTAGGTCTTGTTGTTTTGCCCGCCTTAATATACTAGCCCAAGACCTTCAACCTGTTACTATCAATGGGCAATGCAGTTAGGTTCAATGTCGAGATAGTGCGTTCGTTAACGGAACATTCAATTCTTATCTTCTTCTTCCTTCCAAGTATTAGGCCAAGGCCTGTTACGATCCTATAGAAAATTTTCCCTCCAGCGTTTTGATCCTTCCGGGAAATTCCCGTATAAGACTTGAAAGCATAATAATAGTCCCTTCGATTGGTTGCTGGCCAAAGGAAGGCAAGACCAGTGATGGTGCTCCCATCTTATAGCCTCTGATCAGGCTTTTCTGGAGAAGAGAAGAAAATAAAGGAAAGAAGAAATGGAAACCTAGCCCTCGGATGCCCTAATAGCATCGGAATCGAAAAAAACAAGAGTTAACCAAGAGAGGTTAGATAGTAAAGTTAAAAGAGTGCAAAACACAAGTAAGTGGAAGAAATGTTTTGCTCAGCTTGGGCGCCTTGTGGTCGCCATCCACATATCCCCTAGATGAGGACCCCTGAGGGGGCACAGTACCGTTAAAACTAACTAGTTAATTGGAATTAAAAATAAATTAACTAGTTCATTATACAGTATGCACAATAGTAGACTAATAAATTCAAAACTATCGGAAAGCATATATGTAAACTATAATGTTGCCAATGTACCAATCACTGGGTATTCTCAAGAAGATTTTAATATATCTGAATGTACAGCACAACCCACGACTCTCGGGACCAGAGTCAAGGAGCATAACCATCAGTCCACCCGCGGTCGACAGAGGAGAAGATGAGAAGCAACAACATTAGCGGGATGGACTAGAAAGGAAAGCAGAAAGAAATAATTAAATACGTTTAAAAGTCATTATAGACCTCCATTAAGTTTATTATATAAAATACTAGCTAATACCCGGCGTGCGCTGCTACGTCTAAATAAAGTGAAAATTAATGTGATTTTATGTTTAGTTGAATAAGTATAAAGAAAAATGATTATAAATTTATATTTTTTAGATACCCCGTGCTGATTAACCAGCGTTGCCCGGGAATCTACTTATCCCAATCTTCTTGACATAAATGAGCAGAACTACAAAAATTAATGTGTTTTATGTTTAGTTAAATAAGTAGGAGGAAACATTTATAACGTAATTATTTTTAGATACCCCGTGTTATTTACCCGGCGTTGCCCGGGAATCTACTCATCCCGATATTCTTAGCATAAATGAGCTGAAATACAACAATTAATGTAGTTCTTATGATTAGTTGAATAAGTAAAATGAAACACAATTATAAATGTATATCGTAATTATTTTAAGATTCCCCGTGCTGATTACTCGGTGTTGCCCGGGAGTCTACTTACTTCGATCTTCTTGACATAAATGAGCTAAAAGAAAAAATCGGTATTGTGAGTTATCCATAAACGAATACCCCCCATGTGCTGCTATGCTTGCACATGAATCTACGTAGGCCTACTTGTCTCGATCTTCTTGGCATCAGTGAAAGACAAAAATAGTTATTGTGAGTTATCTGTAATAGATAAACGTATGCTTTCGCGGACTTTTTTTTGTAGAACCTTTTGAGATATTCAATTCTGTATACATTAGTTTTGTGTATTTGTTATGGTTTACGCAGCGTAAGCCATTTAAGCGTCCAAGGAGCTAACTTTTTTACATTTTCCACTACAAAGGATGATTTTTAAGGGTGTAGGACTTGAGTATCACAACTCTCTTATACCCTATGATCATCCCGGGAATCTCCTGAACATTTTACAAAAACTCCATCACAATCGGATCAACGGTATGGCCGCGCATAAAGTACGAACAAACAAACAAACAAACAATCATTTTTATATATTGAATTAAAGTAATAAAATATATTGAATTAAAGTAATAAAATATCTACCTGAGATCTCAATAATTGAGACAATTATCGTCTTTTTATAATAACAAAATAAAAATCTGTTAAATGCCTTTTAAAATGCTGATGATGGAACATATTCCGAAAGGGCTTCAGTGCTAACGGAAATTTCAATTTTTTGTGGACGACTAAGATATCAGGTATATATTTTATTATTTACCATTTAGAAAGAAAGATGCAAATGCAAAGATATAAAAATGACTACCGGTATGTAAGTGAATAAAAGTAGAAAGGAAGGAAATTAATTCGGGAGAAATAAATTTCCAACTGGATATTTTATGGTGCTTCGTTATGTGTCTTTTGAAAAAGTTTGCATTTGCAAGATTTAATCATTTTAACCAGAGGTATGTAAAAGTGTGCATGAAGGGCATGACCACAGGATATTGGCACTGAATGTGTTGGTGACCCTGACATCTAGATGACTCTGCATGTCTTCTCACAGCTGGCTTCAAATCAGCCTTAGGCTTTTTCTTTATTACGCCTCGCTGCATAATCTCAAAGTTGACAAAACATTGTTAAACACTGCTCGAACTTACCTGACCTTTCACAAGTTTATTTGCTTTCTTATTCATTTCCACACATAGATTTCAATTTAAATGCTATTTTCAATAAATGCACAATTATGAACAAGGTTTTACCAACAATTATATTTTTATAATAAAAAAATTAAAATATATATCTTCTGGCAGGTGCTATCGTCCTCAACTCTGTTCAAATGTTGTATTTAAGATATTAACTAGAGGCCTTTCGGAAGTCAACTTCTATCATCAGCAGGATGAGCATTTGCTACTAACTGTTGTTGTTTTATGACGCTGTAGATGTTGATGGTGAATATGTGCTACTAGTTGTTGTTGTTTAGTATATATGTTGTTGAGCTGTCTGCGGTGTATAAATCTGTAACATTAAAAGTCTCAAAATAGCAATATTTTGTGAATACTTCACTGTTTCTCACATGTAGTAAAGTAATACAGCCCTAAAAAAATGTTCAATAGCATTTGTTTAGAAGGTTGAATTGGGAAGTACTCGAAGATCCGTCAAATTGACCAAACAGTAGCCCTTGTGACTATAACTCATTC
The DNA here is from genome assembly GCA_030220185.1 of Diploptera punctata. Classification (NCBI taxonomy): domain Eukaryota; kingdom Metazoa; phylum Arthropoda; class Insecta; order Blattodea; family Blaberidae; genus Diploptera; species Diploptera punctata. The sequence continues at coordinate 2,192,176 of JASPKZ010008902.1, forward strand.
TCAAAGATCAAAGAAACCTCTACGAGAAATTCGATTACAATCAAGAGTTGATATCCAGAAATCTCTAGATCGATCAGATGAGAGAGATATCCAGGAATGTTGCTGCAGATGGAGTGTGTAGCCTTCCAAGGATTTGGCACCATGTAGTTGACTTGGCAGGATACTATAAATGAAGTTCGTAATGTCAAAAGTAACTTGAATAATTTTTTGTAATGTTACAGCAGTGTTGCCATTACTTATCGAATATCCAAGTAGTTAATAGCCAGATGGAAACAAATGATTTCCCTCGATGAAAAATCACTGATCCACATAGAGATAGGGAAGCAGCTTTATGATATGTCTAGCTAATACCCGGCGTGCTGTGCTACGCCTAAACAAATTAAAATCAATGTGCTTTTATGATTAGTTGAATAAGTAAAAGGAAAAATAATTATAAATTTATATTTTTTAGATATCCCATGCTGATTACCTGGTGTTGCCCAGGAATCTACATATCTCGATCTTCTTGGCATAAATGAGCTAAAAGACAAAATTCGTTACTATGAGTTATCCGTAAAAGAATTACCCGCAATGTGCTGCAATACTTGCACAAGAATCTACGTAATTGTCTCGATCTTCTTGGCATCAATGAAAGACAAAAATGGTTATTGTGAGTTATCCGTAAGAGAAATACTGTCGCGGATTTTTTTTGTGGAGCTTTTTGAGATATTCAATTCTGTGTACATTAATTTTGTGTATTTGTTATGATTTAGGTAGCGTAAGCCATTTAAACGTCCAAAGAGCTACTTTTTTCACGTTTTCCACTACAAATGGCGAATTTTAAAGGTGTAGGAATTGAGTATCACAACTATCTTATATCCTATGTTCATCCCGGGAATCTCCTGAACATTTTGCAAAAAGTACTATCACAGTCGGATCAACGGTATGGCCACGCATAAAGTATGAACAAACAAACAAACGTTTTTATATATTAGATGTACTGAAAGACAAGAAATTACAGTTACAATCTTTTTCTGTTCCAACATGAGTAAACATAAATACTAGCTACACAAAATTGTAAGCTTTAGTAAGATAAGGGAAGAATCCGTCCTATGGAAATAAAAAAAAATCTATTATATTGTTATTATCTCATGATATAATACTAGTTGTTCCTTTATTATTCATTATTTCAACATCCTTTAGTCACTCTCTGCCTTTCAATTAATTACGTTGTAAAATTATGAGTTATCGTTCATTGTCTTTCAATAAAATGAATATCGCGACACTTTTATGAGCCGAGACATAATTTATTAGGTTAATTTCAATCAGTAAAATATGTAATAAATTTATTGTACGCTCTTCGTTTATATATTTACAAATTCATTACAATATTAATACCTCTAATTGTATTTAGTTTTGATTTTATAGTTATCATTAATATTTATTTTATTATATGCCATATCTCACTGGTTCAATGGAAAACAAGATATTATCGCTTTTACTCTGATATTTAAGTATGAAGGAGAAATATGACTGGTATCGGAGAAATTCATACGTAATAGTATATTTTTCGTTACATTTTATAGAAAAATGAAGTAAAATTTGTTGATATTCTTCACACACACACACACACACAATAGTATATTTTTCGTTACATTTTATAGAAAAATGAAGTAAAATTTGTTGATATTCTTCACACACACACACACACACACACACACACACACACACACACACACACACACACACACACACACACACACACACACACACACACACACACACACACACACACACACATAAATATATATATATATATATATATATATACTTTAACAAATCTTTAAAAATAAGTAAAATACATAAAATGTATTCAATGTTAATACATTTTATCTTTTAGTAAATTGGACACTTGTTCTTACATTTTGTTTCGCTTCTAGAAAAATTGTCTGTTTTTAAAAATCTTTGTCACATTTAAGATATAGTAGAGATATATTATAGTAGAGATTCACCATACGGGGAAAAAATCTACATACTGAAGAACAAGGAAAAAAATTTGAATTTTGAAATTCCCTGAGAAAGGAACCTCATTAGCAAGTTGATTGGACCATAGGCAGAGGGAGCAGGAGTCAAGAATCAGGGCCGACAACTTGAGAAAAATCAGTCTGTATTTGCTGAAGATGGGGCTCAGAAGCCTTGAAAAATATGTTCAACAAAAACAACCATAAAAGGTAAGAATACACAGACCAAATATCTTAGTTATAGAGTAGAGAATTTCCCCTTCGAGAACGGCACAATTTTCATGTAATAAACCCTGTATTGATTGCAAGTATCAGAGAAGTTTCTCCACATACGAGTATGATAAAGATCGTGTTTTTTCATTTTGTTGATGTTCTGTGAATATAATATATATATATATATATATATATATATATATATATATATATATATATATATATATATATGTTTTTTTTTGTAGTTTTAACTTTAAGAGTTTTACCTTTTATCTTCTGAACACCATTCAACGTCTCATTTTGCCCCCACTTGGTATTTCTACTGAATTGAAGTTAACATTTCACTCTGATTTCCGCGTCATTATATATTAAATTCCGTCCATGTTACTATTGGGGAGAGAAGGCATTTCTTCTAGTATAGATTCAGAGGTAGAACAGCATGGGACTTCTACATGCATTGTTTGAATCTGCTTTGTAGATGAGGGACGACACAGATCTGAAGGTGCAGGTGAACTACAGGACAGTTTAATAGTAATAGCCTATTACGTTCCACCGGTCCTGTTGTTTGTAGATGTATAGATGGTACTTAAATATCTATTTATGTTAAATGTTTCAATTGAATACTAAATTCCTGTATAAGCCAATGTGTGTCGTGCACGTTTGATTCGGAAAACTAAATGAAACATGGCTCAATCTTAATCTTCAATACGCTATAATCCTTGATGAGCATGCCTCACTATAAGCATTTCTCAAATTATATATTGCAGTCCTGTTCAGTGGTTGCAATTTGTGTTTCGTGTGTGCTGGGGGTCATAATGATTTTTGACAAACACATAAAGATATGCAACCCCTTTCCTCTAGTAATCCAGCAATTAGGTTCCGCATCGAACACACTTCCTTTCGGTGCGTCTGTTGTCAATTTACTATATATTTTTTAAGCGGGGAAAGACAAAGAATTGATCACCAGATGCGTTAATTCATAGTAGAACAGCGATCCTTCGATGCCAATTTTATTCATTTTCTTCTTTGACAGACACAAATTTTAACTGATTTGCATGCGTACAAGAGACACCAGTCTCATCAGCATTGATACTTTTTCTGCACTAAAAGAATATCCATTAAATCACTCAGATTGTCAAAAAAATCTACTTATTCCCTCTTGAAACCTACTGTCTACCGCAAACTCGTCGATTCTGACTTCCTTGAATTGAGATCTTAGTGTCTGTTCATCATCATCATCATCATCATCATCATCATCATCATCATCATCATCATTAACAACAACAACAAGGATTAAGCCCAATTGCCTGTTCCGATCTCATTATAGGTCAAATTCGTCCTTCCATCTCTTCAATGGTTTTCCCAACAATCTTCTTCCTTTTGATTTATAATTATACATTCTTCTTGGTATGTGCTGTTCATAAAATCATAATACAAATCTTTCCTTGCGCTCATTTTATTCTTATTGAATTTGTGGTCAAATTTTAATTTCTTTTTGTGTATTGAAATGCGAATTTAAAAACTCATTTTTGTTCAGTGTCTTGAGGTGTCTTTATGCGATTGATTAATTAATTGTAGATATGTTCTTCATGCTCATCATTAAGTGTTCTCTGTATTGTGCACACTTTTAAGATATCTTCAAATCTGCTTTTTGGATATTGTAATGAACATTAGCACCTGAATGCTCATTTCTTTACTACTCACCTTTTTATTGTCAATAACATGTTTTCTTCTTCATATTTTCCTTTTATAATCCCTTTTATTTTATCTAAAAATGTAACAATATATTAATTTACTACCTTAGCTGTCCGATACCGACTGATAGTACCGCTCTCCGGTGTCAAATAAATTAATAATTGAAGGAATACATTCTAAACAAAGAGTTTCTACACAAGAATAACGTTGTACTTATGAATTGTGAAACAATAAGATTTAAAGTGGTATACATTTCATTTAAATTTCCTTACATTTAGTAATTTACCTTGATAGACTTAGGCCTAACTTAATGCTAGTGAAAACAAGGCACAGTCCAGGTACGTAATATCATCAGTGTATTGATGTTAGTATTAATACATTTAATGTTTTCTTTAAGATGAAGTGATGAAGTGATGATTTTTAGTATTTCAATTAAATTAAGAAAATATATAGAACTTTCGTTGAGTTAAACTATTTTAAATCAGTGAATATTGAGCGATACAAGAAAAATATTTAATTCGGAAATGAAGTAAAGTTTGAAGAGTATATTTTGGGATATTTAGAATAAACTGAAAGCAGAAGTACTGTTAAAGCATTCACAGGTCATTACAAAATTGGAGACATCAAGGCTGTCTGCAGACTCCTAAAGGAAATTGGACGCGTTATTGCTCGTAAATGCTTTGTTTGCTCAACGCACAGCTTCATTACACGAGTTTTTGAGAACCATTAAACTCACATCCAATAATAATAACATCTGGTATTTCAGCGAGTACTAAATCTTAACTCCGGCTTCTCTCACTTGGAAATGAAAATTGTTCCATACTGTAGAATCTTACTTTAGAGCTGGGACAATGTTTACTTTGACGTAAAGTGTAATTAATCTGAATTTTACGAATGAAACTAATTCATTAGCCGAACTTGCTTTAGAGCTAAGACCATGCTTACTTTGGTTTGACTTTTTATCATTTATTTACTATTAATTAAAGTAATTTCATTATTACAAAAGCAGGAGATAGATTTGGTTGAAAGGTAAATATATAGTAATTAAATTAACTTCAAGGCGCAAACAGGCCTAGAAAATCCTTTGTATAACAGCCGGTCTTAATGCACACATCCACATATGTTAGAAACAGAGGTTTGACTATAATCCAGCCTGTATAGGGGTGACATGTGGTCAGTATATCGTGTCCCCCAGCCGTATAGCTAGTTTTATTAACTTGGAACCACTACGTTTTGTATCTACCCAAACTTCCCACAATGGCAGGGGGGAACTGGACCCTTACTGGCCTAAATTATATGAAAAACATTCCCGAACCAGTTCAAGTCTCATAGTTCTATGAAGAAAACATTATGAATATTGAAATAAATAGACATTTAAATATCTTATTGATATTATTTGTATAGTATAAGATTATTATTTTGTTAATTTACATTGACAATTATTGAATGTTATAATTTCATTTTTTTTTCAACAGAAATAAGGGCCAAGGAACTTAATATTTATTTTTTAGTAATTTATTTAAATTTTATTCATGGAGTTTTCAGTGCTTATCTTCAAATGTAATATTGCCCAATTCAAATAGCTTCTTCATGCGTGAGCATAGGCTGCTATTAAAACATTCTTCAAATTGTTTTGAGCAATGATACAAAAAATTAGAGGAAATCAGAATTACAGGAAAAAACTGTAAATGTAGCAACTCGAGTCTCTCATATCTGTGTGAACCTTACAATGACCTATCCGAATTTATTCCGGACGTTTAAATTTAATGAGCTAGCACTATCCGCTCCTACAACAAGCTATAACTTTTACACGGACCGCTTGTTTAAGATTTATTCAGCGAAATATCTCCGATAACCCAATGCAAATCATTTTAGAAAAGCGAGAGAATTATATTGCAGCAGAGAGAAATTAATTGCATCCCCTGAAATAGATTTTCCCCGGCAATAAAATGTTCGCTGAGGCAAATAGGGACACTTGAAATAGTAATGTCAGCAACATCTCTCTTCGGTTAGTCTTTTACCACATAAAGGATTCCGATACATTATTATTAACAAGAGGAATGATGAGATTAATAAAACAGAAGGTTTACACTTAATTTATATTTATAAGAGCTTAAATATGTAGCATCTATTGTATTTGTCATGTGTGTCCTGTAAATGTTCACCAATTAAACATTTTAATCATAAACTTATTATGAAATAATTTTTATAACATAATGAATAGCATCTTCGAGTACAAATTGAGAGGTCCGGGTTCAAATCCCGTCCAGGCATTATTTATCTTATCGTGTCATATATATATATATATATATATATATATATATATATATATCCACCCATAGTAAATCTACCCGAGGCAGATCTTTCAATGTAATCATAGCATTTTCATGCTATGCTTTGCAGGTTTACTAGGGAATTGTAGGTGTGGTAGTTTCCCGTTGCTTTCCACACCGGATTATAAATTTTATTAAGGTTCCAGTTAGTTTTGTAAACCTTGTAAAGTTTTATTTTTAGGGGGGCCTTTACAGTTAGGTTATAATTCGTTAAATTCTTTTGATGGAGGCTGCAATGAGTACTTTGGTGGGTGAAGGATGACGATGATGGTTATTATAATGATAAGGATGATGCTGATAATGGTCATATGATTTCGAGGACCGTTCGGGCCTTAAAGTTTTCCTGACATTTTTCTTACAGGTGAGGAAAAACCCCGATGGAAACCTCACCCAGAAAAACTGCCCCGACCGGGATCGAACCCGGCCCTCTGCGTGACTAGCCAGCACGCTATCTCGAGACCACAGCGGTGGACATATATATATAAGTTGAAGTAAATTTAAACCCAATTTAAATTATCTAATTTTCTTTGATGAATTATTAGTTTTCGCGGAGAATTTGAAGATTTCAACGAGATCGGTAAATAAATAGGAATTACAATGGAATTAATTTAAAAATAAGTAGGCCTACGTGAATATTAGGATTAAAGATAAAAATGAAAACCAAACCGATATTAATATAAGTAATATCATGGGGAGGTTTCTTTTACTACGAATAAGAAATAAGTAATTAATGAGAATACGAGGAAAATGGAAAGCGTATTCAGATTATGCCAGCCCAGCGTCCTATTTTATCAAAATTTTATACATTCTTTACAGTAGTTACACAAGTTAATTTGTTTGCAACTGAAACAATACCTGACAGGGGAGTTTAGGGAACAGAAAAGAAGGAAGGAAAATGTTTGGGAGATTTTGAAACTTAAAATAAGACAGCTATGGTTGATTAAAATTATATGATCATTTATTATGGGCAGATGTGGACATAGATCGAGGAAAGAAGATTTGCTTCTTTTACAGGAAAATATCAATGGAATCGGAAAGTATAGGGCTGTTGAGAAAGAAGGAACAGACTTCAAACATTTATTTCTTCCAAAGTACAAAAATTAGAAACACAATTCCAACGTTCCTGTAAGGAGAAAAATTCAAATTTCACTATTTTATACATTAAATATGAGCGCTATGTGTTACACGACAAATATCAAAATTGTGGCTCATTTCTTGCCACACACGAATCAGCTGATCTCTAGTTATCGAATTCACAGCTTCAACAATTCAATGTCGCAGATTTTCAAGAGTGTCAGGCATGGGGGAGCTAAAACACGGTCTTTAACGTAACCCCACAGATAAAAATCACACGGGGTTAGGTCTGGTGACCTGGAAGGCTACCGGCGATGAAGTTGATCTTATGCTCCTCCTCTTCCGATCCAACTTCCTGTTGTGTCACAATTTTTATACAAACAATCAACATGACAAGCAACAGCGCCAATGCGGCCATGATCGGAACTTCAAACTTTTCTCTTTCCAAAAACGTTGAAATTGTTTCTATTTTTTGTAATTTGGAAGAAATAAATGTATGAAGTCTGTTCCTTCTTTCTGAATAGTCCTGTATTTCAGGAAGAGATAAAGACTCAAGTTCGATGGGCGAAGGACGTTTATATTTATATAAATATATGCAAGATCTAAGAAGAGAAAATACAAGTCTTCAGGAAGAAATCAAGGGTGGTGGCACTAACAGAGTGGTCTGATGAAAAATGTAACCCTTAAATTCGGAATGTACCCTATAGGATACATCAGTTGATTTATGTAATTTATTATTTTCAATAAAACAGAAGAGAACGAACGAATAAATTGCTTAAATATGTGTCGAATTACACAATGTACCTAATAATAACAGTTACACATGATTTCGTTTACTGCGGTCCGCCAAATTAAAAAAAGGAAGAACTGACACGAGAAATTAGTGTTTTGTCTAGAACGCTAACCGATTTTAACCGGTGGCTTCTCTTAGCGCTAAAATAAATGCCGGAGTCTAGTCTCCACCAAATAGATTCACCATATATCAACCCCCATTACTTCTATAATCTGCCGGGTAGAGGCAGAGGCGCAATAAAACAACAAACCACAATTCTTCAGCGGAATTGAATTAAATTTAAATCGATTTGGCGGGAGGTTTCCGGATCGGAACGCTACTACCACCAACAAAACCGCAATCACAACAAATATTCAACATAATATATAATAGAACAAAAAAAAAAACTACGTCAGACCAAAACAATGCCTCCAGACTTATACACAAATATACCATTTAATATCACCGCGTTAAACAAACAAATCTAACAACGCCATGGATAACACATTAATCATCAAATCAAATGTTCGTCTCCATCTCTTTCGGGCGCAATTTCAAAATTAGCGGAGCTAAAAGTCATCGCCTTAGAACCCGCGGGTCCATTACTCTAATCACCCAAAAGGGAATGCCATAACCGCCCAAATAAGGGCCGCACTTGGCTACTTCCATGTTAAGAGAGATAATATTATTTTCGGTGAAGAAATAACAAGAGAGAGAGAGAGTAAATAGTATATTATGATGCAAGGTTGGGAAGTGCGTTGTACACTAATTTTTTCGCGATGGTGTTCTCAAAATAATAGTAAAATAATAACATCTTTCTTGGAAATATTTGCGTTCATTATAAACAATTGACTTATGTTAACAGTATGGACAATGTTTATTAACTACAGGAGGCCTTGAGACCAATTAGTGATAAAATGGCAGCAAGTACGTATTTATTGTTTTATATTGTTTCAAATAAAGTCCAGTTCATTTAAAATGCAGCAATTTGTTTCGTATAATGTATATTAACACTACCTTTTGGATATTTTTTGTATATACATTGTATGTAGTATTCATAGAGGCCAGTGGTTTTACTTCCCGCACTCGGTTTGTAATATGTAATATTTCAGTATAGTTACTTTATCACAGGATTGTTATTTAGGTTGGCAACCCCGAAATGTAGGAAGTTGAACTTTCAGTAATGGTCGCTATTGCTGTAAGTACGAACATAACGCACTATCGTGAAAAAAAAAATGGAATTGTTAAGAAAGTTATGCAATTGTAGACCATAGACAAAGAAACGATGTACAAAATTAATGAAATGCGTTTGGAGCAAACGGAAGAAATATAGTCGGTGTAGATTATTTCATCCTGTGGCTAGTTGTTTAAAACGAACCACGCTCTGCCAAACCAATTTGTCGCGTATTATTACCCCCTACTCTCTGCTTAACTCTTTGTACGCAGAGAGAGAGAGATATCGATGCTACCCATGAATAAACCACGCATCTAATACCATTTATAGCTGCTACCATCCGGGATCGCTGGGTTATGGTAATGCTGTATTTTAGCAAAGTGCTCCAGATATCTAATGAAGTTAATTACAAGAAGACAGCCTGCCTCGGGCCCATAGAAGGCGGCTAACCATTCATCTTTCTTTCCTAATTGAACATTCATATACATATAAATACTGACTATAACTTGCATGGACTGAACTAACTTCGTTATAGGATAGAGAATGATAGTAACTCTTAAATGAGAACAAAGGGCGTAACATAAAAGATAAGCTTTTAATAAGAAAATAAGTGTGGATTATATAAAAAAACAAAATAATGAATACATAACAGAAATTGATCTCTGATCAGTCGATCAGTCACAAACAGTAACCAAAATATAATAGAACAATAACGTACCATTTAAACTATCACACGCATACATGTCTAAGTCCTATTGGAAATCCTTCTTCCATGTTTGCTTAGACGAAATCAACTCTAACCGTCCCTCGGTTACAATCCACTTGCTCATCTTCTCATTCACCATGTTATCCTCGCAAGTTCATGGTGCACTTGAGTTGGATTCACACACTGAATCCCCTTTTAAAGAACCAAACGCCACTTAGTGAGCCGATCGAATGATGAAGTCCGTTGAGATAACCGAGCATATATCAGGTTCGCGAGTGGAAGGGATGTGCGCAGTAGAGATGCGCGAGGAAAGGGCAAAAAGGGAAGGGGTAACCACACGGAACACAGGAACATTGGCAGGCTTCACAAATGTTCTTCAGTAGGGAGGAGCACACAGATGTATAACTGAACCGAAAAAAGGCACTTTCGGTTCAATAGCTCTCCCTACACCCTCCGGGTAACAGAAAAGAGTCCATAGGCTTGACGTAATGTCCAGAGAAGCAATCCCACGTTGGGAGGGGAACATAAACACTATTGGATTCCAGCGGTAACTTCAAAGCAAATCTTCCATCGTCCCCAATATCACGATCACCACACCCGCTTTCATGTAGACTATTCCAGCGCTGAAAAATATACTCCAATTTGCTTCAGCCGCCATAGCACCACATTGCGGTGTTCCAGGTGAAGACTCGGGTGACGATAATCATCGGATTGCCGGATCGCAATCCCGTTCCACCGCTTTCCAGGAATCCATAGTTCCAAAGCCACCATGTCGGTCAGCTGGGCACTCGGGGGGTCGGCCGGATCCTCCAAGCGCTCGACTGCCGAACACTCCAGGCATACAGACTGTAGAACTGCCAATGTTTAAGGAAAGGTAACTGAAACAAAGAACAGGCGCAAACAGGAAAGCAGAACCATAGATATGTTAATTTAACATGTGTCATTATACAAAGTATCTAGCTTTAACATTCAGCTCTTTTCATTTATAACAAACATGCTTGAATTTACTCGATAGTATTACATATTTTGACCTGCCTAAGATGTTATTTTACAATGTGGTCATGGACGCTGACTAACTTCTACTCACTCTTTTCTAGAATTTAGTTTGCGTCACATTAGTAAGACCTGAACCACCTATACAGAAACTCATTCTAGTAACTCAAACATCGAAAAGAATGACACAATCAGCCCAAATACTTATATTCATCAGTATTATATTCTACTATCCCAAACGAGCATATATAGGCCTACATATATAAATAAACTACGTAAACTAAGATTGACATTCTCTAGACAGATGCCCATACCGCTGACATTTCCAACATTGAAGATTCTTTTTCGACTGCCAAGAAGGACGATTCGTCGAAGTATTAGATTTACTTAAATTGTCGGTTTTACTTCTTTCACTAAAGTCCCTCTGTTTTTCAGCAATTTCAAAATCCGCCACTTTCCTGGCTAAGAGACACATTTCAGCTACATTCTGAGGTCTTGTAGCAAAAATCAAATGCTGTCTAGTAGCCGGGGACATATTTTGCAGAATAAGATCCATTAACTTTTCTTCAGAAAATAAAGGATTCAACACAAGTGAAGCTCCTTGTATATTGGCGATAAATTCCAACAAAGATTCCTTAGGCAGTTGGAATCGACGTGACACAAATTTAATCCAAAAGTCTTCCAACAATCTAGGAGGCAACAACGAACACTTCACATGTTTTAAACTTTCCATCCAAGAGTATCTCAACTTAACAACTTCACTCCAGATTTTCAATAAAATTCCTCCGATGCAACTCAAAATCGAGTTTACAAAATACTCATCGGGAACCAATTTCAATTCGAAAATCGAGTTAATTTTGATGAGGAAGACCACCAGTGATTCCTTATCCTCACCATCGCAGGGATCTACTTTTCCAATCAACTCTCGGAAAATCCGCTGATTATTCTGCTCCATAAAAGAAGAAAGGTTGGAGACAGTTCCACTAGATAAATCTTTGATAGAGCTAAGTCTACGATCACTCATATCCTTATGCTGTTCTGCCAAATAATCTTCTTGAGTTGCGTTATCTACAATGAACTTACGCTTTATTAATATTTGTTCAGGCTGGGAGAGAGAATTCATATGATCTTTAAGCAGCTGACGTAATATGTTTACATCACCTTCAGCTTCTATACCTAGCAGGTTTAATTCACGAACGAGCTTATCTTTGGATATTATATCTACCCAGCTAGGCATGTTTACTAAATATAATAGACACAAGATGTAAACAACTATAGGCAAACGTAGTATTACATGCATAAATCAGTCTCTGTTCTGGTATAAAGAAAGATGAGTTGATGTTTACGTAACATAAAACAAACACGTAAACTAATGCTTAATAACTTCAACTTAAATACAGCATATCTTTCAATATGAAAAACACAAAGCGAATGCCTTGCTACCATTTGGGCGCAATTAAACCCAAAAAAAACCAAACCCTTAACCACGCTCTGAGAAACCAATTGTGGCGAGTAAAACCACGCTCTGCTACCATTTGTGGCGAGTTGTTTAAAACGAACCACGCTCTGCCAAACCAATTTGTCGCGTATTATTACCCCCTACTCTCTGCTTAACTCTTTGTACGCAGAGAGAGAGAGATATCGATGCTACCCATGAATAAACCACGCATCTAATACCATTTATAGCTGCTACCATCCGGGATCGCTGGGTTATGGTAATGCTGTATTTTAGCAAAGTGCTGCAGATATCTAATGAAGTTAATTACAAGAAGACAGCCTGCCTCGGGCCCATAGAAGGCGGCTAACCATTCATCTTTCTTTCCTAATTGAACATTCATATACATATAAATACTGACTATAACTTGCATGGACTGAACTAACTTCGTTATATGATAGAGAATGATAGTAACTCTTAAATGAGAACAAAGGGCGTAACATAAAAGATAAGCTTTTAATAAGAAAATAAGTGTGGATTATATAAAAAACAAAATAATGAATACATAACAGAAATTGATCTCTGATCAGTCGATCAGTCACAAACAGTAACCAAAATATAATAGAACAATAACGTACCATTTAAACTATCACACGCATACATGTCTAAGTCCTATTGGAAATCCTTCTTCCATGTTTGCTTAGACGAAATCAACTCTAACCGTCCCTCGGTTACAATCCACTTGCTCATCTTCTCATTCACCATGTTATCCTCGCAAGTTCATGGTGCACTTGAGTTGGATTCACACACTGAATCCCCTTTTAAAGAACCAAACGCCACTTAGTGAGCCGATCGAATGATGAAGTCCGTTGAGATAACCGAGCATATATCAGGTTCGCGAGTGGAAGGGATGTGCGCAGTAGAGATGCGCGAGGAAAGGGCAAAAAGGGAAGGGGTAACCACACGGAACACAGGAACATTGGCAGGCTTCACAAATGTTCTTCAGTAGGGAGGAGCACACAGATGTATAACTGAACCGAAAAAAAAGGCACTTTCGGTTAAATCCCTAAAACGTTCGCAAATGGACTTCGAAGTGTTGATTCAAAAGGGGCCAAGTTACAGTAGTTAGATTTTAAATAAATTTATGATACTTAGTTTGCTTCGAAAATATTCATCAAATGATTATGCTTATTATAGAACAGCATTTAAAGTGACTATAAATAATTTTATTACATTAAGAAATATAATTATAATAATTCGATCCCGGTGACAAGTGATTATCATGTTCGCCTTTCGTTACTAGGTTAACGGTTTCAAATCTGTCCGGGTTCGATAAATATTTCCGGTGCGTAACAATCCAAAGTAACAATCTTTGGAAGTGTCCGCCGCGCTGGCTCAGGTGATATCATGTCTGCTTCCTGACTAGCGGGTCTAGGTTCGATTCCCGGCGGGGTTGAAAATTGTAATTGTTAAATCAATTTAATTGCAAAATTATCAATCTCGGGGCCAGAAGAGGTGGTGGTGTATAATGTTTAATCGCTAAATTGTGCACAAGATTCCTGAATTAAATAGCAAATCTCCCGCAGTATATATGTTGAGAAGGCATGTAGTACTGTTTATAGCGATTCGTCCGTCGGATGGGCCTGGCGGCCCCCTTGGTGCTTTTCGATAAGAGTGGCTACGTGACAGTACAGTGTTTCACCTTCTCCCTTTTCTTCATGATTATGCCTCGTTCACCACACTTTACACTACTTAAACATTAAAAAAACATAAACTCATCCTATGCTCCTCTCTGTACACAATACAAGAATACATCATCACAAGTAATGCCACGAGTGATTTCCAAAATATCGATAAATTCACGACTCACGAAGTGAGTCGTGAATTTATGTAGAGAATTTGGAAATCAAGAGTGGCATTTGTTAGGACTATTTAACGAATAAAATTAAGGTGTTAACTCACTAATCATTATTTAACTATAGTTATTTTGAAATATTTATATATTTAATGTGAACGGCGATGTTTAAAAACAAATTAGAAACAATTGGTGCGCTTCATTTGCTTCTTTTGTTCATAACTGCAACCTTGTTGCCAAAGGATCGCAATATTGTAAGAATGCACCCTAGTGGAGAAATTTATAACCAACATTATAGCTATTAAGTAATTTCTGATGTCCTATGATGTAAATATGTCAATTATATTTTCCTGTAACGTCATTTCCTGGAAAATAATTCGTTTAAGGTAATGAAAACAGTGGTTTCTCTTTTTGGTGGTATAATCAATTGCTACAACTGTTTTTATATTATCTCCCGCATGCGCTATATGCTGACATTCATTCACTATATATATACAATCTGGTAGCCGTATTTCTTAAGGAGTCAGTCACTGAAAATAATGCTATGATCTATTCAGAATGTTAAAAAGGAGCAGCTTTCTTTAATATGATAAACTTTACTTGATAAATTCGAGGTGAAACACAACTGTGATTGGTTGTAATTGAAATGTGATTGGTCATTGACTCCCATTTGGGGCATGATTTAAATAATTTACGTAAAGTGGTCTGCGAAGTATGGACCTAAAATAATCTGAAGCTTAAAATAAGATACCAAGGTTTTAATGTCGACGTTAATGGCCTAAGCTAATAAATGAGCGTCGTTGAACAAAATACTAACATTTTTTTCCATTCCATTAATTTAGTTTAAACTCTCACTTTATATGTACTTTTACGTACTTTATATGTACTTTGGCAAGAAATAGACTTCCATAATTGGCATTCCAATATACCCCAACTGGACATAGGGACCAAGGAAGACCAAAACATCGGTGGAAAGATCAAGACCATCTTCGCTAGGTTTACCATACAGGCCACACGGCCTAAAACGAATTTGTTCATGATGATGATGATATGTACTTTTACGTACTACACGCCACCCGATCTGTCGGGAGAGGGACTTTAAACTGTGGATCATACACATAGTTTTTGACCACTGAAGGACATGGAGGGTCTCCCCGAATAAGTGATCAGTATTAGTCATTCAAAATATCTCTGCAGGCGGAAGAATTACGAAGCTTTGTTTGTTGCTACACGTGACGTCATATAAGGCAGTGTACACTGTTAGCGTCCCACGTCCCATTCTCCTCCGCACTCATAGATAGCAGTGTCACGTGTTATATTCCTACATAAACACCACTGCAGTGCCCTCCGTCAACAACTGCACTTACTCCTTAAACGGGTAGTAGAGACGAAACCTCTCCTTCCAATGACGCGAAGTTGACTAAACTTCAACCTTACAGTAGAGGTGACCCTGAATTGCGGTCAAATGTAAACAAGAGCAGGATTTAGTACAGACAAAGTATACATCGGTGGGATATAAAAGTTGCGCACTGACTGTTCGGAACATTTGGTGTGAAATGTAACTACCGGTAATGTAAAGTGTTTATTCTGTACTGCTGCTGTAACCAGACGGTACAGAAAACTATTCTAACCCCCTTCCCTCTGACGTCATGTACAACGGTCGCATCAACCATGCGCTGATATTGTGTTTACGAAGGAATTATTACATCTCTAGTGAACAGCTCAATGACAGGGCATACTCTGAGAGAACACAACATTAAGGACGATACACACCATTCACGTGCAAATTCATACTAAAAAGGGCGAATATAATAATGATGATTACGATGCCCAACCGATGTTCGGTAACCGTTTCCTGACATTTGTTTTACAGGTGAGGAAAAACCCCGAAAAAGAAAACCATCAAGAAACTTGTCCCGACCTGGGATGGAACCCGAGCCCGCTGCGTACGAGGCAGCGACGCTACACCGAGACCACAGCGATTGACAAATACCAACAATCTTCTAATTCTAATGCAAAATTTCCATGATTATATTAAAATAATGTTATATCCTTGAAAAAAAAGGTAAAGGATATTTCATGTCTAGTATTGCTCTTATGAGAACGCTGTTGCAACATGACGCCACAGAATGAGTGACAGAGATGGAAATATAATTATCATAAGTAATGCCACGAGTGATTTCCAAATTATCGATAAATTCACGACTCACGAAGTGAGGAGTGAATTTATCTAGAGAATTTGGAAATCAAGAGTGGCATTTGTTAGGACTATTTAACGAATAAAATTATGCTATTTACTCACAAATCATTATTTAAATATAGTTACTTTAAAATATTTATTTATTTAATGCAAACGGCGATGTTTGAAAACGAATGAGAAACGTTATGTTTCGCTTCTCCATCCACTGCAACAAGATCATATGTTATATATTGCCATCTGGCGTGGGAAACTTGAAATATCATCGCAATATTGTAAGAATGCACCCTAGTGGAGAAAAAATGAAACACATCAAACTGTATATTATAACCAAAATTATAGGTTATTAATTTATTTTTTTAGTAAACAATTCGGTAAAATCATTATTTAAAACACAATTATTGAACACAGAATTATCAAAAAGAACTCGGTAATATAATTATTTAAAAACACAATTATTAAACACACAATTGTCAAATTTGTAGTTTGAGGGAATCTGTTCATTATTTGTTATATTTAATGTGGATGACGACGTAGTAGGCATGTTGTTTCTCAATCTGCGGACGATATCTGAATGGTGTTCTTCGTTTATTTGCAGATACGGTTTTAGTGATGCTGCGTTGACATGACCAGTAATTTTTAAGACTTCTTGTTCTTGAATTCCAACTTGAAGCATGTTCGAAACAGCAGTTGAACGACTTGAATGGTTGCTCACTTTATGCTTGTTTATGTCCAATCCAGATTTTCTTGCACACATTTTTGTCCATATCGATAGATGATTTTGCCCTACTGGACAATTCTTATACCAAATTCCAGACTTTTGGTAGAATGGGTTAGGAGTAATGAAAAAACGGTCTGTTTTGATTTTGTCAGTGCGTTTTTTCAATAGAAGTTTATAGAGTCTCACTGGGCACCTTCTCGGGTTTTCCTGATTTGGTATTAGCCATTTTGTATCGCAGAGCTTTTTGATCGCCTCCTTGACATGTCTTGGAAAACACTGGATTATATGCAATCCTTCCTGTCGGCTTACCATTATGATCTAGTTCCTCTTGAAAATAGTGAATTAGGCATTTTACAGCTTCTCCCCCACGCCATGCCAATTCTAGGGAAGCGATAAGGTAGAACTTAATTTGTAATCCTTCAGGGGTTTTCTCCTGACAATTATTAATCATTTTTTCATATTCATCAGACTTAAAAGCCACTGCACTCACCTTTCTTTTCTCTAGCATGTTTTGAAGAATTTTTCTTTTTGCGTTTCTTGCTTGTCTGGCGTCATTAAATTCTTGATCGACGAACGGATTAAAATCTCGTTGATGTTCAATAAAATATTTCTCTTGTATCATTTTTGCAGTAACATTCCACATGGTTTTCAAGCTGTATTCTTTGTACTCTTCTCCATTTATTTTCCTCATATTAATGCTCCAGTCTTTCAGTATGTTGGCAATGTGTTTGGTTGGAGTTTCTGCTGTTAATACGTAATTTCGTAGTTGACAAAATTTTTCGAACTGATTCCAAATATATTTCCTATTACGTTGAGTGTTATGGGGCTTAGATTGCTTGATTATTTCGTCTATATCTTCATTTGAAGCACAGCCAAATCTTGTTTCTGCCATTTTGAACATTCAAATATGGCGGCTTTACTGTTGACTCAGTCACTGCAAAATAATGATCAGACATGTTCAGAATATTAAAAAGGAGGAGCTTTCTTTAATATGGTAATTATAACACTGATAAATATTTCGTGAAACACGGCTCTGATTGGTTGTAAAACAGAAATCATTGAAACGTGATTGGTCATTGACTCCCATTTGGGGCATGAGTTAAATAGTCTCCAAGTTTCGTTGAAAGAGTATGGTTCAATAGCGTCTCCTTAGCTGCTGTTCCGGTAATTGAGTTCACCCCCTAACTTTATTAAATGTGTGGGTGATAATTATACGTTCCATAATTACATTTTTTCATCAGGCACTCACAATCTTGGCAAATTGCAGATAAAACCATTTAACTAAATTATTCATTTCAAATGAATTAATTATTAAATCAGTCTCACCTAAAAGGACACGTTCAATAACAAGAATGGCTCCATGAGAGTAAAGCTATTTTCTAGATGTGAAAACCCCTATAGAAAAGATAATGTATGTGCTTTATCTATGTACTGGGTGATGCTTCACAGAGTACTCAAGAGGCGTAGTATAGGCACTAAATTGACGAAACATTAATTTCTCATGGCAGTCATTTAAATGTGTCGGACCGCAGCAAAAACAAAATCATCTTAAACTTAAGTTATTATTCGACACAAATATAAGTAATTTATACTCGTTCCTTTAAGTTTTATTAAAAATATTAAATGAATTAAACTAATGTATCGAATAGGATACATAACAAATATAAGGATTAATGTGCTTTTGTTTGAAGGAGCATGAAGATAATTTCTACCCTTTGTGCTGCGGACAACTTAACCGTAAGAGCAAAGTTCTAATGGGTCTTAATTCATTTTCTCATAGGTCTTCCACTTGTGACCGCCTACTACTTCACGTAATATCCGCTTATGTTCTTCCCCAGTTGCATGATCCCTATGTTTAATATAGATATACCCTTTTACCTCGCCATATTACTATTTTACCTCCTACCATTTTGGTGGATCGATTCTGTGTTACAATGTATTCCGAAAATATGTAGCCGAACTTTTGAATAGTCTCTTCATATGGAGATATGAACCATTAGATATTATTGTTATAAACCAAAATAAAATATTTTTGGAAGAATAAAATGACGTTAGGTTGAAGGAAACATTACTTTAGTATAGAAAAAATCTAAAAACATAATAAACCATTATAAATGTATAGTCTCGCGCCGTAGCCACTTGTTTGGCCGGGGCGAGACGTGCGGTACAGCCCTTGCTTCGAATCTCCATGGGAAAGAAATTTTCTATGGAATTTCGGACATCTAAGGAATTTGGGTAACTACAATAAGTAGCGGGGATTAAGGACTCACCTGGCGCACCATTATCATCATCATCATCACCCATCGTAACATCGGGACAGCGTAACCTCGCCTTCCAGGCACCCCAACCTCAGAAGTGGGTTACAATTACGCCAATGCCAGAAGAGAACACCAGAAATGTCCAAAAAGGACAAACATGGGGCATTAAAAACACAATAAGTAGCGGTTTCAGATTGAGAAAACCAGCTGTAACTAATGGGGACCCGTCATGCTGACCACATGCCGTACGTATATCCGCTGAATGATAGTTCAGATATATAAATATATCTAGTGGATATGAGGCCAGCAACCGGTTACTTATCCAAGGACCTTCTAGCCTGTCGCGCCATTTAATTTCATTATAAGGTATCACAATTTTTTTTTTCAAATGCCGCAGGTTGTCTTTGGACATACCTGGTGTTCTCTCCTGGCATGGCGAACTTGTAACCACTTCTGAGGTTGGGGCGCCTGGAAGGCGGGGTTATGTTGCCCCGATGATATGATGGGTGATGATGATTATAATGGTGCGCCAGGAGAGTCCCTTATCCTAAGCTTAACCTAATATGAATATGAATGACGATGATTGCGATAGCCATATGATTTCGGGGACCGTTTCTGCCTTAAAGTTTTCCTGACATTTGTCTTACAGGTGAGGAAAAACCCCGATAAAAACCTTACCCAGAAAAACTGTCCCGACCGGGGATCGAACCCGGGCCCGCTGCGTGACAAGACAGCACGCTACCCCGAGACCACAGCGGTGGACAGGCTGCTGAATTGACACTTTTACACCACTTCGCTCCCTCATCATGCCATTTCATCTCCATTCATTCTTTCATACCACCTTTCACCTCAACACGTTAGGTAAGAAAATAATGTTGTTTAGTAAACCACAGATGTTTAAAATGAGTGGGCTGAGGTGATCTATTGGTGGCTCACTCATGTACTTCCCCATAACTCCGAGTCTGTGTGCTAACTTAAGTCAAAATAGGGCCAAAGGGAGAGTTGTAGCATTTCCTTAAGTTTTGGGCCCAGCCCAAATAAATGGCGGTATGAGTCATGTGTCTGAATGCGTGATGTGTGTCGAACCAGGAACAAACCATATATCACCGTAGAATAGATTTCATTTAATTCATTCCATAAAGTAAAAATGATAATACAGGGTGGACCGCTCGAATGGACCTAATTTCAATTGCTTGTTACTGGCAAACGGTTGAAGATAGAAACTTAAAACAACGTTCATAGTACAGAAAAACTCACCAAGTTTCGAATCCTGTCGGTAGATGGCACAAAGATACGTTTCTCGTTCTTAGATTTAATTGTTTGTGAAAATGGCGACTCCGCAGATGAAAGCGCAAGCTGTTTTGTGGTATGCGGAGTTTAAATCAATCATTAGAGTTCAAAGGGAGTTCCGGCGTGTGTTTAACCGTGATGCTCCAACTGCTAGAAGCATAAAGAAGTGGCGTGATACATTATTAGCTACAGGATCTGTGTTGAAGAAGCATGGTGGTGGTCGCAGAGCATCCGATGAAATGGTAGCAAATGTTCAAGCCGCATTTGAGCGAAGCCCCCGGAAGTCATTAAGAAGAGCTTCGCGGAACTTCAAATACCAAAATCGACATTACAACGGATTGTCCACAAACGCCTCAAACTGCACGCATATAAAGTGCAGTTAGTGCAACGTCTGGAGCCGAATGACATGCCGAAACGAGTGGAATTCGCCAATACGATGCTGGACCGTCTCGGCGCTGATCCTGACTTCATGACCAAGATTTTCTTCTCGGACGAAGCCACTTTCCATTTGTCAGGCAAGGTAAACCGGCATAATGTGCGGATCTGGGGATCGGAGAATCCTCACGCTATTCAAGAGCATGTTCGTGATAGTCCGAAGATGAATGTTTGGTGCAGTTTGTCACATAATAAGGTCATTGGACCGTTTTTCTTCGCCGAGAAAACTGTTCGTGGTACCACATATCTTGACATGCTGGAGCAGTTCTTCTTTCCACAAATTGAACAACTGCAGCCTAACATCGTTTTCCAGCAAGATGGTGCTCCTCCCCACTGGTCCAATGAAGTTCGTACGACTTTGGACAACATTTTCCCTGGCCGTTGGATTGGTAGGGGAGGACCAATCGCGTGGCCCCCGAGATCTCCCGATTTAACACCATGGATTTCTTTCTCTGGGGCTATGTCAAAGATAAAGTTTACACCACCCCAGTCAAAGACCTTCGTGATCTTCGTGAGCGCATCATAGAGGCTATTGAGAACATTCCAGAAGACATACTCCAACGTACTTGGCAAGAAATTGTTCATCGCTTTGATATCGTCACAGTGACTGCTGGGGCTCATATAGAGATGTGGTGATCTGGATATCAAAACTTGGTGAGTTTTTCTGTAATATGAACGTTGTTTTAAGTTTCTATCTTCAACCGTTTGCCAGTAACAAGCAATTGAAATTAGGTCCATTCGAGCGGTCCACCCTGTATAATGAATCAAGGTTGTCCTGTTAGAGTCTTTAGAAATCGAACTCATTTATACTTATCTAATCCAATATCATCTAATTAGACCACATCTATTTGTCATAATTATTGAATTCACAATTGGTAATAATATTGAACACTTTGAAACCAGTCTTCAAGTTTTTGAACGGTAATTCACAATTCACTGTACAGTATATACATGTCTTCATCTGAAGTTATTGCGTCACAAACAGCTCAGAATATATTTCTTAAAAACTTTAAAAATATGCAGGACTTAATTTACTTTTATTTTCATAATTTTGGTGGGATTCTATATCTCATAAGCATATATTAAAATCAAATATGATTCATGTATTAAAACATATATATATATATATATATATATATATATATATATATGATATGAGAAGAAAAATGAATGCTTGAGTCGGGATTCGAACTCGAGTCTCTAAAGTCTGTACCTTTAGCGCTCTAACCAACTGAGCTACTCAAGAATTCCAATACAAGCATACAATTTTTCTTATACATGTAGTATTCTCAATTCACACAAGAGGTAGCTGAAATTGTTCCAACTGCCATCTCGCGGCTAACGTAACAGTTAAGCAAATTTTTAAAGAGAATATTTACTTTATAGCAGTAACGCTTTTATATATAGATATTATAAATATATTTTTTTTATAATATCTATATATATATATATTGTATGTACTTTTACTCTTCTTGGATCAAATTTGTTTCTCAATATGGCAAAACATTCATTTGCATTTTATTCACTAGATCTTAAAAATGTCATGAAATTGTTATAATCTGTGATCAAATTTCTTAATTAGTTGAAAATGTATATTTTTTGAAAATATATATTCAAATTTTGATCATATTTATATTTAACTGCGATTAGGTAAATTTTTCAATATCAACTTTTATACATAATGGGCATAGATAAATGGACTTGCAGATAGAGACACATGGATGGGTAAATGAGAATATAATGTGTACTCAATAATGATACTGAATAAATATATTGTGAAATTGGGATTTTTAGAGCGTTTATTTAAGAAATGGGATTTTATAAATCCGATTCTTGAATTGATACCTTATTAAAACTAGAACTTCAAGAGACATCTTCAGTCAAAGAAACTAGTCAGATACACGATAATAGACAGTTGGGTAGAATGACTAGATAAAAAAAATATTTATATAGAAAAAAGATAAATGTGAATAGTGACAAAAAATAATTAACCAGATATATAACATTAAATATAAATAAACTTAATTGATATCATAGAATTTCTCCAAAGTATGCCGAGAATCAACTATCAATATAACTGTCAATCACTGAGGCCTCAGGTATCTATTTCATATTTTAATTTCTTATTCTTATTCTTCTTCTATTTCATAAAATTAGCCTTTTGATATGTTTTCACATCAAGTAGGATTTAATGGATTTTCCCATCTAATAAATGGGCGTCCAACATTTCTGTAATTTTTATAGTTTAACGAAATCGTAGGAAAATTATTTGTATTTTAATTCTCATTAATTGTAAATTGCAAAATAAAATAATTTATTCGAAAGTTTTCGATTACTGGCCTGCTGGTTATTATAGGCGGAGAGAAAACATAATAACTTTGAGTCACCAATTGAAATGGTGCAATGCAGGAGTAGAAGCTCATTCCTCTTAGCATAAATCGGTGATGTAAGGTGTTGGAAACATTTTAATAATCATAATGGGGATATATTACGGCCAATTACAATTTTTACATGCTTGATCTGTAGGGATTTTAATCTTATTCCTAAACGAATATATGGTTTTTCGCATTTACATCATTCCATTCTCTGTATATGTCTACACAACATCTACCGGTATGTTTTGAATATAAATTTTGTGAGCCTGTGTGAAGATTTAACCACCTTGATCACTCAAGAAGTTTCTTTACAATAGTTCACGACTGAAAGTAAAAGTTTTGGTAATTTCCAGGGAAGGAAACGCTGTGAATCTTTAAAGCTACTTCTTGTAGATATCGGATTCAGATAGTCGTTCAGTATTGAAGATATTTTAAAGCTATTGGAATTCTATACTGCTAAAGAACTTTAAAGAACAGTTCATTGAGTTTACAACAGGTAGGAATGAGGCAAACAGATTTAATTGAGGTTAAAAAGAAAAATGCTACTTTCTTGAAGATTTACAGTTTGTTGAATTTTATTTCAGACGATTGAATGTCTGTGGCCTTATCGTGTGGAATCTTTTGATGAAAATTTATTATTGTCTCTGTTCATATGTTTTGTGTAAACACAGTAATATTAAAATTTTGCACGTAAGTACGTTCTGTCGTACTTCCAGAAACGGCGGCAGTGATTGAAAGTTCAATTTCATAAATTTCAAGGTTGCCAACCTATAAATAACTAATAACTCTACTGTAAAAGTAAAGTGATCCCACTACAGGTCTCAGGAGGCCCTGGGGTAGAATGAGGTTAAGACTCCCACTTTTTCTAGACAATCGGCACTTGATGTCAGCCGGGTTGTCAGCCCTGCGTGACGGCCGCCTTTACCCCCAGAACAAGCATCCGGTACTCACTTTCGTTAGAAGCTGAGTCTTCTCCAGGGCCATAGTGCCGCCAGAAGGTTTGGGTCAGTTTAAAAATCCTGACCCTACTGGTACTCGAACCCTCGACCTTCCGGCTTGTAGCGCAGTGCCTTAACCACTACGCTAGGGCGTGCCCCAACTATACTGTGATATTACAAATTACCTACCTAGGGCGGAAAGTAAAACCACTGCTGTTTATGTATACTAAGTAAAATGTATATACAAAATATATCCAAAAGGCAGTGTTAATACGGAGTATACACTATAAGAAAATATCACTGCATTTTAAATGAACTAAACTTCATTTGAAACAATATTGAAAGTAGTGTACCAAAATCTGCAATACTGGTACCTTGTTTTAAATTTATCATCATCTTCAGCATTCAATATTCTGACCACAAACTTGCTGGAAACTTTAATGTTTAACTCCTGAGCGCGAAATAAGCAACCATACTTTTTTCACTTACAGTACAATTCTCTTCCAGCCACTTTCTGCATGAAATCTGTGTTTTTTCATATATTTATTTAGATTTCTCTGGCACTAAAGAAGTACACCCAACTTCCCACGCTTCTTCAATTTAGTAATTTTGATTACCATCATTCACACTTGCCGCCATTTTATGCCACAGTGGTGTCACGGCCAGCTGCAGTCTCAACTAAATTATTTTCGGCATTTAGTGTAGGCCTATAATACATTGGCCAAACTGCTAACGTCAGTCAGTTGTTTATAATGAACGCAAATATATCCAAAAATATATTATTTTTCTATTATTTATTATTTTGAAAACCCATCGTGCAAAAAAATAGTGTACAGCACATGTTTGTAAAGTGTTTTACAGAATCTCGGAAATTAAATTAAATCATTTCCTCGCTTCTGTAAAAACCACTTCCTAACCTCGCATTGTAATATACCATTTATGAATTATGAAAAATGTTAACAGCGAGTCTTCTGTTAGAGATAACGTCGTTCCCTCGATCACAGCGGGCAGGTACGTAGGAACCTAGTTGAGACAAGTTTCCTGAATCAAATTTCTTTCGGTTTTTTCCTCGCCTGTACGACAAATGATATGAAATTTTAAGAACCAAAAAATAGTTTCCGACACGACGTAGCTTTCATAATTAGTCAATATTGCTTGTCCCCGTGAACGGTTGTTTCGCAGTCTTCTGGTTCAAGGTTCGTGACTCAAATCTGGCTAGAATCGATGGACTTTTTATTAGCGCTGAAAGTCCTGATTATGATTTCCTTTCTGAAGGTATGAAAACTGTTTGTATCTCGTGTCATAGATTTAAGAAATGTAAAAACTCTCAAGCTTCAAAATTAGAGACCTCCAAGAACATTGTCAGCCCTTCGTGCTCAGCTTAGAGTTATAACATTTATGACCTTATTTGTTAAAAATGTCGTTAAATAAAATATTACCTAGCAAAATTACAGGAAGCATATTTAGCTTGTTTTTATCAATGCACGGGTGATTGGTATGTCTTGTCTTAAATGTTAGTGATGTATCGGAGGCCCCTTCGGTATAGCGCTAATTACTCTATGGAAAGGCCCTATCAAATTTTTGTTAAAAAAATATCATATGTAGTCACCTCAGCTGAAACTCCTGGAGCAGAAGTGTATAGATGAAGCCGTCGCCGAGCCGAAAAACAAGCGTTTTTTAGTAAGACACTATGTTAACAGATTACAATCTCCATAACAAAAATACCGACTTTTCATCTTGTCTTCCTCCTCTAGTCATGTGGATGAAGTTAAATTGATGTTTTATGAAAGTTAATATAATGGTGGCTATAGCTTTACTGAGAACAAAATGCAGTGATAATGCATTAATACGTTGATCATAAAATTATGCTTATCCCCCTATCCTGACAGATAGGCCTACTCTCCTTCATTGTTTACTACCTATCGATATTGTTTTGACACAGAGAGGATTTGTACCATGAAGGAAAATTGAAAGATACACAATAACCTATCGTGTATATGATCAGAATTCTTACCAAACATTTCAACACGTAAATATATACACAAATGGAGTGCGTAAATTAAGGAAAAGAGAGAAAAAGTGATATAGAGGTAGAGAGAGGTCATTGACCTTTATAATCAGGAAAAATAAATAAGTCTTTAATTACAGGAAGCAATTTTGAAATATAATATATTGAAAATCATTCTTCCTTCATAAAAGGAAATCACTTTTTTCACTCTCTCTTTATACGAGGTTCATGTGAACTCCAGATATCGGGTTTATTTAATTACTAGCTAAATAACCGGCGTGCGCTGCTACGCCTAAATAAATGAAAAGTAATGTGCTTTTATGTTTAGTTGAATAAGTAAGAGCAAAAATAATTATAAATTTATATTTTTAGATACCCCTTGCTGATTACCAGCCGTTGCCCGGGAATCTACTTATTCCGATCTTCTTGACGTAAATGATCTGAAATACAAAACTTAATGTGTTTTATGCTTAGTTGAATAAGTAAATGGAAAAATTTATATCATAATTATTTTTAGATACCCCGTGCTGTTTACCCGGCGTTGTCCAGGAATCTACTCATCCCGATCTTCTTTGCATAAATGAGCAGAAAGACAAAACTTAATGTACTTCTTACGATTAATTGAATAAGTTAAATGAAAAAAAATTATAAATGTATATCGTAATTATTTTAAGATTCCCCGTGCTGATTACTCGGTGTTGCCCGGGAATCTACTTATCTCGATCTTCTTGGCATAAATGAGCTAAAAGATAAAAATCGTTATTGTGAGTTATCCGTAAAAGAATACCCGCCATGTGCTGCTATGCTTACACAGGAATCTACGTACTTGTCTCGGTATCCTTGCCATCTATGAAAGACAAAAATGGTTATTGTGAGTTATCCGTAGGAGATAAAACATATGCTGTCGCGGACTTTTCTGTAGAGGTTTTTGAGATATTCAATTCTGTGTACATTAATTTTATGTATTTGTTATGGTTTAGGCAGCGTAAGCCATTTAAGCGTCCAAGGAGCTACCTTTTTTTTACATTTTCCACTACAAAGAGCGATTTTTAAGGGTGTAGGAGCTAAGTATCACAACTCTCTTACATCCTATGTTCATCCCGGGAATCTCCTGAACATTTTGCAAAAAGCGCCATCACAGTTGGATCAACGGTATGGCCGCGCATAAAGTACAAACAAACAAACATTAATTTTTATATATTAGAAGATTTAGAAATAAACATTCAGTACACCTAATCAGTGAAAAATACTTAGTTAAAGGGGAGATTACACGAAGATGCGATTGCCTGATAAATTACCTTCAGAAACGGTGAATAAAAAGATTAAAAGGATACACTAGAATGGATCAGGTAAGAAACGAGGATATCTGTGAAGAACTGCAGATCTACTCCATAAAAGAAAATATATTTAACAACAAGATTCAGTGGAAAGAACATGTAGAAAGAATGGAAGAAAGTAGATTACCAAATAAAAACTTACATTATTTTCCGAGAGGAAGAAGAGATGTCGGACGTTCTCGGAAGAGATGGTCTTAGATCTATTAGTGAAGACGGAACAGGCAACTAATGCCTAAACCAGAAAGCGAAGAAGAAGAACTGTGAATGAAATAATATGATGAGGTTCATGTGGATCTCGTATGAATTTGAAGGAAAGTAATAATAATAATTTTATTATTATTATTATATATTAATAAGTAAATTAATTCCCGTCACATGGAAACTACGTAAATTAAGCGAATTCCTCAGAAAGTCGAATTTATGGTCCCGTTTTGTTGATTTACAGAATATATATATATATATATATATATATATATATATCCATCCATAGTAATTCTGCTCGAAGGCAGGTCCTTCACTGCAATCATAGCATTTTCATGCTATGCTTACAGATTTACCAGGGGATTGTAGGTGTGATAGCTTCCCGTTGCTTCCTACACCGGTGAAGGATGATGATGGTGGTGATGATAATGATAAGGATGATGATGCTGATGCTGATGATGACCATATGATTTCGGGGACCGTTTGGGCCATAAAGTTTTCCTGACATTTGTCTCATAGGCGAGGAAAAACCCCGATAAAACCTCATCCAGAAAAACTGCCCCGACCCCGGGCCCGCTGCGTGACAAGGCAGCACGCTACCTCGAGACCAGAGCGATGATATATATATTGTATGTTTGTATTGGAATTCTTGGGTAGCTCAGTTGGTTAGAGCGCTAAAGGTACAGACTTTAGAGACTCGAGTTCAAATCCCGACTCAAGCATTCATTTTTCTTTTCATATCATATATATATACATTTTGTTAAATTGGGGAATCTCAATTTCCAAAGAGCGGCTTAAAAAACTGTGGGACTGCAGTGTAAATAAACATGCATAACCGTAAGATAACACAAGTCTGCATTTTAAAACTATTTCTTAGATGATTTATTTAAAATAGGTGTTCTTAAATCCGTTTTTTATAGTGATTCCAGAAATGATTTCCATTTTTGTCTATCACGTCAGGTTTTTACATAAAAATAAGAATTTACATTTTCACAATTTTAACTTCTGAAGCACAAATATATTCAAACCTCATTTCACAGAAGTTCATTTTTTGTAAAAGCATGTATTAAAAATGCTGTAAAGTACTGTCATAATTTCGTGACTACCTTGTAACAAAACAGAAAGCAAATGTTCCATTAATTTTGAAACCTTCTCTTCTTTGTGTTCCTTGAAGTTCCCCCATTTTTTGTCTCCCTCTTCAACATCCAACAGTAGTCGGCCATCATAGTTTCATTCCATATACCTCCTATCCATCTCTTTAATATCCTGGTGAAAACGTTCTGCTTGCTGTTCACTATAACGTCCCAGATTTTGGGGGAAAGTAGTTGATATGGGAATATAGAAAATTAACTTTGACACTCATGTTACATTTGAACTTTTTGAAATTTTCCAACATATATTCCACATTTGCCTTGAAATTAGGATATTTGTTATTCCCTAGAAAGTTTTCAGTAACAAATCGGAAAACGGCCCATTCTTCTTTTTCTCTCACATTCATTGTTTTTCCCCCTTCAAAATCTTCATCAGTTCCTTTATTTGCGGACCAACAAACATTCCAGCTTTCAATTTTTCTTGTGTGATGGACGAAAATTTCTTACAAAGGTACTTGAAGCAAGGCTCATCCTATGGTAGAACCCTTACAAACTGCTTCATCAAGCCCAATTTGATGTGTACTGGTGTACAGGTTATCTAGAGGTGAGGGTCTACAAATGATTCATGTAGGATGTTTTTAGTTCTAGGCACAAAATTTCTCCATTCTGGCCAAACTTTCATATTCCAATGTTTTTGCTTTGCCCGACTGTTCTATTCACATAGAAAGCATGACATTTTTGTGAAAGCAGCTTGTTGCCCTAATAGTATTCCTATAACTTTAAAGTCACTACAGATTAGCCACCGTGTTCCTCATACTGGATACTTGTTAATAGCAACTTCATGTTCTCGAATGTCTTTTTCATCTGTACTGAATGGACCCATACACATTCCCATTATGCAGTAACACGCCTTTGAGACTCCTCTTAGATGAGTCTATAAAAAGTCTCCACTGAGTATGATCATACTCAATGCCATGTTAGTGCATTCATTCGTTTATGTCAATGCAGTAAACCAAGCAATCATTCTGTAAGAATAAAGGAGCTAATTCTGTTTCTCTGTTTCTGTACCATGAGTAATGTGTTCCTGATTCCAGAAGATTCTTACTTTTAAGCCAAGTAGTTCTGCAGATTCCTTTGGCAAATTTAGATCACGAACTCGATCATTAAAGTCACTTTGAGAGAACCGTTGTGGAGTAAAGCGGTCTTCAGGCTGATATACATCATCAGTATCGTCATCAGTGATTGCATCAAGTTCACTTTCAACATTATATTCTGTCAGATTCTCTAAAACAGCTGGAGGAAGAGGAACAGGCAACTCTTCTCCATGTGGAACTGACCTAATGGCTGAAGGGATGCTTGGATGTACAATTTGGTTCTTATTTTTTTAAATGCATCCCTGAACATTAAGCAAACAGAAGTAACAGTCATTAAGGTGGTCTTGAGGCTCCCTCCATACCGTAGGAATCGCAAACGGCATTGCACGTTTTCTTCCATTTTGTCCAGAATCTTAACCTCTCAACGCAATAGCGGCAAACTTTCTTTTGCGCTTTATCCTGGACACCAAGTTTCACTTTAAAATAAGCATAGTAAGCTTTTTTCACAAAGTCTGTATTATCCGTTCTTTACTTAAGTACAATATAATTTCCATAAATATAGCAGCAAACGTTACAATTGTTCACACACTTGTGTAAAGACATTATCGTGCTTACAGTCACACTAGAGAGATACAATGAGAACAGCATTCATAATGCAAGTGTCTGAGATGAACAACACTTTCAAAGTCACCCATTAACAACCTCAGCAGCAATAACAACCTAAAGGCTTAGAAGCCTGAATTCACAAATTTCCCTCAAACAATACTCATTATCGTCTGGCACATATTATGCTCTCACCAATAAATAATTGAAAACAGATTAGGTCCATTATGAAGAACTGTACATGATAGAAGAAAACTAAGAACAGTTCTGGAATCAGCATAAAAAAGTGAACTAATACCACGTATTATTTCCAGTTATCTGATATCATGCAGACTAGTGTAATTATTACCTATTGCATATTGTTGTACAATTTCACTCAAATTTAAATAATATATATTGATTCATTTTTCATTACCTTATTATTTATTTTCTCAGAATGGTATCAATATTATTCTGTACTATTATCAGAAAACAGAACATTCTGGAAAACAAACATTTCCAAGAAAGAGAATATAATATAATGCGACTGATGAAACAATTAAAAATATCATAAAAATGAAAAATGGAAAATCGCCTGGACCTGGAAACGTTAATTTAGAATTAATAAAATATGGAGGCAAGAAAGTTATAATGTTAATAGCAAAACTGATGAACAAAATATTGGGAGCGGACAATATCCCAGAAGAAATGAAAACAGGTTACCTAGTGTCAATCTACAAGAAAGGATATAAACAATGTACAAATTATAGGGGAATACATATAACAAAGCCTTTCATAAAGATTTTGGGAAATTTGATAAAAAATAAAATTATTTTATTAAAGGTATTAAATAAATAAAATAAGTTAAACCAATGTATCTTATTGGATACATTGCCAATTTAAGGTTTAATTAAATTGTATGGTAGGCTATGCATTATGACGAAGCAAGCATGAGAGTTGCTAGAGCGAATTTTAAATTTTGGGTTTCAGGTAAATCCCCCAATTCTTATGGTCGGATTTCGCTTATTTTTTGTGAATATCTGTATATTTCGATATGAATTTGCTATATGTTGCGAAAAAATTGCGATTGACAGAGCGATTCTTAAATTTTTGTTTCAAGTGAACTCCTACATCTCACTAACTTCATACAGGTTTTTCACTTTACAGCAGTTCGCCCTTGATTCCTGCTTTCCAGAGATTCCTATCTTTCCAACTCCTACATCTAATGGTCGAATTATTCTGGTTAATAAACTCGACGTTAACGTTTTTAATTGATTGCTATATTTTGGTCGTGGTCATTTATGTATACCTGGATTTGTAAAACATTTTCAAAAATATTTTCATGAGTGCATAAATAGCTTCTTAATTCGCTAAAAGAGGGCACGATCGCCTAAACAAGTAATCTTTCTTTTTTCTTTATTTATCATTGTTATTTATATAGAATTTTTTCAAAGTAAATAATTCAAGCAAGAATAAAACTTTATAAATATCAATGAAAATTATGGATCCGCCATAATTTTTATAAACTTGTACACTGTACCAAGTAAATATTTATAAGCTTTGTAACTTGACAAATCGTTTAAGATTCGTATTCGGATGTTATTGGGTTCAAACTCCGGTGTTTACTAACCTAACTAAGATTATTTCCTGGTTTTCTTATTCGCAAAAGCAAATTCTTAGACTGGAAATTCTACACAAGAACTAAATCATGAACACCATTTTATAATAAATTTCTGCACAAAACACATGACAAACATTAAGAAACATACGGCCTTTGGATACAATTATATATTCTAGATGGTATATGGCCAAAGATGTAAACGCGACTATAATTATTAATTTAATAAAAGTGCATGTTCTTCAATTGTTACAGAAACAAAATGAATCAGAATGGTGTAATGACTTACCGCATTTAATTGCATAATTTTAAATCTTGCTCAATTACGTTAAATCGCACTCACCATTATTTTATCGCAGTGTACTTTTACAAGAAATAACAGTCTAAATAAAAAAAGGATATTTTATGTCATTTTCTTCAAAATAAAACATTTTTATTGGTTAATGTAAAATAGTAATGTGATTTTTGGAATCGAGGTGATTGGAATATTAATAGGGATGTACTGTGTGTTATCGGAGTTTAGAAAAAAACTAATGACTGTGTTTGTTTATTGCAGGTGAGTGGTTATACTGTATTCTTCTCGTCAGTTCTGATTTGGTCAGTCATCGATCTTTGTAAGTACCGGTACCTAAATGTAAGTTTCATAAAAATATATATTTATAGACTATGTGGTAGAAAATAGTTAAATTTAAATGTGGACATAAAATATGAATCAATATAAATCCGCGCAATAATCTAGAACAGGTGAATTTTCATATTTATGAAGTAATGATAAAAACAATAATTGATCTATATCTCAGTCAAATATTTAATTTATTCAAGTCGACGTTTCAATCTCCTTGTGTGAGATCATTTTGAAGACATTTCACATGGTTGTTTATAATACATAGTTACCGAAATCGTCACCAAGATAATTTTGTGTGGTTATTTTGTTATATATATATATACAAATTTAAATGAAAAAAATTAAAATTCCAATTTATGATTAAATATATTTTAACAAGGAATCGAATGTTTTCACACAATTCGTTTATTTTTTTTTGTTTATCAATTTATCATTATAATTCGTTTGTAATAAAAAACAAGATTTAAGTGAATGGTATGAAACACATATTTATGATCCCATGTTAAAACATTTTTAATCATAAATTGGAATTTTAAATTGTTTCGTTTAATTTGTATAAAAACATAACCACACAAAATTGTATTGGTGATACTAACTGCGTATGTATTATATACAACCATGTCAAATGTCTTGAAAATCATCCCACGCTAGGGGATTGAAACGTCAACTTGAATAAATGAAATATTTGACTGAGATAACTACTAATTATTGTTCTTTATTATTATTATTATTATTATTATTATTATTATTATTATTATTAACTTCTCTCAGGGATAATGTTTATATAAATATTATACAATCTTCATGAAGTCTTCATCCCGAGGAAAATCAAAAATCCTGTACTCGCTGACGTCATACTTGAGAAAGCAACTCCTCTTAATAACATAACTGTTTATTATCAATAAAATACGGTATAGTGACATCTCTTGATGTGGTTCTACAATTACTGCTTTAAAAAGTCACTGTATATAGAAATGTATATTGTTTTTGTTTTCATTTGACTTTTTTATTAAGGATTTTCACTACATTTCAGAAACTATCCTTCAGCCCAATGTATTTTGCTCCACCACAAATTTCTATCCTCAGCATCTTCTTCTATGAGGTCTCTGCTGATCACGTTTCTTCTCACTTCATCCACCCACTGTTCCCTGGGTTTTTCCCTCCTCCTCCTGTCATCATAATTCCAATCCAGCATCGTTCTTGGGATTTTATTATTTCTATCCTCTTCAGATGTCCATACCATCTCAATTTTCGTTCTTCTATTACTTCCGTATTATTATGTTTAACATTAATTATTTCTCTAATTTTCTGGTTCCGAATTTTCTCCTTTCTTGATTTTCTTGATGCCCTTCGCCAAAAATCCATCTCTGTTGTCAATAATTTTTTTGCTTGCTGTCTAGTCCAGATCTCTGCACCATACAATATAACACTTTGTACTAATGATTTAAATAGCATTGTCTTGATTTTATTTGTAATAATTTTACTCCATATCACTGAATTTAACATTCGAATTATTTTTCTTCCTTCACTAATTCTTTTCTCAATTTGACTATAATTTTTCCCATCCGATTTTAAAATTGATCGTAAATATTTTAATATTTCAAGTTTATTAATTTCCACGTGTTCATATTGTAATTTCTCTTCATTCTCTAGTTCCATAAATCATTTGATTGATTCCGAAATTATTGATTGTACTAAATTAATTGTTTTTACATATTGTCTGTGTCGTAAAAAAATTCCAGTTGGAAATTAGATTTGTATTATTATTATTATTATTATTATTATTATTATTATTATTATTATTATTACTATTATTCAAAATTGTTTTTATTGTCTATTATTAATAATATTTTGGTAGTAAAACGGATGTCCATTTTACTTATGTATCCCATTATATACCATTCCAACTTACTTTCAGATTTACTTTCCAATGACAGACCTAAGTAATAAAGGTCGATCTGGCGTGCCCACGTAAAATGCTTATCCCACACTAATAAGACCTTTAGTATTTTTCTGAATATGCTCACTACAATGCCAGTCAATCACCCGTATTGACAGTTTGTTTTGCACAGTATTGCGCGAAGAAAGTAATATATTTTTTTTTTTATATTTTTATGTGGTGTGAACTCGAAGACAAAATGTAGGAAAATTATTTCCATACAATAGAGAAACTGAAGGATATCACTGTAGAAACAGGTAAAATTTCACATCAAAAGATGATTGGAAGTTCTGTCAGGATATAAACTTTTTAAAAAACACGGTTATGCGGTAAATTAGTTGCCTGATATTGCATATAGGCATATATATGCTATATTGTAGATTTTCACGGATATAAGTAGGATTATGAAAGTTTTCTTGGGTTTTCCGCGTCATGGATTCAAGATCGGCCTCTGGTCACCGATTCCGATGTTTTGGCATGATCCCATATGGCGCGGAAAACCCAAGAAAACTTTCTTAATTCATTGATAGTGTTCTGCCCAAGAGTAGGTCTTTCGCTGCAAACTCAGCATTCTCCACTCTTTCCTTAATTCAACCTTCCTTATCGTATCCGCAAACAAACCATTTATCTTACTATTGTCTATCATCTGATGTCTTTTTCTGCCTCTAAACTTCCTTCTAAACCGTCAAAAGACAGTTTCTTCTTACCCAGTGGCCAATCCAATTTCTTTTCCTCTTTATGAGTCCCAACATTATTCTTCCTTCACCCACTCTTATCTAGCACATCTTCATTTTTTATTTTATCTGTCTATTTTATATGTTCCATCATTCCCCATATCCACATCTCAAAAGCTTCCAGTCGCTTTTCCTCATTCCGTCGTAATGTCCAAGTCTCTGCACCATCCAATGCTACACTCCACACAAAGCACTTCACTAGCCTCTTCCGTAATTCTTATGCCAAAGGTCCGCAGAAACTGCTTCTCTTCTTATTAAAAGCTTCTTTTGCCATGGTTATCCTCTGCTTTACTTCTTGACCGCAGTTCATGTTACTACTGATAGTACAACCCTAGTATTTATAGCTCTCCACTTGTTCAATGGCCTCATCTTTAATCCTCATATATGTGTGTGTGTGTGTGTGTGTGTGTGTGAATATTTTCCCATGACCGCAGTCGGCGATTCAAACTTATAATAAATTTAAAATTATAATTTAAGTACATAGACTGATAGGATTAAAATTGATATTTTTGTGATATATTTAGTAATTTGTTAAAAATATATGATCATTTTGTTACAGGATTTTTTTTTTGTTTCCAGGAACAGGAATAGCCTGATTCATATGAGCAAAATAAAACTTGTTTAGAAATATTTTTTTTGAAGAAGTTAAAATAAGTATAATGAAATTATTTGCGAAATTTCTAAACTTTACCCAACATGATATGTAATTTAAACTGTGATACAGCATTGTATTTATTTGAATACATTAATGAAAAGGGACTGAAATAGAATAGAAATGAAGCTCAATGATTGACGTCCAATTGAAGAATTAAAAATATTGGATAAATTAGAACATACGCTCGATCGCATTCAGTTTTTCGCCATCTGCCATTGGATATGATGTCATATCGACGTGTGGAGTTAAAATCGAGTTTATTGATGTGTATCAAACTTTTCTGTCTCTAGTTAAGCAATTAAAATTGTATTCATTTTAGGCTGTCCATTAAAGTAGATCACAGAAAAAAAGTGTTTTATATGCAATTCAGAGAATTTGTCTGCAGTTGGACACATACCCGTACTTTATTATTCAAATATACATTTTCATGCATTTATCAGGATATTATAGTACAGCGTATCGGGCGCGAATAGCTTTAGTTTATATGCCCTAATAAATACTACTACTACTACTACTACTACTACTACTACTACTACTACTACTACTAATAATAATAATAATAATAAAGTACAGCGTATCAAATTTCATTTATAAGTCTACTACCATTTTTGGTCCTATATAAATTAAACAATTTTTTTATTCGAAAGAAAAAGAAAAGTGTTATTTTTCTCAAATATTTCGATTAATTTAGTATTCTTTTCTATAGTATTTCTGCCCGAGGGCAGGTCTTTCACTGCAATCATAGCATTTTCATTCTATGCTTTGCAGCTTTACTAAGGAATTGTAGGCGTGGTAGCTTCCCGTTGCTTTCCACACCGGTGAAGGATGATGATGATGGCCGGAAGATTTTCGGGGACCGTTGGGTCCTAAGCTTCCTGACATTTGTCTTACAGGTGAGGAAAAACCCGAGAAAACCCTTACCCAGGAGCCTGTCCCGACCGGGAATCGAACCCGGCCCCGCTGCATAACAAGGCAGCACGCTACCTCGAGACCACAACGGTAGACATTTTAGTATTATTATAAATAATACTTCCTTTTTAATAGTCGGGATTTTTATTTACAAAAAGGTATTGTTGTAACATAGAACTATCAGACACAGTGGAACATTGGCCTGCTTCGTTTGTGGATGATTTCCGAACTATTACTGTGTCATCCCGCATACACTCGCGTCAGGTCAGTCTTATAAAATCGTTTTGAGACTCATAGTGGCCAGTCAGAGAAAGTTGACTCTGAGAAGAAAACCACATATGAACCAACAGTTGACTATTACAAAGATACATACCAATTAGATAGTATAGGCCTAACTGTCACAAGCTAGATGATGGGGCAAGAGGTACTATAACAGGATTATTAGCTAAATTTTGGAATTCCTTAGATTTGGATCAAGTATATCTTTCTAAATTTGCCATCGTTGCCATTAGAGGATCTGTCTATCTATCGTCGGGTTTTTACAGCTGCTGCCGTCTTCCTGTGCAAAACATCCAAAGCCTACGATCTTGGGCATCTTCAATGCTTAGCCCTCTTGCTTCCATTCATGTCTTCATGTTTTCCTTCCATGTTAATTTCGGTCTCCCTCTCTTCCTCCTTCTGGTCGGATGCAATTGATATAGTTACTTTGGCCATCGCTCATCTTCCATTCTTAAAACATGTCCTAACCACTTTAATTCCTTCTCCTTAATTATTTCAATTATACTTTCTTTTGCTTCCATTATATTTCTAATTTCCTTATTTGTGACATGTTCTAATTTTGACTTTCTGGCACTTCTGCGTAAATAATCCATTTCTAGAGCTATTAGTCTATTCTTGTAGTACTTATTGATTGTCCCTACCTCACTTCCATATATTGCAACAGATTCCACCAATGTTTTACCAATAGTCCCTATATTTTTTTGTGTCTTTCCAAATATGGAATTTAACGATGATATTATTTTGCTACTCAATTCAATTCTATGTTTTATATTCTCTTTGCCTATACCTTCAATGTTATCCATAATTATTCCCAAATATTTAGTTTGTTTCACTTGCTTTATTTGGATTCCTTCCTCCAATATTAAATTTTCTCTTTCATTGCTATTTACTTCCAGATATTCTGTTTTTTTGTAAATTTACTGTGAGACCCCATGATTCATATGTGTTTTTCAACCTTTTTATCATGAATTCCATATCAAATTTGTCTAGCGCTAAAACCAGTTGATCATCAGGAAATCGTAATGTGAGCAAAAATCTGTTGCCTATTGGGATCAATTTCAAATTTAAGAACATTCTTTGCAATAATTCTACTTTATAGAATATAATTACAATTACAATTTGAAACGTTTAATGTATGCACAAAATGTATTCCATCAATTTAGAACCAAAAATTGTATATATCACTTTGTTCTTGTAGCAATCCTCTTATAAGGAAAGTTTTCTATAATAAAAATATATACTACCTCTATTGCAATCTTATCTTTTATTACTTAAAAATCCTGACTGTACTAATTAAAGAAACGTATACCATGCATATCAAATTTAAATACTCATACATGTCATAGGATAATAATTATTTGTCCTAGATTTGAAATTCATATCTAGTTAATTTCTAAGACAGAATATTTGGAAATTTCCAAAATTTGACACTTTCGAAAATACAATATCTTTTAAAAATGATAATATTTACCTATGGATCCGAAATATAATTACATACTTCCTTACTCACTGGCACTATCGAACCCATAGGTTAATGGCCCCGCGGACATAATCTCTCATACATCCCTATCTTGAGCAAATATTTTCCAATCATCCCCTGTATAATCTACCTCCCTCTAATCATAGTTAATATTATTCTCCCATCTCATTCTTGGTCTACCAACTGGGCGTTTTCCCTCTGGTTTTCCTACATGAAGCTCCCATGCACGTCTTTCATTCCCCATTCGTGCCACATGTCCCATCGCAGTCTAGAGACTTAACTGTTCTTATTATATCTGGTTCACTATAAAGACAATATAATTCACTGTTATGCAGTCTTCTCCATTCACCTGTCTGTTCATCTCTCTTTGGTCCAAAAATTTTCCTAAGAACCTAATTCTCAAATACCCGTAATCTCTTTTCCTCCCTTAAAGTAAGAGTCCATGTTTCGCATCCATATAATATAACTGGCAGAATAATAGTTTTATATATTTTCAGTTTAACATTTTTTTAAAGGAGTTGGGAAGTCAAGAGTCTCTGTAATGCATAATAGCAGGCATTTCCAGAATTGAACCTATGTTTAATTGCCTTGTGCATCTCATTCCTCTTTGTGATTATTGTTCCTAGGTATTTGAATTCAACCACTTTCTCATAATTTTCCTCATTTGTCATTAGCTATCCATTTCCATTATATAATGTATTTCGAAATATAGTCTTTTTAATTTAAAGAATTTAAATAAAACCAAGAAATTATACCATAATCATATTTTACAAAACAATTGAAAATCTCACCTTTACTTACTGAGCCGAAACCTGGCCGATTAAAATTAAATAATTTAAATAAAAATAAAACTTATACCATAATTATATATTTTAAAATGAATGGCAATCCTCGCCTTTACCTATGGTCTTTCAAATCTAAATAATTAAATAATAGTGAATTTGTGTCTTGTTTTAAATGTTCGTGTTGTAACTTTCCTAGAGAATTTTTTAAAGTAAAACAATTCGATAATTTTCGTAGATAACTTAAATATTTGTGATTTTTTTTTCACGATGTATTTATGAGTTGGAATTTTAGTAGTAACACTTTCGTTTCTATTTTCTTACAGGGCGCATATAATGTTACCAGTGCTCACGAATTATTTGACACACTGTA
This sequence comes from Diploptera punctata, assembly GCA_030220185.1. Classification (NCBI taxonomy): domain Eukaryota; kingdom Metazoa; phylum Arthropoda; class Insecta; order Blattodea; family Blaberidae; genus Diploptera; species Diploptera punctata. The sequence goes on from JASPKZ010008902.1 coordinate 2,232,347, forward strand.
GAAGCGCTTGTGCAATTTCTTGATTTCGTGGAAGTCATTCATTGAGTAGGCGATTATAGGCTTGTACCATTTTCCCATTATTTTTGGAAGATAGCTATGGCTGGTGGAATTTCTGAGAACATCAACCCTGCTATTGTTAGTGAAATTACACGTACCGTAAAACAAAGTCAACTGAGATGTTTTATTGTTCTTAAATTACACAATGGTATTTAAATCTTCTAGACTTTTTCAACTTCAAGCCATGAAACAAGAAACAGAAATTTAATCAAATTTTCAATCATCAGTGATCAACTTAGTGCACATTTTACAGTGAAAACCTTGAAATCAGTTAAAGCCTGAATAGATAGTTAAAATTTGCTTTTCATGCCCTTTCATAAAAACTAGTTGGCAATCAATGCTGTAATATGTCTTGATTTAGATAAAGTAAAGTAAAGTGATCCCCCAACAGACCCGGAGGCCCTTGGGGTAGTAGGAGGTTAAGGCTCCCACTTTTTCTAGACAATCGGCACTTTTATGTCAGCCGGGTTGTCAGCCCTGCGTGACGGCCGCCTTTACCCCAGAACAAGCGTCTGGTACTCATTTCCGTTTAGATAGTTTATAGTTTTCACTAAAAGGGGTTTTATTATTAAAAGTGCTATTATCAGAGAAAACTAAGGTAAAGTAAAAGTACCTGGTTAGCCTTGAAGTCCTATAGGGGCACGAGAGGGATGGACAATCCGTGAATCTTACCGACTTTACCTATAGGAAAGTACTCGATTCATATGTTACTGCAATATGAGTGGGTCTCTATCTAGTCTGGATACAAATGAGTTGAGAAAAATATTCACCTCTCCTTTTTCGGTTGGAACCCGAAGTGTCCTGTCTACAGTCAGTGCCTTGCAGCCTGAATTACCTGAATTTCGTGAAAACTAGGTTTTAACTGAAATTGGTTGGAGGTCTAAGTGGATATAGTTATTGTATCGTCGTGTAATAAGGGAATGATGGTTAACCCTTTAATTGACAATGTATCCTACAGGATAATCTATTATTTAATATTTTTAATAAAACAGATAAAAACGACGAGTGGAAATTAGTTAAATGTGTGTCGAATTACATAATATACCTAATAGTAACAGTTATGCATGATTTGGTTTTCACTGCGGTTCCCCACATTTAAATAACTGACACGAGAAATTGATATTTTGCCAATTTAAGGGTTAAAAAATCTAAATAATAGTTAAGAACAGAAATATGTTAACAAAAATATAACAATATTTAATGAGCTTTCACCCCATAGCTTTCGAATATGTGCTAGAAGTATCCTCGCCTGCTTAAAATACTACAACAGTTACCCATACCGATAAAATACAGGTTCAATGTAGCCTCAACTACACTAAAATAAATAATAAAATTAAATTCACGAATCGAATTAAATTAAAATAATTCAGGAGCCGTCAATATTATAAAATAGGAGCCACTTAATGTTGTGTACCCACTAAGCCATGTTATCTACACTTAAATAATAACATGTACTACTACTACAACTAAAGTAACATATTAAGCCGGGAATAATGCCATTAAGACAGGAACCCGGGCTACAGATTACTCGTAATCGTCAGCGAAGGAGATTGACCGCCACTTTTGCAGGTCCAATTCTCCACTTTGATCAATCCATCCATGAGATAATTATATGATTGTAAATTACATATAACTAAAGAGAATAATCCATTTTTAAAATAATTGTTCTTACGCCACTGATCTTATTGTTATTAAATGAATTGAATTGGTATTTGGTTAAGTGTTGAATGTGCCAGTAATGGCTATTTTCACTTAAAACAAGGTTTATTAAGTTATCTCAAATACAACTTGTTTTCCTGGATTTCTTTCAATCAAACTCTCATTATTTCCAGTTTTGTACGATGAATACTCGTATTATAAGCTGATTTGTAATAGATACTGTTCACGAATCAAAATAAAAGACCACTGAAATTGGATTCTATTGCTACGATTTTTTTTCTCTTTTGTCCGTGTGCAAATTCTCTTTGCATCAAATGCAATTGCGTTTTTTTTCCACTTGTCAGACGACTAGTTGATACAGTAGTGTGAAAGCGGTCTAAGTGGATGATGACTCTGTGGGTGGTTTTAATTGAACAGTGGGGTTATGACATACGACAGTCGTCGAGCATATACTTCCAGAGTCATGTATCTGATCTACAATCTTTGATACTTTCAAAGATTCTATAAAAAGCAGAATAGCTACAATTGCAACAGGTTTCTAATGACCCTGCAGAGACTGGATATCCTTCAACAGGGCGGGGGAGAAGGGAATTAGCAGGGTGCACTGGCACGACATCTATCCAACATCTATTCTCACAAAACTTGTAGAAATTTCTAAGCGCAATAAAGATACTTTTATACGATAAAATTAATATATATATATATATATACTAAATAACTAACTCACTGGCTCTATCGAGTCCATAGGTCCATGGCCGCAAGGGCATAAGCTTTCCATACATCCCTATCCTGAACTAATGTTTTCCACACACGGTGATACAATCGAATTCGAAAGTAAGCTCTCAGTGTTATTATTATTATTATTATTATTATTATTATTATTATTATTATACGGATAGAATATAGATTCTCTTGTATATTTATTTATTTCGTCCTACCATATTTTACTAGAATGCTTTCTTGGTCGCTTCTGTTCTCATGGTATCTATTCAAAGATTTTTTTCCAACGTTTGTATTTTTTTCTGATAATATGTTCGTCCCATAACCACTTAAATGATTTTATTTTCGAAATAATATCTGTCACTCCTGTCAGTTTGTGAGCCATAATTTCTTTTTCGTACATTTTCAAATTATTCCTAGCACGACTTTAGTATCTCTCTTCATGCTTTGTCTTGAAGTTTTAAAGCGATGAATATAGGTGAATTTGATGGCAACTGACGTAACAACTGCAACAAAATAAAATAACATTTTAATTTTTTTAAACCTTCATATAGTATAACACCACCTTACCTCTTCAAAACATATGTAAAACTTTCAATATATGGAATATGGACTTTCCATCTTTATTAACATTGTACTTATAATATACGGTATTATATCGGTTATTGACGTAACTTTAGAATGACATCATGTTTTACAGAGTGAGAGTAAATAATAACCTATGTGAAGTTTACAATTTTATTTCAACAAGCAATTAGAATGTAATATATATATATATATATATATATATATATATATATATATATATACACTTTTTGGGCCAAAGAGAGATGAACAGACAGGTAAATGGAGAAGACTACAAAACAGTGAACTACATGGTATTTAGAGGAAGCCAGATATAATAAGAACAGTTAACTCTCGTAGACTGCTAAGGCAGGACATGTGGCACGAATGGGGAATGAAAGACGTGCATGGAAGCTTCTTGTAAGAAAACCAGAGGGAAAACGCTCAGTTGGTAGAGCAAGAATGAGGTGAGAGAATAATATTAACTATGATTTGAGGGAAATATATTATACAAGGGATGATTGGAAAATATTAGCTGATGATAGGGATGTATGGAGAGCTTATGTCCACGCGACCATGAACCTACGGGTTCGATAGTGCCAGTGAGTTAGCCCAAGAATTTACATGTTTTATCCTCGCGCTTGACCCCCCCCCAAGAGATGCCAAAATGCTAATCCCCAACTAAATGTAACTAATAATAATCAAATGAAGTGTATGTTGGTTTTAAATTGGCTCTAGATTGTATTCGCTGTAATATCTTAGGTTAGTTCGTCACACATAGCATAAAAATTACAGTTTAAGTGAATATTCCATTATGTTTTGTTGAAATTATATTGGACAGTTTTAAATTAATGGGAAACGGTTGTCACATCTGCGGATGTATTTTCTTCTCACCGTGGGAGAGTGCTTCACAAACAATAATTGCATTCGGTTCCAGTCTCTGCACTTTTCCGTTAAGATTTTAATCTAAAGTTCTTCTACTTTTCCACTATTATAAGTATTATCGAATAAAACACTTTTATTTTAATAAGCTTTGAGAACTCGTGATTGGTTACCGATAATTGATGGGTAAGTCACGAAATATCGTGACTGAAGAATCATATTTAAACACGTCATAATTTGATATTACATCGATTAATTTTCCAATGTAAAAGCATTGCTTCATATTAAATATAATGTAAATTATATATTTAGATATATCATATATAGAATTTAATTAAACATAATATTGTATCTAGCCGTCTCGTTATACGCGTGGCAAGTGCGCAAAATTACCCCGATCGGAATTCCAGGTTCGAATCCTGGCGTTTCCAGTTGGGTATTGGTGGTGAACCATACCGGGATTTTTCGGATTTTGTTTTTTTGTTCACCCCTTTCCGAATTTCATCCCACCAATATTCTCCATTCTCCCCTTCATGCCATTTTATATCCCATTCATTCATTTCATATTACTCTTTACCTCATTACATGTTAGGAAAATTGGTTTGGTTGGTGCTCATATGTGTTGAAAATATGTGATTCATTTTGGGAGGAAGCCTAGAAAGGGAAAATGTAGTGGGACCTCATGAATCTGAGCCTTTATAATAAAAGAGGGCAGAAAGATCTACGGGAGGGTTGTAGTCTCCCCTCGCGGCCACGAGCCCAACCTTAAAATGGCGGTATGGGGCATTGGTAGGTAGGATTTTATGTACTAAAAGTTAAGATTGCAACATAGTATAGTGAGAAGTTAGACTTATGACTATCTTTTGTTTTTGTTTCACATACATACAGTTGCATAGTATAATGAGAAGTTAGACTTCTGACAGTCTTTTATTTTGGTTTCACACACAAACAGTTGAATAATATATACTATCTGCATTGCAACCTTACCTTTAATTACATAAAAATCCTAACCCTAGTCATGAGTAAGCCTAGGATTTTTATGTACTAAAAGTTAATATTGCAACGTAGTATAGTGAGAAGTTGGACTTCTGACTATCTTTTGTTTTTGTTTCACATACATACAGTTGAATAGTATTATTGAAATGTTAGACTTCCGATTGTCTTTTATTTTGGTTTTACACACAAACAGTTGAATAATACATACTATCTGTATTGCAACCTTACCTTTTATTATATACAAATCCCAGCCTTAGTCATGAGTAGGGCTAGGATTTTTATGAACTAAAAGTTAAGATTGCAACGTAGAATAGTGAGAAGTTGGACTACTGACTATCTTTTGTTTTTGTTTCACATACATACAGTTGAATAGTATTATTGAGATGTTAGACTTCCGATTGTCTTTTATTTTAGTTTTACACACAAACAGTTGAATAATACATACTATCTGTATTGCAACCTTACCTTTTATTATATACAAATCCCAGCCTTAGTCATGAGTAGGGCTAGGATTTTTATGAACTAAAAGTTAAGATTGCAACGTAGAATAGTGAGAAGTTGGACTTCTGACTATCTTTTGTTTTTGTTTCACATACATACAGTTGAATAGTATTATTGAGATGTTAGACTTCCGATTGTCTTTTATTTTGGTTTTACACACAAACAGTTGAATAATACATACTATCTGTATTGCAACCTTACATTTTATTATATACAAATCCCAGCCTTAGTCATGAGTAGGGCTAGGATTTTTATGAACTAAAAGTTAAGATTGCAACGTAGAATAGTGAGAAGTTGGACTACTGACTATCTTTTGTTTTTGTTTCACGTACATACAGTTGAATAGTATTATTGAGATGTTAGACTTCCGATTGTCTTTTATTTTAGTTTTACACACAAACAGTTGAATAATACATACTATCTGTATTGCAACCTTACCTTTTATTATATACAAATCCCAGCCTTTAGTCATGAGTAGGGCTAGGATTTTTATGAACTAAAAGTTAAGATTGCAACGTAGAATAGTGAGAAGTTGGACTTCTGACTATCTTTTGTTTTTGTTTCACATACATACAGTTGAATAGTATTATTGAGTTGTTAGACTTCCGATTGTCTTTTATTTTAGTTTTACACACAAACAGTTGAATAATACATACTATCTGTATTGCAACCTTACCTTTTATTATATACAAATCCCAGCCTTAGTCATGAGTAGGGCTAGGATTTTTATGAACTAAAAGTTAAGATTGCAACGTAGAATAGTGAGAAGTTGGACTTCTGACTATCTTTTGTTTTTGTTTCACATACATACAGTTGAATAGTATTATTGAGATGTTAGACTTCCGATTGTCTTTTATTTTAGTTTTACACACAAACAGTTGAATAATACTTACTATCTGTATTGCAACCTTACCTTTTATTACAAAAAATCCTAGCCCTAGTCATGAGAGAAGAACTTGGTGTGCCGAATCCGTACATAAAACTGTAGAGTAGACATAATTCCGTTCAAGCATAATATACTGGAATAGCGCAATATATCTTTCAGGTCGCAGTACTCAGGGCAGCCTACCCGTCCAGTCCGAATAAATAACTAAAAAAATACCGTTCTTATTGTAGTGTTTTAATCACAGATCTCCAGATTTATTCGCTGATGTTCTATTTTTTCTATGATACAACTAATACTAACTTCGGTTCTTAGATAAAAAAATCAGCTGCCAGCTATATTGTTTTTAACAAGCGAATTTGATTAAATTAAATTTAGTTACCTTTGCAAATAAAATTAAAAGTATAAAATTATGGAATATTTACCCAAAAGGCTCAACTTCATCATCATCATCATCACTCAGGGATTAGGCAATTGCCCGTTCCGACTTCATAATGCATCAGCCCAACGTCTTCTAGGTCTTCTAACATCACGCCTTCCTCTTGCTTGATAATTTCTTGCTAACAATGGATATCTCTCCTTACTCATTCCATCCATGTGATCAATCCATTTCTGTCTGTAATTCGTGACTTTATCCAATAAAGGCTGTACTTTCAATTCTTCTCTTATATCCTCATTTCTTATTCTATCAAGTCTTGTAGATCCTTTTACTTGTCCTCAACTTTATTAGTTATTTATCTATAGCGCTTTCGGGACTAGTCCCATCATCAGCAGGATTCAAAACTGGTGTTTTACTGAAGATCTGGTAGAGGGGGTTACAGTACGTGGCGCAAAAGGTGACGCTCGCCTTTCACCTATGGTGTCTCGAGATCGAGCCTCGGTCAATCCATATGGGTTTCGTGGTGGACGAAACGGAGGTTTGACACTTTTTGTCGGAGTTTATCTCATTTTATCCTACTACAAATTTCATTCCACCATTTCTCCATACTCATCTCATCCATTTTCGTTCATCCTCCCTGTGACGGGGTGTCAGGCGTGTTTGGCCGTGGCCCTTATCGTTCACAGAACTCAAAAAATACTACCCGACTCCGAGTTGGACACGAGTTGAGGATATTATTGTTGAGTTAAAGTTAACATTTTCAAATTCCCAAAAATATCTCCGAGGGATTGCTTGCGTTGTGATTAAACATAATTTTTAAAATTATTTTTGCGTTAATGTAACAAGGGAACTCTCAATCATTGCTTGCCGAAACCTATCTTGAAATTTCTTCCAGAGAAGCATTGTGATATGATATACCAAGTTCGTGTCCAAGAAATATAACCCTTTTTAACTGCAAGACACTAAAATCCAGCGGCAAACATCTCGTGTAGACTATAGGGAAGTAATGCAACTCCTAAATAGGTAGATTAACCCTCATTGCCTGCCGTCTTCGCCGATTTCCATCTAATTCCACCCCCTCTTACTCAAACAGGGAGTCCATCTGCTCCGTTCAGTGGATTCTGACTTCAATTTCTGTGCCTTGCATTTAAAAACGGCAGATATTTTTTAACACGGCCTTGGCACATCACAACGCTTCTCTGGGAGAAAATTCAAGATCGGTTTCGACATGCAATGGTTGGTAATTCCCTTGTAAGGAAACAATTAAGTTTGATTACCACTCACACCAATTCAGCGCCTATACTATAACCTAGCAATATTGATAAAATACTGATTATATTTATAAAAAAAAATATTGTTCAAAATTATTAATTTATCCATCCATAGTAATTCTGCCCGAGGGCAGGTCTGTCACTGCAATCATAGCATTTTCATACTAGGGATTTATAGGTGTGGTAGCTTCCCGTTGCTTTCCACACCGGTGAAGGATGATGATGATGATGATGATGGCCGGGTGATTCTCGGGGACCGTTGGGCCCTAAGCATCCTCACATTTGTCTTACAGATGAGGAAACACCCCGAAAAAAACCTCACCCAGGAGCCTGTCCCGACCGGGAATCGAACCCGGGCCCGTTGCGATACAAGGCAGCACGCTGCCTCGAGACCACAGCGGTGGACAAATTATTAATATGATGGGAAAAATAAGTAGGATTAATGGTAGAATTCAATGCTGATCTTTAGAGAGAAAAGGTAAGTTGTTTAAGCTACAGACTTTTACTGATCTGGTTTCCTCAAAGCACAAGAGCCGGCTTGAAGGAAAAATTCGTTTAAGGGCCTAGCTCTGACGAATATAACTGAGTTTCATTTTGACCGTTTGGTCTGCAACATGCCGTATTTTATTTAATAAATATCCCAAAGTCACATGAAACTACATTCTACAGTGTACTTGAAGTACCTTGAACGATTTTAATTCTTTTTTTTTTTTAAGTCATAACGTTATACCATGCGGCAGTCTTTTATTATCGAAGTGGTCTTTCATCTGTTTCCGACGACAATAAAGTGCGCCATTTTATGAGTGCACATAAACAAGGGTACCAAATTTATAAAATTATTGCATTTCATTTTGAGAAGACTTAAAAGAAGGTATGGAATATCCATTACTTTATGGGCTACAAATTTTTCGTTCTAATTAAAATACTAATTAAATACTGCTATAGAATATTACTTGTATTCTTGTTTCGCCAGGATCATTTATCTAGGAGACATGCTATATTGACATTTATGGTCTTTTAATTTCTCACCAACTTCTCAGAGACACAGCTTCTAAAATTTAAATCTTGATTTTACCTTGGGCGCCAATGAAGGAGCAAACTAAATTAAAATATCTGAAACATTTTAGTTCTCGTCATTATCATCAAGAACATTTTAAGTAGTCCACCGCTGTGGTCTCGAGGTAGCGTGTTGCCTTGTCACGCAGCTGGCCCGGGTTCGATCCCCGGTCGGGACAGTTTCCTGGGTGAGGGTTTTTATCGGGGATTTTCCTCACCTGTAAGGCAAATGTGAGAAAACGTTAAGGCTCAAACGGTCCCCCCAACATCATATGGCCATCGCAATCATCATTCATATTCATATTTGATTAAGCTTAGGATTAACCCATTCGGCTCGAAAGACGGGGTAGACTCGTTTAACTCTGCTGTTATATATTTTGTACATCTTGGCAGGGTAATCTTTTGTTAACATTTATGAATACTAGAGGAAAGTGTTTTGCCTTCATCCTTATTGTGATCTCAAGTACCGTTATATTTTGTTTGTTTTGAATGTATGAAAATAAACAATATCATTTATGGTAACTTAAATCTGGTTTCTGGGGAAATGAATTGAGCATTTACACCTGAAGCGAATGGGTTAAGGACTCTCCAGGCGCACCACTATCATCACCATCACCCATCATACCATCGGGGCAATGTAACCCCGCCTTCCAGGCGCCCCAACCTCAGAAGTGGGTTGCAATTACGCCAATGCCAGGAGAGAACACCAGAAATGTCCAAAAAAGGACTAACTGGGGCATTAAAAAACATTTTAGGTTTAAGCGCAGTTGAATTTATTCCTATACTCAAGATGTACTTAATTTCTCCAGCTATGTTTAGATTTTCCTCCGTATCTATGTCCTTTAGGTTGATACTGGAATACTTCTCATAAATACACTAATTACATAATGTTATAGATATTAGTTTCTATTCAAATTTCGCCAGGAATATTTATCTGGGGGACATGCGATTTTGAGACTTACGCTCTTTTAATGTCTCCTCGTCTTGTCAGGACCACAGTTTTTAACACATACGTTTTCATTTCACCTTGGACGTCAATGGAGAGCTGATGGCTAACAATACCAAACTAAATTTAAAATAGCTTATACACTTCATATTTACGACTAGCAATAAATGTGTTTTTGGTAGACCAAGAATGAGGTGGGAGATTAACATTAACTAAGATTTAAGGGAAGTAGATTGTACATGGGGTAATTGGAAAACCTATGGGTTCGATAGAGCCAGTGAGTTAGTTAATAGTTGATATGGTAGTAAAAGATTCCGGGCTATGTGGCCGTGGTCTATAACTGGCGTTTCTTCCAGACGTTTCTCCCTCAACTGCGGAGGGCATCTTCAGTGGCGAGCGCTAAAAGCTGTTGTTTCCCTATCGTAGACTCGACTGACTTACTTTAATTTTATCAAGTGGATCCCGGATTGTATATATATATATATATATAGTGCACGAATTAAACCAGATTCTGCTTGCGAGATATAATAGAAAGACATTCGTAGCAATTGATTATGCCACAAAAAAAATCACTTTTTGCGCTTTCTTAAACGTATTATTTCCCAGATAATAACGTTCCAGAAAAATATAATTGTCATATTTGCATCATAGGACATCACGCATTAATTAATAACCTATAATATTGATTACAAACAGTTTGATGTGTTCCATTTTTTCTCCACTAGGGTGCATTCTTACAATATTGCGATTCTATTTGGCAATAAATATGATCTGGTTGCAGTGATGAACAAATGAAACATAAGCAACGTTTCTCATTTGTTTTCAAACATCACCGTTTACAATAAATAGGCCTATATAAATATTTTAAAATAATTATATTTAAACAATGATTTGTGAGTAAACGGCTTAATTTTATTCGTTAAATATTCCTAACAAATGCCACTCTTGATTTCCAAATTCTCTAGATAAATTCACTCCTCACTTCGTGAGTCATGAATTTATCAATAATTTGGAAATCACTCGTTGCATTACTTATGATAAAGGAACATTGTGAATTAAGTGTTTTTACTTCGCCGGACTTATTGGCTATCTTAATTTTCATTAAATATCGTATTAAGGGATTTTAAAAATATTAGATATACATATTATGTATTATTTATTACCAAACGATATTCACTGTAAAATATGGCGTTTCACCGCCATACTAACTTCTAGATGCTAGAAACGTCTTAGGAAACCTAACAAATCACAGCCTTCTTCTACAGTTTGGCATTTAGAAGCAGAACCCAAGGGGGAAAATCTAAAAAAATAAGAAACTACCAACAATAAATATTTATTTTATTTCTTTAGTCGTTCCCGGTAAAACAATTGTTACCATACTCTCCTCTGGTTGCGAGGTTGGCGGTTTCAAACCAGGTTGGAATGGGAGGTCGTTTCAGGAAATAAGCATTTTGCTCATAACTTGCTTTGGAAGGTAAGTAAAGCTGTGTGGTTTAGGGTCGGTTTCACCAACAGAGGTAACTTTATTACGCCAGTTTTCCCCTTGTATAATGCATAGCTTAAACTGGCGTAATACAGTTACCCCTGTTGGTGAAACCGACCCCTCGAGTACGTAAAATATTCTCAAGCCAGAAACAGAAGTCCCTGAGCAAAATTTGTCGGCCCTTTTATAGCCAGCATGGCCTTAGCTATTAAAGAACTTCGTTTAATTGCTTATCTTTATTGATTTAAAAATAAAAAAAACTAGAAAAATGATAACACTGTCATTACTTACTTTCACTGTAATTATAATATTTACAGCTGAAAATATACTTAATTATATACCGTGTCCCATTCAAACCTCCCTCATTTTAATTAATCATAACTCACAAAGTATGTGGAATTATGAAATAAGGTTGGTATTAAAATAAAGAGAGACTCAAAGAAGTTTTGTTTTCATTGTTGCAGTTAATTTATCTGTCGCATGTTGGACAATAATGCCATAAAACAAAATGGCGACTCCTCAGTAACGAGCACAAACTGTTTTCTGGTATGTAAAAGACCGTGGTTTTGCGACTCCAGTACAAGATCTTCATGATTTACGAACCCGTATCCTTGACACAATTGCAACAGTACCAATGGACATGTTGGACAGAACGTTGCACGAAATCGAATACAGACTTGATATATTCGTGCTACTAATGGTGCACATATACAGAGTGTCCCAAATTGATGTATACACTCTTTGAAACGTTATTTCTCAGCAACGAAATGAGACAGAAATACAATTTTTGTTGTATATGATCCACAAGACACTGGAAAAGCATAGTAACACGTTCATCGATTTTCACGTCCTTATAAACAACAATGGCGGCGAGATTATCATTCGATAAATGTAAGTGGATTCTGAAGTGTTATTGGAAAGTGGAGAATGTTGTTGAAGTGCAACGGCATTGGATGGTTGAATTTGGGACATCACCATCAACAAGGGTAACAATAACAAGAATCCGAGACAAGTTTGAAGACGATGGCACAGTGCAAGATGTGTTGAAAGGTCGGTGCGGAAGGAAGAGACGTTCTACTGATAACGAGAGTACTGCATCGTCTTCAAACTTGTCTCGGATTCTTGTTATTATTACCCTTGTTGGTGGTGGTGTCCAAAATTCAACCATCCAACGTCATTGCACTTCAATAACATTCTCCACTTTCCAATAACACTTCAATATCCACTTACGTTCATCGAATGATAATGTCGTCTCCATTGTTGTTTATAAAGACGTGAAGATCCAGTGCCTTGTAGATCATATACAACAAAAATTGTATTTCTGTCTCATTTCGTTGCTGAGAAATAAGGTTTCAAAGAGTGTATACATCAATTTGGGACACTCTGTAGAGGTGTTTTAGTGTGTGGCAATGAAAATTCTCTGAATTTCGTTTAATACCGGCCTCATTTCATAATTCCGCATACTTTGTTAGTTATGATCAATTAAAATGTGGGAGGTTTGAATGGGATACCCTATATATTAATATTGAATTAATATGTAGTTACCAAATTTCATAGGTACAAAGAACTCAAAAATCATCTTTTTAACATTATTCTGTAACAAAAATAAAAGCCTGAAAGAAAGAACATGGTCATTACCTTACTTTCTTCCATATAATTAATACGTAATATCTACAGCTGAAAAATATATTTTATATAAGACGTTAACATCAAATTACTCCGTAAGAAGGTTCCAGAGCGGGAGTCCTTTTATCGAAAACTTTTCTTTTATCAAAAAAGTTAGTTATTCTGTAAATGTATTGCTGTATTTATTTAATATATAACTTTTTTGTAAAATAAATGTATATTCATGTAAATATAATATATATTCCGAGCATGTAGTATTACTGTAAAGTGATGTAGCATGCTTGGTTCATAAAATTATATGTAAAAAACTTATTCAACACCCCAGAACAATATCTGAATGTTTCTTGTACCTTGCGTATACTATGTAGAATTTGACCTTTTAAACAATTGCATATCATTGAAGTTATGTAAAAGCTAAATGCCTGAATGAAGTAGCAAAATTATTATTATAACATTTCAATTCATTTGAGAAAGGCAAAAATTAAAATACTCTATTAGTTGTGTAATGTTGTGAAACACAAGTGAAAATAAATAGTGCTATTGTCTATGGTTATCACCGTGATAAATTGTTTTCAAATCCCTACCTTCTCTTATGTAAACCGCATTATGTAATATGTACTTGTTTTAGACATCATCGGTATCAGGTAAAGACTTTAATTCAACAACCCGATACTACTTAATGGATAACTTAGATTCTGACTATTTTAATTTAATCATTTGTAATATTTCGCAAAATGATTTCAACGTGTGTTTAGAAATATATATTTAAGGGCTTTTATGTTACATTACGATAATAAAAATAAATAAATAAATAAAAGGATGCGAAAGTTAGATTCTCGGTAAGATCCTGTTGGGAGAAGTTTGTAATATTTTCTGGAAAATGCTTCAGGATCTCGCCAGGGAACCCCGTATTTCAAGTGAAGGTGTAATAATGACTGCTTTAAAAATAGACAGATCGATTCCAACTACGGATATTTCCTTTAATGGAGACTTGAAATACATTGCAGTGAGATTATATTTTCATGTTTATATCAATGTTACTACGCGATTCTCATAATTTTCTTGCTTTTCATACAGAATAATAATAATAATAATAATAATAATAAAATAATAATAATAATAATAATAATAATAATAATAATAATAATAATAATAATAATAACTCCAAAATTCCATTGCGCGATAGGCCTAAAAGCCCCTTGGCCTAATAACCAACAGACAGCCTCAAATCCACTGTATTAATCACAATTGTGGACGATCGTCCAGACAGTACAGATGGCAGGATGACGGATCCCTCAACGGTTATAACTGGTTTTCTCAATCTGTTATAATAATAATAATAATAATAATAATAATAATAGTAATAGTAATAATAATAATAATAATAATAATAATAATAATAATAATAATACAACTTTATTTAAGAACAATATTTATCAAAAAGGAACTGGTACGTAAAATAAAAAATTCTTTATCACGTTAGACTAATGTCCAAGTACTATATACAGTCGGGAAGTCATTTTTGTACATATAGGTTTTATAGGAAAATTCTTTTAAATGTATTTAAAAAAATGTTTATTGTTATATCTAGTTTGTAGTAATACTTACACAACTATCAAATAGAAAAAAAACATTTTTTTGTTAAATGCCCTGTATATTAATTAAAAAAAACATATTTTTTTAACATTCTTGTTTGTACAGAAATATAAGAGACAAATTAAAATAAAAAAAGTCAATTTGTAGATATTCTCAATAGTTTAATATGATATTGCGTAGCCTTTTGCTTTAAACACTGTTTTACATCTAGTGTGCATTAAACTAACGAGGTTTTTGACAAGTTTCTTGCTTAATTTCACTCCATTCATTTATAACTATACTTTTCAATTCTTCTATCGATGAAACTTCCATCTTATGGACTCTTGTTTTAAGAATGGAGCACAGATGTTCAATGGGATTTAAATCGGGAGATTGAGTTGGCGTGTGAAGCTCTTTAGGAACATTCCAGATGGCACTTCGTCTATTAATATCAGCTGTATTCTTTGGGTCTCGACCTTGCTGAAATGTGAGGATGCTCGACATTCCCATTTTAGTTGCACTTTATTTCAAATTTTGGTTCAGATTGCCGAGCTAAACTCTTTGGTCCATATTGCCGTTAATAAATTGAATTTTTCCCTACACCATCTGCTGACATACAGCCCCAATTCATTATGGATTCGCCTCCATGTTTAATGGTTGGCTCGCCGTACAATTGTATTCTAAATTTGTTTGCTGGAGACTTCTTTTGCCATTGTATGGACTTCACGTGCTTTTAATCTTGGGTTTAATTTTACATGACGAACTAGGAATTTCTCTTGCTATGCATTTATTTTATTTATTTATTTTTTTTTTCCTTTTCTCATCTTGGAGAATTTTTGATAGTACCAAGACATTTGCATTTATCAACTACTAGCTAATACCCGGCGTGTGCTGCTACGCCTAAATAAATGAAAATTAGTGTGTTTTATGTTTAGTTGAATAAGTAAATAGATACATTTATGGGCTATCGTAATTATTTTAGATACCCAATGTTGACTACCCGGCGATACACGGGAATCTACTTATCCCGATCTTCTTGGAATAAATGAAATTAATGTGTTTTTATGTTTAGTTGAATAAGTAAAAGGAGCAAATTATATCGTAATTATTTTTAGATGCCCGTGCTGATTACCCGGCGTTGCCCGGGAATCTACTTGTCCCGACCTTCTTGGCATAAATGAGCTGAAAGACGAAATTTAATGTGTTTTAATGTCTAGTTGAATAAGTCAAAGGAAAAATAATTATAAATTTGTATCTTAATTATTTTTAGATACCCGTGCTGATTATCCAGCGTTGCCCGGGAATCTACTTATCCCGATTTTCTTGGCATAAAAGAGATGAAGGACAAAATTCGTTGTTTTGAGTTATCCGTAAAAGAATGCCTGCTGTGCACTGCTACGCTTGCCCGGGAACCTACGTATCTTATCATCTTGGCATCAACGAAAAGACAAGAAATGGTTAGTGTGAGTTATCCGTAAAAGATAAACATATGCTGTCACGGACTTTTTTGTAGATTTTCTTTTGAGATATTCAATTATGTGTACATTAATTTTGAGCATTTGTTATGGTTTAGGCAGCGTAAGAAATTTAAGCGTCCGAAAAGCGACTTCCCCCCCACTTTTTTCACTACAAAAGGTGATTTAAAGATGAATCTCTTATAGCCTACAACCTTCCCGGGAAACTCCTGAACATTTTGTAAAACTCTCCATTATAATCGGATGAACGGTATGGCAGCGCATAAATTACGAACAAACTTACATTCATTTTTATATATTAGATATAGTCAACAGTTGAGCATGGCTTATTAACATGCTACTTAATATCACGTAAAGAAAATTCTCTCATGGCTAAGCTATAATAAATACTCTCTTCAAATCATTACCTAGTTCTTTCCTCTGCTCCCCTGTTGGACTCCCCTGAAAGAAATAGTAAACAATACATGCACGCCGGACTGATACAAGCCACTCGTACAGTACAGTAACAATACAATAACAAAACGTACATGAACAATAAACAAAGCATACTGTGCATCGTTTACTATTATACAGTACAACCTTCAAGTGTACAATCAACTCTGTTACCTGAAATCTGCAGCATTTTTAATAAATTATGTTTAAAATGAAAGTATTATAATTTTTATATGTAGATGTTTTAACTTGTCTCTTTACCTATGGTGTAACGCACATTAATTTCGATTAGAATAAATTGTACAGAGTGATCCAGAAATATGGCTATACGTTTGATCGCATATTGTGACGAAAATATTATTATTAAAGAAAACATGATGTTATCATTGGAAAGGGAATCCTTCAAATTACAACAATAGAACAAAACAAAACAAATCACTGCTCACGTGCAGCTTGGCGGGTTGATTTTTTGTGGGCTAGCGTCGAACGCCTCCACAATTCTCTTTGTTGTTTCTGCATCCGTGCTAATGCGAGGCCTTCCAGAAGGTTTGATTTTCTGCATCCTTCCCGTTTCCAGCAGTCGTTTTCTCCACTTCCCCACAGTCGACGGCTGCAATGCTACATTAAACTCACGTCTTGCCCGTCTTGCGGCCTCACGATCATTAGCATACGTTATTGCCCATGCAGCAATTGTAATTTGCTGTTGCATTTTCAACACCATTTTGACTAATGACGTAAGTTCTACACAGTTTTGTTTTATACCATTGTTGTAATAATAAACCAATAGAACAAGTAGTAACATATAACTTCCTAGGTTGCGAAATATCATACATAGCAGAAACGGATATAAATAACAAAATAAATAAGTTTAATTATATAACAGGTACACTAAAAATAACTTTGAAAAATAAAGCCAGGAAAGACTCTATAATGAAATTATACAAGACAATAGCAGTGCCTATTATTACTTATGGATCCGAAACATGGACAGTGACAACACAACAATCTGCCAGGATACAAGCTGCTGAAATAAGATTCCTTAGAACAATAGCAGGATATCTAAGAACAGACAAAAAACATAACACAGAAATAAGACAACTAAAATAGAGGAATTAAACTCAACACTAGAGAAATACAGAACAAACTGGAAAGAACACTTGGGAAGGATGACTGAGAATAGAATACCAAAAGCAGCATACAACTATTCGCCACGAGGAAGAAGTTTGGGAAGACCAAGGAAAAGATGGAAAGATCAGCAATTTGGAGCCGGATCAGGCTCGTAAGTAAGCCTAAACCGTGAAGAAGAAGAAGACCATTGTTGTAATTTTAATAATTGCCTTTCCAACGGTAATTTCATATTACTTGTAATGGTAATATTTTCATCACACAACGCGATCAAACGAATATCCATATTTATGATTCACCCCGTATATTTATAATAAAACATGGAAGTTATACCATATGGGCTAAGCGTGTATAAACAAAACTGTAAGGATTTTATACCGAAATATCCAGCTAGAGAGAGAGAGAGAGAGGAGTATCGGCAAATCTTTCGTTGTATCATAGCTATATCAATGAATTACTTAATTATGTTTATTATTGTTTGTAGTATGTTTAATTAGTATATTTCACATTTGCAGTTTGGTCACAAATACTACTGTCTGTATTTTCTACCTGTTTAAAAGTTTCTTGAGAATGCCTTTATATTATTCATAAAATGCAATATATTTTGTGTAATATATTATTGTGCTATTTTCTAATATTAGTATTTGGATTAAATGGAATACAAATCACATTGATTGTAAATTTTAAACATATGCCTTACAAGGCATATTATAGGGATTCGCCACCAGATGGATTGGGTATAATTGTTTGTATCACGTGATATCGCCACACACACAGAATCTGCTAGTCTTGTCAGATCTGGTTACTTAATATTCTTATCATTCGCATGTGATCGTGAGGCCTCTGCATGGGGGCAGGCCATGTAGCATTACACGAATTCAGTCCAACTTCTGGTCACTGCTCAAATATTGTCTTTCCATGAGATATTTTCTAAAATCTATTATAGTGTGTTTTAAGAAAACAAAAGGAAAACAAAATATATTTTTATCATTACTTGATAGAAATATTGTAAGTCGGTTACCTATTTTTCAAAATGACGAAATGTCAACGTAAGCTTTCGAAGTTAACTATTTTTTTCTGTATCACTAAAAGTTTAAAGAAAATATTGGTAGAATAAAATGGGAGATGCTAATAACTTGAGAAATTAAATAAAAGGAGGTGGGGAAGTTATATAACAATATTAAATATCTAAGAAAAGTGGGAGTAATATGCTACTATCGATCATAAGACATAAAATACGCATTTTTGTCAATCCCACCAGATTGTCTTTATGACATTTCTGACGTTCTTTTCTGGTACTGGCGGAATTGTAACCCATTTCTGCGATTGATGCGCCTGGAAGGCGGAATTATATTACACCGATTATATGATGGTTGATATATGTTAACGAAGCACCAGTAGATTTCTTCAACCTAAATATAACCTAAATTCCAGACCATGAACGACCAAAGAAATATTTCCTTTAAAAAGTAACCTAAATTCCTTGTCTGACCGGGAATCGAACCCGGAATCTCATGAAATGTAGTTATAAGCACTGATCATAAGATCATAAAACTGGTCAGAATACTTATATAGACTATTTAACTCATGCCCCAAATGGGAGTCAATGACCAATCACATTCCAATGATTTTTTATTTACAACCAATCACAGTCGTGTTTCGCCTAGAATTTACCAACTAAAATTTATCATAATAAAGAAAGCACCTCCTTTTCAACATTCTGAATAGGACTCCATAAGAAATACGGCTACCAGATTGTATATATAGTGCATGAATGTCAACACTTAGCGCATGCGGGAGTTAATATAAAACAAATTGTAGCAATTGATTATACAACCAAAAATATAAACCACTCTTTGCACTTTCTTAAATGTATTTTTTTCCCAGGTAATAACATTCCAGAAAAATATAATTGTCATATTTACATCATAGGACATCTAAAATGAATTAATATACAGTTTGAAGTGTTTCATTTTTTCTCCACTATAGTGCATTCTTACAATATTGCGTTCCTTTGGCAATAAATAATATGATCTGTTTGCAGTGATGAACAAAAGAAGCAGATGAAGCGTACCAATCGTTTCACATTTGTTTTCAAACATCGCCGTTTACATTAAATATATAAATATTTTAAAATAACTATATTTAAATAATGATTTGTAAGTAAACACTTCGTGAGTCGTGAATTTATCGATAATTTGGAAATCACTCATGATATTACTTATGATAAGTAAAATATATACATACAAGATAAATGGTTGTTAAATATAAGTATTGCTGGATAAATAAATATACGAAGATATAACAAAATAAATGAATAAATAAAGATATAGATTTCATGTATATATGTATATACATATACATGAACAATTAATAAAGACATAGATGAATGGATGGATAGATAAATTAGTGGATAGATGATAGGTAAAGATGTATGTATCTGTATTATATTCTACACTAATATAATAATAATAATAATACTAATAATAATAATAATAATAATAATAATAATAATAATAATAATAATAATAGCTTTGTTTTACCTTACAGAGTTAAGGCCTACCACGCAAGCAGGTCAAAAAATACAAAAATTATTATTAAATCTAAATTACAATAAACATAAATATACATGGTACGTCTACAATATAATTATTACTTACAAATATTTTGATTCAATCTAGAGTTAACGGTTGAAATATAAAATGTACAAGGTAGAAAAGTCAGACAAAAGACATATATAGAATAAATTTAGTTGTCGAGAAAAATTATTTATTTAACAACATGTATTTGTAAATAAGCGTGACTTAATACAGTAGACTATTTATTTAAGATCGGGTGTACTCGTAAGTTACTCCTGGCGCGACAGGCCTAGAAGGTCCTTAGCCTACCATCCGGCTGCTGGCCTCACATCCACATCAATCACAGAGGTAGATGATCATCAAGCCCGCGTAGGGGTGACATGTGGTCAGCATGTCGAGTCCTCCAGCCGTTATAGCTGGTTTTCTCAACCTGTAGGCGCTACTTATTGTAGTTACCCAAATGCCTCACGGTGCTGGGTGGGCACCGGTCCCATACTGGCCGAAATACCATGAGACTCGAACCAGCGCAAGTCCCGTAGCTCTGCGCCAAGGCTTCCTGCCTTAATCACTCGGCTACGGCGCGGGACATACTCGTAAGTATATACATTCATATTCTTTATATATGGTCCATCCATCCATAATAATTCTGCCCGAAGGCAGGTCCTTCACTGCAATCATAGCATTTTCATACTATGCTTGCAGCTTTACTAGGGAATTGTAGGTGTAGTAGCTTCCCGTTGCTTTCCACACCGGTGAAGGATGATGATGAAGGCCATATGATTTCGGGGACCGTTTGGGCCTTAAAGTTTTCCTGACATTTGTCTTACAGGCTGATAAAAACCTCACCCAGAAAAACTGCCCCGACCGGGGATCGAACCCGGGCCTGCTGCGTGACAAGGCAGCACGCTACGTCGAGACCACAGCGGTGGACCTTATATATAGTATAAATATAATAAATAGGTGGTCAAAAAGTTCGTCAGAATGCATTTATTAAAATATCCTTTAAAGTTGGTTAATCCGTTATAACTTGGAAACTAGGCTAAAGAGAACATAATTTAGAAGGTAAATATTTAATAAGCATTTATGGAAGCAATTTCTCAGCTTGATATCCTGTTAATTGCAGTTCTCACACCTTGGTTAGTTCCAACACCCAAAGTGTTATAATGCTTACCTACTGTGGCAATTTTTAACATATAATTGACCCAGTAAACTAAGAGATAACATGTAATAATGTTGTAAACAGGTGGATAATTGTTTTCAACGCCACATGTAGTACTTTTACTAGAACAATACAGAAGCACTAGCCGTGGTCTTGAATGCGTAATTTTTCATTTACCGGTCTTCACATAGCATCCATGTTTCATTATAAACAACTTTCTCCTTCTTCGAAAGGATGTGATAATCTATATAACTGGTTGCTGAGGAATGTCGAGCTTGAAACGGTTTCTCTATGTTATATTGGTTAATAGATCAATGAATCATAACATGCTCAAGGAAACATAATAATTGTGCTGTAATGATTTTGCCTTCAATACACTAAACCGAGGTTCAGATAATAAATTGTACGATTTATTTAATTGAAATGAAAACGATAAAGATGTTTTATCGATTTTGTTAAAACATTAATAAGCACCAAAATAAAGATTTTGACATTGGAGTTACTTAACTCATTCGCTTCAGTTTTAAATGTTCAATGCATTTCCCCAGAAACCGGATTTAAGTTATTGTAAATTTTATTTTCTATCCAAAACAAACAAAAGATAACGGTACTTGGGATCACAATAAGGGTGAAGACCAAAACACATTCATCTACTATTCATAAATGTTAACAAAAGATTAACCTGCCAAGGGATGTACAAAATATTGCAAAATATGTAACAGCAGAGTTAAGCGAGTGTAGCTCGTCTTGTGATTCGAAGACCATATAACAGTCGGTGAGTGTAACTCGTCTTTAGAGTCGAATGGGTTAAGGACATAATACTCTTTCATTGGACTATTTAACTCATGCCCCAAATGGGAGTCAATGACCATATATATATATATATATATATATATATATATATATGAATGATATGAAAAGAAAAATGAATGCTTGAGTCGGGATTCGAACTCGAGTTCGAATCCCGACTCAAGCATTCATTTTTCTTTTCATATCATATTTGCCTTCATTGCCAAATGTCAAAAATATATTTATAATATCTATATATATATATATATATATATATATATATATATATTAAGAAAGTATTCTTGGGTTTTCCGCGTCATGGATCCAATGTCGGCCTATGGCCACTGATTCCCACGTTTTGGCATGATCCCACATGCCATTATCAATGAATGATAGGTTAGAGTAACCTGTTTAGGTCTTATGTAATCATACACATATAATCAATATAATAAAACACTCAATGTGTCAGTGCCCCACGTTGTCATTTCGACAATTTTGGGTTTTCTCTCCTGGCATTGGCGTAATTGTAACCACTTTTGAAGTTAGGGCTCCTAGAAGGCGGAGTTAGGTTACCCCGATGATATGATGAGTGATAAATGATAATGAAGCGCCAGGAAAGTTCTTAACCTAAACTTAACCTAAATTCCGGACTATAGGCAAACAGAGGAATAATTCCCTTTAAGGAAAAATTCCTATAAAATTATAAAAGTAATTAATTAAAATGCTTTAATTCCTATTAAATTATTATAAGATATATTATATATTATTGTCTTTTTAAATCTTTATTTTTATTCTATTTATTTTTTATTTTACCCTTCCTTCTTTTTAAGAACTTACAATGTTCACTCAGAAAGGCAATGAAATGAAATAAAATAAAATAAAAACTAGTAGTAGTAGTAGTAGGACTTTATTAGACAAATTACAATATTATTTACAAATATGGGTCGCACGGGCAGTAAGCCGTACGTGCTGTTGACAGTCCGTTACAGTAAAGTAATAATTGCTACTAATGTGAAGAAAAATAAACAACAACAAAAGCAATAACATTACAATTACATAAAGAAAACACAATAATATTACAATTAAATAATAACACAATAGCATTATACACTAATTAATTTATATATAATTATTAAGAATTAATGGTATTGCATTTTGATAACATATATTTATTCATGAAGAGTGTTGTTCTTATTTTCCGCGTTTTGTCCAGAAGTTTACCCAAGTTTATCCAATTTTCTGGATTTACCAATAACTCGTAGCATGCCAATCTTTCCCGATTTGAATTTAGAAATCTTTCCGGTAATAACTGACGTCTCCAATATTCTAAATCATTACATTTTCCTAATATATGTATCTCATCTGCAAAGTTCCCGCACATTGGACATATTCGCATATCGTGATCGTCGCTAATTTTTAGAAATTTCCATGCCCCTAGCCTAAACTAAGCAAGCCCTGATCTCTCTTTAAATCCTAGGTTGAGGAACACTACACTCCAGATATTTTACGACATTGCATATTGTTGAGGGCGACTGAGATCTCAGTACCAATGTTATATTTTTAACTTTTACATAGCGATAACGATGTTTCGTAACGAATTTTTTAAATATTGAGGATATACTTTATATTTATTTTCTTATAGTCATTTTGGGTTATGTCTTTGGGTTGAATTTTAAATCTATTGGCCATAACGTCAACCTTAAAAACTGGATTTCAAGAATAATATGGCCTAATTGATTTTCATGTTATCTATGATCAGTGGAGCTAGGATTTTTATATACTAAAAGGTAAGACTGAGAAGTTAGAGGTATGACTGTCTTTTTTTTTTATTTCACGTACAAACGTTGAATAGTATTATGAGAAATAAGACTTCTGTCTGTCTTTTGTCTTGGTTTCACACACAAACAATTGATTAATGTATACTATCTGTATTGCAATCTTATATTTATATTATTAACACAATTTATGACTGGACACGGTAAATTTGGACATTATTGGGAACGATTCAAAATAGGTACAGATACCTGTATTTGCAAAAACTCCAGCCAGACTATCTTACACCTGTTATTTGAGTGTCTCGCATTTGATTCCATTTTTTTTATTATTCCGGCTTTTACAATGAATATACATTTTTCCGGTACCCATGTTCACAGTTAACTACACATTTGTTTCAACACATTTTTCCATTCTTGTCTGTTCATCCATATATCTTCTTCTATTTCCCATTCCCTCTTAGTTTCATTGATTCCCTGAATCCACGTAATATTTGGTCTACCCTTCTTTTTCCTTCCCCGTGGTTCCCAATCCATGATTATCTTAGGTAGTCTTCCTTCTTCCATCCTTCTAATGTGTCCGTACCAATTTAGTTGTTTCTTCTTTATAAAATCTAATATTGAATATTGTACCTGCATTTTTTCTGATTCCAAAATACATGAATTTATTAAAAAATTAAGTTATTGCCATAATAGATTTCAACTGCCTTTGTCAAATATTTTATGTAAGAAGTGTAACTATAGAAAGCTGTGTGACTTTATCCATCATATTTTTAAGAGACTTTGAGTTAGTTTTTTTTCTTGGTTTGTTCATATTACATTATTATGTAACGCTAGAAATTAACCATACTCTAAATTATTGTAAATAATTAATTGTATTGTAACTAAAACCCTAACATACCGGTTGGTGAAATAGGGTTCATATTATTGGAGATTCAATAAACAATAGTAAAAATAATAATAATCTTATATTTTATTACATAAAAATCCTAGCCTTAATGATCAGAGTCTATTACTCTCTCGTTTGTTTTACCATCATGATACCTGTTTAATTTCAGGTTAATATAACGGTGGCTCGTTATTAATTAATTTAGAATTATATCATTCGCAAATAAGTCTATAATCTTAAAATCCCTCATGACAGTGCCTATGACAATTCCCTTGAGAAATAAGAAGTGTTCAGATGTCTTCATAATGTAGTCTACTGTAATTTATGTTACCGCCTGCAGGTTGCAATTATACCATGTTATAACACATTCTACATGTATGATATTCGAGGGGAATATCCGGCTACTCAAGTAACTAGATGATAAAACAACCACCAAGAATCTCCCATCCAATCGGAAAATCCAAAATTTTTGACTGCTTATTTATTATTATACACATTTTTTTTTTCGTTTTAGAATATATTATTAGTGCTATCTTACCATGTGGTTTCAAAGTTTGGTTGAGATTGATGGTATGCTCATCTTCATCAGAACTATCCTCAGGCAAATGACAATTTTATAATTAACCTTCTCATAACTTATAGGAGATTTGTCTCATACTAAAGCCTCATTTTTATGAGCTTAATATCATAAATAGTAATGTGATAGTAATGACTCTAGAAAGAAAAGCTACACATACATACATACACTAGGTCACAAGATAGCAGTCTGCTAACAATTCGTCTTCATAGCACTTCCTCCTATTCTACTTCCTTCACAGTAGCCTCCGCCCGCTCCTGGAATCTCCTTCCTCAAGATATCAGGGGTTGCCGCACACTTGGCACCTTTAAGTCACGCTTATACAGTTACCTGTTGTCTAATAATTAATTTTTCTCTATTTATTTAATTTTATACTATGTCATTATTCTTTTCCTCGTTTTTTTATATATCTTGTACATATTATATATTTAATTCGTTACATTTAGAGTAAATCAAAATACATTATAAATATTAATTGTATTGTATTCATAACTTGTAATCGTTTATATATATTGTAATTTAGATTTAAGACTTTTCTTTTGTATTTTTTTTAACCTGGTTGAGTGGTAGACAAGGCCTTAAGGCCTTAACTCTGCCAGGTAAAATAAAGCTATTATTATTATTATTATTATTATTATTATTACATATTTACATACATACCGGCCGTGGTGGACTAGAGGTTATGCTCCTTGCCTCTGGTCCCGAGAGTCGCGGGTTCAAACCCGGCCGGGGTCGACGGATTTTTTAGGACGGAAAAATCCAAGGAGCAAGTCCTCCGGCAGGGACTAACATTGTTCTTCCTTCACCCACTCTATCTAGCACATCTTTATTTTTTATTTTGTCTGTCCATTTTATATGCTCCATCCTTTCTACATCCGCATCTCAAAAGCTTCCAGTCGCTTTTCCTCATCCCGTCGTAACGTCCAAGTCTCTGCATCATACAATGCTACACTCCACACTCCACACAAGTAACTTCACAAGCCTCTTCCGTAATTATTTTGCGAAAGGTCCGCAGTAAATGCTTCTCTTCTTGTTAAAAGCGTTTTTTGCCATTGCTATCCCCTGCTTTACTTCTTGACAGAAGTTCATGCTACCACTGATAGTACATCTCAAATATTTGAAGCTCTCCACTTGCTCAGTGGCTTCACCTTTAATCCTTAGTCTATCGTCCTTGGTTTCTTTCCTATAATCACGGCCTTCATCTTATTTATATTTATCTCCATCCCTTAATCCTCGCATCTGTCATTTAGCTCCATCAGCATGTTCCTCAGTGTCGCAAGCTACACATAGGGCAAAATTATTTATAGGTTTAATAATAATAATAATAATAATAATAGTAATAATAATGACATCTTAACTGCACAAAAACAGATTGAATTATTAAACGACATTGCAGACAAAGTTGGTCTGCAGATTTCTTTTGAAAAAACGGAATACATTTCATGCACTAAACAAGCACTAACATACCTGGAAACCAAATATGGAAAAATTAAACGAGTTTCTCAATTTAAATATCTTGGTGAATTAATTCAGGAAAATAGAATCGAAACTGAAGCCAACAAAAGTAGATGCCAAAAATGGAAGCAGCATTTCGACATACTCACAACATCTATAATAAAAAATACATATCTTTACATACAACATTAAAACACTATAACACTGTAATTAAACCAGAGTGCCGCTATGGAGCAGAATAATTACTTCTTCTTCTTCTTCGGATTTTCCCAACTTATAGATTTGCCGTCTTCAGTTTTCATTTATTTCTATCATTCCAATCTTCTTCTTCCAAATTACTATCATTCATTATAGTTCGTATATGAGTTTTCCATTTCCATCTTGGTCTGCCCGTTTATTTCTTCCAGGGAGTGACCATTAGTATATATTTTTTGACCATCTTTCATTTTAAAATAATAATTCTGAACAGGAAAAAAATAAAAAATATAGAAAAAAGTGGGAGCCGTACCTCCTACTACCCCAAGGGCTTCCTGAGGCCTGTAGTGGGATTACTTTATTTTACTAATGAAAAAAATAATGCAAAATTATAAGGACAATTTTAAGTCCTCAAGTAATAGGTGAAACATATAGACTCAAAAGTAAAAATAAAATAAAATAAAATAATTTACAGATTTTCATATTGATATTAGAAAACGAATATTATAATTTTATGGACATATTAAACGAATGGACTATAGATTTTCAAACCAAATATTGGAATTCTACGAAAATAGAAGTAAAGCACAAGTGGATATTATAAAACGGATTGATTAAGTAAAAAAGGACTTCAAATCGGCAGGAATTACTCAAGAAGATATCACAAGTAGAGATACCTTTAGAATTAAGGTGCACATGTGGCAGGTTGACCAAGAGGACAAACCCAAGAAAAAAAAATGGAACATCATGGACAGGAGAGAGAAAGAAAGCCCATAGTAAAAAATGAAGGATATATGGAGTAATAGGAAACGCATCTAAGTAATTCGCGTAGTCGTCATTCGCAATAAAAAGTGTTCATGTACATTTTTCAATGTTTACACATCTTTCTGTGCCTAAAGTTTTATTTCCCTTCTCCACTCGTCTCTATCCATCCACTCCAAGTCCTCCAAACCTCTTGTTCTCATTCCAGTTATTTCTTGCATCCATGAGTTTCGAGGTCTTCCTTTCTTTCTTTTCCCAGGTGGACACTATCCAGTGTTTTTCTGGGTAACCTTTCTTTTCATTCGTCGTACATATGCATACAAATTTATTTGCTTATATCTTAAACAATCTACTATTGAATATTTAATATTGATTTTTTCTCGTAGAACTTTATTTATTTTATTTATCTATTTATTTTCAATTTTGAACATCTTGCTACTCTCCTCAAGAAATCCATTTCCATCGACATAAGTTTTCGTTGTAAGTTTTTGTTTAATAAGGAAATAATAATATCGATTTGCATAGATATCTGTAACCCATATATTTGTCACAAAAATACACCGATTGAGGGTCTTTCCACTTTTCAGCGGTTGCCCTTTTACCAGCCGGCTGCTGGCCCTTCACATCCACATGTGTCAATCACAGAGGTAGATGATCAACAGCCAGTGTAGGGGTGACATGTGGTTAGCATGTCGAGTCCCCCAGCCGTTATAGCTGGTTCCTCAACCTGGAGCCGCTACTTATTGTAGCTACCCAATTGCCTCACGATGCTGGGTGGGCACCGGTCCCATACTGGCCGAAATACCATGAGAAAATGTCTTCCCCCATGGAGACTCGAACCAGCGCAAGTCCCGTAGCTCTGCGCCAAGGCTTCCTACCTTAACCGCTCGGCTACGGCGCGGGACACAAAAATACACAAACACAGAAATGAAATATCTTTTGGAGTTAAAAGCCAAATGAATTGGAATGGGTGAAAGTAGGTAAGAAAAGTTGCACTTTTGAGAAAATTTAAAATAAAAAGGCATTGCGAGCTTAAACTAATCACTTTATAAAAAAATAATCTCTATTTTGGAGTTACACTACAGTCTTTTATATGTAATCATAAATAGTGTATTACGACGTGCGTTGTACATTATTTTTTGCGCGATGGTGTTTTCAAAATAATAAATAATAGTAAAACAATAACGTCTTTGTTGGAAATATTTGCGTTCGTATAAATAATTGACTAACGTTAACAGTGTGGGCAATGTTTATTAATTGAAACAACAGGAGGCCTTGAGAACAATTATTGATAACGTGGCCAAAAGTACGTATTTATTGTTTTATATTGTATCAAATGAAGTTCAGTTCTTGAAGAAGATTTCCGGGCTGTAGGCCGTGGTCTCGAGGCTTGAAGTTCCCCGATGTTTCGCCAGAGAACTTCAAGCCTCGAGACCACGGCCTACAGCCCGAAAATCTTCTTCAAGATCATCATAACAACTCCGGTCGTGAAAGCGTAAGTCAATACAAAAGTTCAGTTCATTTAAAATGCAGTGATTTGTGTCTTATAATGTATATTAACACTACCTTTTGGATATTTTCTGTATATACATTGTACGTAATATACATAGAGGGCAGTGGTTTTACTTCCCGCATATGGGTGTAAAAGTAATATTACAGTATAGTTATTTAAGTTGGCAACCCCGAAATGTAGGAAGTTAAACTTTCAATAATGGTCGTCATTGCTGGTAAGTACAACATTATCGAGCAAAAACATTATTTGTCATTAATAGCCTACATGAGAAACAAAACTGACTCAAATGCAGATTTTTCCTTCTCACTCTCATCCAACCAATGCCATCCCTTGCAAAGTGACTGGAATGCGGATAATGACAGCCATAGCTCTATATTAGAATATGGGCGGAAAGTTTCTATAAGCTCCGCATCATATACAACACAATGCATTTGATTAATGATAGAACTATGAAGATTGAATGATCTTCAAATGAAACTTTATAAAATTATAACTATGCTATGATTTTAACTCCACTGTTGCTATGACTAAAACACTACAGGCCAATATTACAATTGAGGGGTCTAGTGAGAGAGGTGTTATGACACTTTCAGAAGAAATGGAAATAATCAGTGCTATTTATATTAACATTTATATTTTTCCTTTTGCATAGTTTATATAACTGTAAGTTAAAGAAGAAAAAAAGGTATCCTTTATTATGAAAATCTTCGAGATCATCATAGCGACTCCGGCCGTGAAAGTCTACGTGAATACATTATCCTTTATTGTAAAAATAATTTCGTAATATAACCTAATATATAAAAATGAATGTTTGTTTGTTCGTTTGTTTGTTTGTTTGTTTGTTCGTACTTTATGCGCGGCCATACCGTTGATTCGATTGTAACGGAGCTTTTTGCAAAATGTTCAGGAGATTCCCGGCATGAACATAGGCTATAAGAGAGTTGTGATACTCATCTCCTACACCCTTAAAAATCGTCATTTGTAGTGGAACATGAAAAAAGTAGCTCTTTGGACGCTTAATTGGCTTACGCTGCCTAAACCATAACAAATACACAAAATTAATGTACACAGAATTGAATATCTCAAAAAGCTCTACAAAAAAGTCCATGACAGCATATGTTTATCTCTTACGATAACTCACAATAACCATTTTTGTCTTTCATTGATGCCAAGAAGATCGAAACAAGTACGTAGATTCCTGTGCAAGCATAGCAGCACATGGTGGGTATTCTTTTACAGATAACTCACTATAACGAATTTTTTCTTTTAGTTCAATTATGCCAAGAAGATCGAGATAAGTATATTCCCGGGCAACACCGGATAATCAGCACGGGGAATCTTAAAATAATTACGATATACATTTATAATTATTTTTCATTTTACTTATTCAACTAATCATAAGAAGTACATTAATTTTTGTCTTTCAACTCATTTACGCCAAGAATATCGGGATGAGTATATTCCCGGACAAGCCGGGTAAACAGCACGTTGTATCTAAAAATAATTACGATACAAAATTTTCCCCTTACTTATTTAACTAAACATAAAAGACACGAATTACCGTATTTCAGCTCATTTATGCCGAGAAGATTGGGGTAAGTAGATTCTCGGGCAATGGCGGGTAATCAGCAGGGGATGTCTAAAAAATATAAATGTATAATTATTTTTTCTTTTACTAATATAACTAAACATAAAAGCACATTAATTTTCATTTATTTAGGTGTAGCAGCGCACACCGGGTATTAGCTAGTGATTTATAAAACCATCTATTTCCATTTCTTCTCAATGTGGCATAGCTCCCTCTCTCACTGGGCCCCTGAATTAACACATTCATTCAGCTTCAGAGTGTAATAATGTTATTAACGCTTGAAATATTGTAAGTTAAGTTCTGAACATAAACCAGATATAATAATAATAATAATAATAATAATAATAATAATAATAATAATAATAATAATAATAATAATAATAATAATAATAATATAATAATGTTTTATTTTAGCTGGCAGAGTTAAGGCCAAAAAAGCTTTCTCTTCCACTCAACCAGCGAATAGTAGAATTATACAAAAATTACATACATATTACAATTTTAAGATATTAAAATACAGACTAAACAAAATACAATGATGATGTGATCTAATACTAGCTAATACTAACAAAAACATAGAATATAATAAAATTAAAATTATATAAAATAAAGTAAGTAGCTTCCTAGATGATTATTAATGGAATGCTCTATATAGTTGTTATGCAGTTAATGTTTTCATTGTGTCGAACTTAAGATATCAGTTAATTTGGATTTAAATAATGATAGCGATTGACAGTCCCTGACATGACTGGGAAGTGAGTTCCATGCTCTAGCCATAGATATTGTGTAAGATTCAGAGTATAGACAGGTCCTGTGTTGTGGTATCAAAAGTAAAGAAGAGTCTTGTGATCTTGTTCCTAAATTGTGATGAGCCGATAAATTTTGAAAACGTGTTGTTAAATAAGTTGGTAAATATGTGTGCAGAATTTGGGTATGTGAATGTAAAGTTCTTCTGTCATTTAGGGGTAGCCATGATAAGGCCTGAAATGAAGGAGACACGTGGTCATAACGACGGAGATTGAATATAAATCGAATGCACGCATTATGAGCACGCTGTAGTCTGTCAGATAGATCAGTTGTCAGATTAGTCAGTAATATGTCGCAGTAGTCGAAGTGTGGCATTATAAGAGTCTGTACAAGTATTTGTTTTAATTTTGTATGAAGGAAGTTTTTAAAACTATTTAGGGAGTGAAGAATTGAGAACACTTTCTTGCAGGTATTATTCACCTGGATTTTCCAGTCTAGGTGTTGGTCCATGTAGATACCCAGATTTTTTACTACTGAGCTGTAGGGGATGTTTTTGTCATTTAGGAGAATGGTAGGGATATTTTCGTAATTTATAATGCTTTGGATTCGCCGATGTTCTATAATTATGC
The DNA here is from genome assembly GCA_030220185.1 of Diploptera punctata. Lineage (NCBI taxonomy): Eukaryota > Metazoa > Arthropoda > Insecta > Blattodea > Blaberidae > Diploptera > Diploptera punctata. The sequence goes on from JASPKZ010008902.1 coordinate 2,264,631, forward strand.
ACTGTATCTTGTCAGCATTTAGATTAAGTCCATGTTTCCTCGATCATTGGGAAATTGAGTCTACGTCACTATATAGTTTGTCTAGTGTGTCATGTACATCGCCAGGATGGGAGTGAATGTAAATTTTCAAATCGTCAGCGTATAGGTGATGTCGACAATAGTAAGTCTAGTGGATATATCGTTAATATAGATAGAGAACAGAAGTGGTCCTAACACTGAACATTGTTGGACGCCACCCTTCAGTGATAGCCAGGATGAGGAAAGTTCTGCATTGGATACACATTGCTGGCGATCATGAAGATAGGTTCCAAGCCAGTTAATAGCATTGTCCGAAAGATTCAGAGCGCGTAATTTTGATATTAATATGTTAGCGTAAACAGTGTCGAAAGCTTTACTGAAGTCCAAGAGTGTAAATATTGTCATGTGGCCACTGTCCATTGCTTCCCGCGCATCTTCGGTAACTTTAAGAAGTTGCGGTTGCGAGTGTTTTCCGTACTATGGCCTGTCCTAAAACCGTTGGCTTGTCTGGGGTCCTCGCCCGTATGTTATGAGTGTTATAGGTAATATAGTTGAATAGTCCATGAACACATGCGCTACAAGGCCTAAGATAGTAGACTGGGAGGATGCTGATGGGTCTAAAGTCGTTTGTGGGTTGTTACAGGTAATTTAATTTTAGGGATTGGCCTGACTATAGCTTTTTTCCCATTGGAGTTCGGGCGGTAAGTTGAGGGTAATAATTGGAAAACGTTTTGGTTAAGTGTAGTATAGACTGCGATGGGCAGAATATACGGCACGAATGAGAAATTAAAGAGGCGCATGGAAACTTCTTGTAGAAAAACCAGAGGAAAAACTCCAGTTAGTAGAGCAATAATGAGGTGGGAGAATAACATTAACAATGATTTGAGGGAAGTATATTATGCAGGGGATTATTGCAAAACATTAGCTCAGGATAGGGATGCATGTAGAGCTTATGTCTGCGCTGCCATGAACCTACGTGTTCCATGGTGCTAGTGAAATAGAGTTACTTAATTTCCGAATATTGTAGCTTTGTTGGTTTAAGCAATATACTAGAAGTCAAAAGGTCAGGGATTCGAGTCCTGGTGGGGTTAGGATTTTTAAGCTAACCTAAACTTTCTGGTGGTACCATGATCCTGGGGCCAACTCAGATTCAAATGGAAATTAGTACCAGACGTTTGTACTGGGGGTAAAGGTGGCCGTCACTCGAGTATCTACTACCCGAAGAGCCTCCTAAGGCCTGTGGTGAGATCACATTACATTTATACAATATGCAACACTAGCTTATAGTTCAGTGATACAATAAAAAAACTGTAAGCGATCTATTGTATGATTATGTTTACGAGCTGCAACTCTCGGGACTTGTCAAATTCATAACGCTAAATCAAGCTGTTTATCATTTTGAATGTGTGTGAAACATTTCTGTTATCTGTGGTCAAGTGCTATAGATTACATATGACATGCTGCCAGCATTGTTGTTGTCATGTAATTCAAATGTGGTGTATGCTACTTGACCAAAATATCATCATATTTGGCTTGAGTGCTTAACAACTTTAGTAGATCTGCAGCTCTTTAAATTAATATGGCATTAACCAACTATTTGCTTTGATATCAATTTTTACAAAGCGAAATTATTACTGCCAATACTGACTGCCAAATTGCAAATAATACACATCACTTGAAAGTACATTAGAAAGTAGTTTATTTTTGCATTCAGAGATAGATAGTGGGTAGGGTGAGATTTTTTAATCCAGAGAGAGAGAGAGAGAGAGAGAGAGAGAGAGAGAGAGAGAGAGAGAGAGAGAGAGAGAGGGAGAGAGGGAGAGAGAGAGAGAGGGACAGAGAGTGAGAGAGAGGGAGAGAGAGACAAAGAGTGAGAGAGAGTGAGAGAGAGAAAGAGAAAGAGAGAAAGAGACAGAGAGGAAGAAAGAGAGAGAAAGAGAGATAAATAGAAAGAGAGAGATAAAGAGAGAAAGAGACAGAGAGAAACAGAAAGAGAGAGAGAGAAAGAGAAAGAGAGAGAGAGAGAAAGAGAAAGAGAGAAAGGGAGAGAAATAGAAAGAGAAAGAGAGAGAGAAAGAGACAGATAGAAACAGAAAGAGAGAGAGAAGGAGAAAGAGAGAGAGAAAGAGAGGAAGAAAGAGAGAGAGAAAGAGAAAGAGAGATAAATAGAAAGAGAGGGATAAAGAGAGAGACAGAGATAAACAGAAAGAGAGAGAGAAAGAGAACGAGAGAGGGAAAGAGAAAGATAGAGAGAAAGAGAAAGAGAGAGAGAAATAGAAAGAGAGAGATAGAGAGAAAGCGAGAGAGAAAGAGAAAGAGAGAGTGAGAGAGAGTGAGAGAGCGAGCTGGAGAGAGTGAGAGGGAGAGAGAGGGCAGGATAAGTTTTTTTGCATCCAGAGATAAATGGTAGGCAGGGTGAAATATTTTGCATCCAGAGATAAAGAGCTGGCAGCGTGAGATTTTTGCTTACAGAGATAGAGTGCTTACCTCTAGTTCCGAGGGTCGCGGGTTCAAACCCGGCCATGGTCGATGGATTTTTTAGGATGGAAAATTCCAAGGAGCAAGTCCTCCGCGAGGGACTTTAAGCCAAGTCTGAAGATTTTCAGGATAGTAAAAGATCAATCAAATCTGAATAAAAATTTACCGACCTCAACGTCCTAATAATACCTTAGTTGCCAGTTATATGTCTGAATGGGTTGGTGTGTTGACCGCATGCCATCCATGACATACATGAGCAAATAAGGTAACTAAAATTAACTTTGTCTAGTAACTCCTAACAAAGGAGAGGTTATGGCTCAACAATGGGTTACGCCATTATAGATAAATAGATTTTTACATCCAGAGATAGAGAGCGGGCAGGGTGAGATATTTCATATCCAGAATAGAGATACATAAATACGCCTAAAGTAAATAACCTCCTTATACATTAATAAATATACATAATATTTACCAAAAAAGGTGTAACCAACTTTTTGTAAGAGTTAAGTAGGCCTAATTAAAAAATGAGATGGTGAAATAAAATTGTTAAACCATCATCCTCAGTAATAAAAAGTTCCAACCTAACCTACACGATCCAAGCTTGTTGCGTTACTGTTCAAGCCGAAAATTCATCACAACCGGTTTTCGCTGGACAAAACTGAGTTTTGGCAAGTAATGGTCTTCAAAACTAGTCTTAAGTATTATGACAATTGAAACATTTTAACTTTTGTTGAGTTAGGTTGGGTTATGTTAGATCATTGTGATGTAACAATTGATAATTAAAAGGACTTCGACTCATTTCTCAATAAAGTAATAATATTTCGTTTATTTTTAAAATATATCAAATTTAATTCAACAATAAAAATAAAATAAAAATGAAAACAGTTCCCAGTTTTTTTATGTTCGAGGATATATATGTCCACCGCTGTGGTCTCGAGGTAGCGTGCTGCCTTGTCACGCAGCGGGCCCGGGTTCGATCCCCGGTCGGGCCAGTTTTTCTGGGTAAAGTTTTTATCGGGGGTTTTCCTCACCTGTAAGACAAATGTCAGGAAAACTTTAAGGCCCAAATGGTCCCCGAAATCATATGGTCATCATCATCATCATCCATATCATTATCATCATCATCATCCTTCACCGGTGTGGAAAGCAACGGGAAGCTACCACATCTACAATTCCCTAGTAAAACTGCAAGCATAGCATGAAAATGCTATGATTGCAGTAAAGGACCTACCTTCGGGCAGAATTACTATGGATGGAGATATATATATATATATATATATGTGTGTGTGTGTGTGTGTATGTGTTTGTTTGTGTGTGTCATAAAGAAAACCTAGTTGCAGTAGTAGAAAAATATATATATTTTTAAATATAGAGAGAAAATAAATTTGAAGTCTAAGAAATTACTATTTAGACTATAAAATACTCTTAAATGTAACATTTTACCTATAATTTTTAATTAAGCACCAGTTTAATCATAATATCTGAGAAAACTATTACGTAACGATAATCTACTTGTTTATTTTCAAAACAGAATTACTTTAACCTAACTGGAATTTTTTAAACAATGAAGATAATGTATAGGTTATCTTGATAACTGAAGTTTTCATAATACTTAGAACATTTATCTTTCTATAGACATGTGGCAAAAAAAAAAGAATTCTGTTTATATATACCCGTTACTATCTCGCTTCCAAGCGGAAGCGGAAGAAATAATTAGTTCCGGTTGGAGCCGGTGAAGATCACATTCACTCCTGCTCGAATCTGCCTCCCCGAGCTTCTCAGCTTCGTTGTTTCTGTGGAGGCATTTGTCGTATTCAAGGGAGTGGGAGGATAATGTCAAACGTATGCGAAGATTGCAATGCAAGCGAGTGTTATCGTGAGTCTCATTGGATCAGAATTACCGTGAGCAGTGAACAGTTTTCATAAACAAAATTCATTCATTCATTTTGAGTATTTTCCTCATCATTGAGGGTTTGCTCCAAACAATCTTAGTAATTAACATGGATTTTTAAGAAGTATATAACTTACTACGGACTTATAGACTATCCGTTTGCAACATACATTCACAAATTTCCCTTAATTAATGTTCTCCGTCGTTCTCTGTCCTCTGTGTCTTCAATAATAAATAATAAAAACAAAATAATGCACAAAATTACTGCGAAAGCTAAAGAGAATATATTATAAACGTCAGCGTACTAATATTCAAGCGATTAGTGCATAAAAGTATATATAATGTGGCTTTCTTTACAAGATCAGCGAATATTTACACTTTGAGATATTTTTTTCAAACAAAAAGCTTATTAAAAATACGAGAGATTGATAGATCTAATATTCTTTGAAATTCAGTTTAGATGTTCAGTGCGCCATAACGTTTCACTTTAAAAAATTATAAACGTTTGTAGATGTGAGTTCTGTTTATATATATATATATATATATATATATATATATATATATATAGCCGATTTATTATGGAATGACCCTTAAATGTTTTATAGATTTATATTTCACTAATAATAATAATAATAATAATAATAATAATAATAATAATAATAATAATAATAATAAATGTACATTCGTAAAGAAGGAATTCTTTTGGGTATTGAGAAACGTATTGCTTCGTACATGCAGTAAACATTTTAATGTGGCACGAACACTACATTACTTCATCCTTCGTACTCACTGCGAGATTCCCGGGAATTCTCATCCTCGAGCTCTTGTTACCGGTATTCGAGACTCTCGTGATCGCACTCCCTTTCAGTCACTCTCGCTTACGAGAGAGAGGGAACGGGATTAATAATATGATCGCATTTAGTTCTAGTATACAGAGAACTCTGTTAACAAAAAAAATTACATTAATGTATTTTATGTCTTTCGGGCTAAATGACCGTAGTCTGGTTTTATTAACACTTGACGTTTAGTCTACTACTGCGGTAGACATCCTCAGGAGATTCTGCATGTTCTGTGACCTCTTAACTCTTCAAATGTCGGCTGCAGACTGAGGATGTCTACCGCAGTAGTAGACGAAACGTCGAGTATTAATAAAACCAGACCACGGTCATTTAGCCCGAAAGACATAAAATACATGAATCAAAATACCTGCCGTGAAAGTCTACAATTTTACAAAAATTTACATGTTGTTGAAGGATATTGTTTGAATGTTTTGATGTAAATATTTATCACAGAGTAATGCATTGTTGATATATTAGCATGTAACATGGTATCGTCAAGACCAAGGAAACTTGGTTTCTGAAAGATCTGTAGCATGCTATCGCCTATTATTTTTTGTCCAAAACCGTGATAAGATTCGCCCTGAAAGTTTCTGATATTTACAGTATCAAATTTAACCGATGATTACACAATGCAACAGTGAAAAAACGTTTTTTGAAAATGTAGGCGTTCTTTATGCATTTCGACCTCCTGAATTTGAAAATTATATTCAAAACATCGTATCACCCTCAGTTTTTTCCCAAATCAATATAAGGATCACAATAATTGGATGGTGTATGGTGAACTGAAAGTTTGGGTATGATTCTAGGAAAACAATCAGGATATGCAACATTTCCCTGTTTCATCTGTGAAAGGGTCAGTTGAGCTCATGACAAACATTGGGAGCAAAACCAGTGGCCCCGTAGGTTGAAATTGGTTCCAGGGGACAAAAATATCAAATGTGATCCTCTGTTGGAAAGAGACAAATATTCTTGCCCTCTCTGCACATACTGGGCATGATGAAGCAGATTGTCAAGGCATTACCTAAGTATGGCACTGTTTCAAATATCTATGTAACTAGTTCCCCAAACTGTTAGATGCTAAGATGAAAGATATTCTGTATTCGAAAACTAATGCTAGATGATGATTTCCTTTATTCAATGAATACCGTGGAGCAAGAAGCCCGGACTCCTTTAAGTGTGTGGCTCAAAACTTCCCGGAATCAATCGTATCCCACAGTATATCGACATAGTTGAGAATATCCTGACGACATTCAAATGCTTGATTGCTCAATGAGTATAAAGCTACATATGTTAAGTAAATTCCTTGACTTTTTCCCCCAAACCTTGGTGCTGTAAGAGAGGAACAGGGTGAAAGATTCCATCAGAATATCAAGAACGTGGAACGACAATACCAGGGAACTTGGGATATTCGGATGACGGGCGACTACTGCTGGATGCTTCAAAATGAGCACAAGGATATTCCTCATAAGAGGAAAAGCAGGAGTCATGCCATGGCAACTATGAAAGCACGGTATGATTGAATGAGTCATTTCGAAAAGGGATCATCTCCAATTTTTCTAAAATTGACTTCTTTCATTATTCCATGTTTAGATACCTACTGCCATCGTTTCCGTGTGAGAATGGATCAACTACACTATTCCTTTACCACTTTCTGACTTTGTTCAGTAGCAATTTCACATTCAATGCTTCATCCTAAACAAGTTGAATCAGTTTTCTTTCCTCTCCTATAAAATTTGATCAGCTGTAGATGATCCCTTTTCGAAATGACTCATTCAATTATTTTGGTGCTTCTTTTGTTCCACATTCTCTATATGCACCTGTTCAATATGCTACTGTTTTATAATTGAATTCTACTTCTACATGATTCATGTGCCATATATATATATATATATATATATATATATATATATAGCGATAGGAGAAGCAAAGATAAGATTTTAAATTCAGAAGGAAACCAATTGTTAGCTTTTTGCGATGCATTTGAACTTGAAATTCTGAATGGGAAATATGGGGAAGATAAAAATGGAGAACTGACATTTATTAATAAGAATGGAGGTAGCGTAATCGATTATTCAATATGCACACAAGACATGATTCCAGTCCTAAGTAATTTCTGTATAGTTTCCAGAATCGAATCACACCACTTCCCAAACAAACTTATTTTAAATATGAAAGGTATTAGTGAGACAGTTAATGATGAGGTGGCAACAATATTGCCGCCAATTACACGTTTCAGGTGGATCGAGGATCGGAGAGAAGAATTTATCAGGAGTTTGGAAACGCTAATACAGGATCTGCAATTAAATGATCTTAGCGGGGAGGAAATTATTAAAACTTTGACAGAATGTTTTCAAAAAGCAGGGAAAAAAGTCAAGGTTAAATACGCAATGAACCAGAAGGAAAAAGGGTGGTACAATAATGCATGTAGAAAGAAGAAGAAGTTTGTCGAAAGTAGTCTTTTAAAGTTTAGAAAAGAAAGCACAGATGAAAGCAGAAAAAATTATGCGCAAGAGAGAAAGGAATATAAAGAATTATTAGGAGAAACAAAACTAGCATGGCAAAATAAGAAATCCGAAGAAATGAGAGTCAAGACTGAAAGTGGGAACATTGAGGACATATGGAAAGCGATAAGGGAACTCAAAGTAAAGTCCATAAATCGGACAAGAATAACACTCGGGGAATGGAGAAGTTACTTTGATAGGGTGCTGGGAAATGAGAGGTTAAGATATAATCAAGGAAATATAGTTCATATTCAATTACTGGATCAGGATATTTCGAAAAATGAAGTGGCTTCTTCCATTAAATGTTTAAAGCATGGTAAAGCACCTGGAATTGATGAAATGCCAGGGGAATTCTTGAAAAATATGATATAATCCAATAAATTATTAGACGTTTTGAAAACTGCATTCAACAAACTTTTTAATGGAGGAGATTATCCGGAAGCCTGGGTGACAGGTGTCATCCAACCGCTATACAAAGGGAAAGGTGGGGCACAGATACCAGAAAGTTATAGGGGAATTTGTCTCTTGTCAGTGTTCGGAAAAATATAGTGTAAAGTACTTTACGAACGAATAAGACAATGGGCTAAAGAGAACAATAGGCTCTCAAAATATCAGGCAGGTTTTAGAGAAGGGTACTCCACGGTGGACAACGTATTTGTTCTGAGAACATTAATTGATGACAATCTGAAAATGAAGGGGGGTAAATTATTTTGTGCATTCATTGATTTTAAGATGGCATTTGATACTGTGGACCGAAGCGCACTTTGGGAAAAATTAAATCGGAAAGGATTGTCTCATAAAATGATACATGCTTTAATGTCAATTTATAAATATGTTAAATTTTGTATAAAAGTAGACCAAGGGCACATTACAGAGAGCAGTGAAGCAAATCGGGGAGTGAGACAAGGTTGCATTTTATCACCAATGCTATTTAATCTATTCGTTGATGATATTGTAGACGTAATGCTAGAAGGAAAAATTGAGGCTCCGGAGATAAGAAATGTTAAAGTCCCAGTCCTGTTGTATGCAGATGATTTAATTATCTGTTCCAAGACAATCAAGGGATTGCAAAGAGGTCTTGACCTACTGGAAATATACTGTAGGAATTGGGGATTGACTGTAAAGGTTAGTAAGACAAAACAATGACCTTTAAAAATGGGACGGTTTATGGTAGAGCAGAAGAATGGAAATACAGAGATCAAGTACTTCAAAACGTGAAACATTTTGAATATCTTGGTACGACATTGAAAATGAACGGGAAGTGGAAAAACATATTGATATAGCATTATTTAAAGGGAGGGGACAACTTAACAGTGTACTCAGTATTCTGGGTCGAGTGCCTGATATTCCAGTCAGCACATTAGAAAAAATGTATGGAGCGATGGCCAGGCCAGTAATGCACTATGGTAGTGAGATTTGGGGTTTCCAAAGAACGGAAGTACTAAATAAGGTATATACGCATTTTCTAAAATATATTACAGGACTTAGTAAGGCCGTTTCTAACTGTGGAATATTATATGAATTCGGGTCATTCCAGGACGACATAAACTGTAAAATTCGTGTACTCAAATACTGGTTGCGAGTAATCCAAGGTGAACAAACAATGCTTAGAGCAATTTGTTACGACCACCAAATTAAAAACATAGATGTTAAATTTTGGGCAGACGAGGTTATATATATATATATATATATATATATATATATATATATATGTACTAGTTCCTTATGTGTTATCATTATTGCAAAATATGCGATTTGTGCAAAATATGTGCGTCATACAATGTTTCGAGTATCATTTTCCAATTCAGGAGGTCGAAATACATAAAGAACGTCCACATTTTCGTAAAGAAAAGGTTTGTGACCTTGTGATTTGTTGCATTGTGAATTATTTTTTTAATATGTCTTATAGCGGTCCAAATTACATGCTACATGTCTAACATATCAACACATTATTCTTTATTAAGTCGCCGAGGATAAGGGATTCCTCATATCAATGTACCTCAGTCAACAACCCTGAACAACTTCTCGTAGATTTATGTTCCACACTGTAGATCCTGTATCGAAGTTATCATTGAATAATCGTTCCATTGTGAATCGAAGTTTATTTTTATGAGTTATTTTTACGGAACCAGTAGCGTATACGAGCTTGTCTGATGCCTAGAGGGATGTGAAAGAGAAAACAGAGCAGATGCGCATTAACATGCTAAGCGGGCCTGTTGAAAACAAACAGAGTCTCTACTTAAGCAAGCACATGTTTACATTGTCTGCCGCTATTAAATCATCGCTTCTCTGTCAAGTACATTCATTTTGAGCTTCCTGTATTTACAGAATTTATTATTAAAATATTTGGGAAGCATCTTGAATGATTAATCTAATAAAGTGAAATATCAAGCATTAACTATATAGAAAAGAATAGCTCCTCTCCTTTCTCTTACTCTAGTTTCCCCTCTCCCTTGCAGGCACTTTTACATAGCCCACACCATCTGATCCTTACAGGGATATGACCTGTCAGGAGTGGATTTGAAATTACTAACTTACTTTCTTGAAAGATGTTGCCCCGAGTCCATAGCAGTGGACAGGAATAGGTCCTAAAAATTTAATTTTTCTGTTTTCTTCCAATTTATTATTTTATATTTTATAATTTTGCTTTCTACATGAGGAACAGCATTAACCATAATTATGGTAGGTGATGTAAAATATGCCCGAGTATCTACATCTATACCTATTGTGAATATGTGATGGGCTCAGACAACAAATGCTAATAAGCCAATAGCCAATATAGCAAAAATTATACCTAAGTTGCCGAAGGCTTCCTTTAATTTTTTTAACCCCTTTATGTTTTATATTAAATTATTGATTTGTACAATCAACGATTTTTATCACTATTTTATTTTTATAATATGAGCCTAGGTTCACGGTAGATTACTTAAAATCTCCTTCCCTTCCGGAAATGGAAGGTAGAAACTCTACCAATCTCGCCACGGAGGCGGCTAATAAATCCGTGTTATGCTCTGTTTGTCTAATAACAGTTAAGTCTCGTAGACTGCGATTAGTAGGACATGTGGCACGAATGGGGAAAGCAAGAGGAGCATAGAAAATTCTTGTAGGAAAACAGAGAGAAAGCGCCCAGTAGATAATCCAAGAATGAGGCGAGAGTATAACATTAACTATGATTTAAAATAGGTAAATTATGATTGGAATAAAATAGCTCAGAATAGAGATGTATTGAGAGCTTATATCCGCGCGGTATGAACCTACGGATTCCATAGTGCAAGTGGGTTAGTTGATTAGTTAGTTATGCTCTGTTTGAGTATTAAAATATAAAATTATGGAATATTCTCACCTGAAAGATCCGTCTCCTCAACTTAATTAATTATTTAACTGTAGCGCTTTTGTGACTTGTCGCATCATCGGCAGGATTCAAAACTGGTGTTTCACTGAAGATCTGGTAGAGGGGGTTACATGTATTGGGTTCGTTTTCGTTTATCAGATTGTCGTTGTTGTGAGCTGCTTTCATGATTTCCATCTCTTCGACTACGCTCTTCGACTACGTTTATCTTCGTACTCGAAGAGATGGAAATCATGAAAGCAGCTCACAACAACGACAATCTGATAAACGAAAACGAACCCAATACATGTAACCCCCACTACCAGATTTTCAGTGAAACACCAGTTTTGAATCATGCCGATGATGGGACAAGTCCCAAAAGCGCTACAGTTAAATAATTAAGTTGAGGAGACAGATCTTTCAGGTGAACATTCCATAATTTTATATTTTAATTTTGAATAATACCTCAACGGAATACATAATGAATCTTATAAAAGTTGTTTGAGTATGTAAACATCAAACGCTCTCTATAATAACTCAGGTAGTAATTAGTGTCGTAATTCAAAGCTGGATGTGAAAGGGCCGACAAAGTTTCTTTAGAGGCTTTTTTTTTAGACTTGAGATTTATTTACCTGTTGCAAATCTACAACAGGGGAGCCACAACTTTAGTTCCCTTCCGAAGGAATCCGCAAGCCTACTCAAAAATTTTGCGCTCTGAAATAATCCACAACCTCGACCAGGTTTGAAATCGTGAACTTTACTAACAAGTAGTGAGCGAGCTGGCTCGAATACTCGAGACTTCTACTCCATACTTATTATATCAGTGAGTTCTATTCACTATTCTACTCCGTACTTATTATATCAGTGAGTTCTATTCACTATTCTACTCCGTACTTATTATATCAGTGAGATCTATTCACTATTTTCTTTTCGTATTTTTCTCAATTATCAAAGGAAATGTTGGGATTAGAATTTCACTACAAAATCCAAATATTTATCAATAATTATCTTCTTCTTCTTCTTTTACTTCATGAAATTATGCATTTTGACCTGTTTTCACATCAAGTGGAATTTAATGAATCTTTCCCATGTAGTAAATGGGTGTCCAACACTTTCTATGCCCTATTGGTTTGTACTTTAATAACAGCTGAGGGATTCTATCTGTAGGCATTCTTTTAACACGTCTATACCAGTTGTTTCTCATGTTGTCAATTCTATTTGTTAAATTAAAAATACTCAAGTATTTTCTAATATCTTCTTTTCTTTTTGTCCAAAATTGTCACACCTGCTACTGAACGTAAGAACTTCATTTCTGCAGTTTCTAATTGTATTCTGTCTGAACGGTTAAGAGTCCAATTCTCACTTGCATATGTTAAGACGGGCACTGCCATAATTTTGCAAAATTTTAATTGTGTTCTCCTCAAAGTTTTATTTTTCAGTGTCCGTTTTATATTGCCACACACTCTATAGAACTTATTTAATTTAATATTAATATCTTCTTTCAGACAGAATGATATATTGCATCCTAAATAATTGAAATTGTTCACCTGTTGTAATATACTGTTATTAATGCTGATTTTTGTAAAATAAATAATTATAACTACATTATTATCTTTTTACCAGATTTCACAATGTTTCACAATATCTTCCTGTGGCCAATTTAATCTACTGTCATGTTCTTCCTCATTTCTTGACATTCTAATCTCCATCGTACAATCCTTTCCCCGTCATATTGCTTAAACACCATCAATTCAGGTTTTCTTGGCCATCTTTTTCTTCTTATGCTGTGTGGAACCCACTCTAGTAATTTCATAACTTATTAGCAGACAGGACATTTTTGGTTCCCGAACGTGGAGGAGATTGAGTAGTTTCTTCTTGTGCATTTATTACGTCACGCGAATGTATATAAGCAGTTTAAAACTGCAAATAGGTATGCATAGACGAATCATGATTATAAGTAATGCCACGAGTGATTTCCAATTTATCTAGGGAATTTGGAAATCAAGACTGGCATTTGTTAGGACTATTTAACGAATAAAATTAAGCTGTTTACTCACAAATCATTATTTAACTATAGTTATTTTAAAATATTTATATATTTAATGTAAACGGCGATGTTTGAAAACAAATGAGAAGCGATAGGTATGCTTCATCTGCTTCTTTTGTTTATCACTGCAACCAGATCATACTATTTATTGCCAAAGGAACGCAATATTATAAGAATGCTCTCTAGTGGAGAAAAAATGAAACACATCAAACTGTATATTAATTCATTTCCGATGTCGTATGATGTAAATATGACAATTATATTTTTTTTGGATTGTTACCTGGGAAAAAATACATTTAAGAAAGTGCAAACAGTGGTTTCTTTTTTTGGTGGTATAATCAATTGCTACAAATGTTTTTATATTAACTCCCACATGCGGCATGTGTTGACATTCATGCAATATATATACAATCTGGTAGCCGTATTACTCGGAGGCTCAGTCACAAAATAATGGTCAGACCTGTTCAGAATATTAAAAAGGAGGAGCCTTCTTTAATATGGTAATTATAACACTGATAAATATTTCGTGAAACACGACTCTGATTGGTTGTAAAACAGAAATCATTGAAACGTGATTGGCCATTGAGTCCCGTTTGGGGCATGAGTTAAATAGTCTTAGTAAATACAGATGCTCCATTGTCAACGTTGTTTACGTAAAACACCCAGATATCTATGGTTATTAGTTATTATGTACTGATATTTGGTAGCGTGATGACGTCAAATTCAGTTTGAACCTTGAAACCTCCAGGCTATACGGTACTAATCGATAACTTTCTTAACTCATATCGGAACGAAAATGCGCTGCTTACGTATTACAAAGTAATCTGATTTAATTAGTGCATCACTGTCACGCAGCGGGCCCGGGTTCGATTCCATTCGGGGAAAGCTTCCTGGATGAGGTTTTTTCGGGGGTTTTCCTCACCTGTAAGACAAATGTCAAGAATCTTTGAGGCCCAGACGGTCCCCGAACATCAGCTGGCCATCATCATTATTTTCATCATCATCCCCGGTGTGGAAAGCAACGGGAAGCTACCACACCTATAATTCCCTAGCAAGGCTGCAAAGTTTAGCATGAAAATGCTATGATTGGAGTGAAGGACCTTGCCCTAGGACAGAACACTATACAATAGAATCACTGAATTGAACACGATTAAACAATAGAAACACACAACGTTGACATATTATGTAAACGCTTATTGAAATAGCTAATGTATGCCAAGATTCTAGGCTTAATATGATCAAAAATACTCAAGCGTTGAATATAAAAGTAAAATAAAAGGAAAGGAAAGTAAATATAAAGCTAAGAGTCTGCTCGTAATGTTAAATGTAACATTTATGGATAATCATTACCTGGAACATTACATAAAGCAATCATAGGTTATGACGAATGAAATAAATGCACTAACTCTGGTAAGAAGGATTATTATTAATGCAAAGGGCAAAGTAGGCTATTAATCATATATTGTTAATTCACTACAACAAACCTTGAACTCTTCCGAAAAGAGCAGGAAATATGAAAATATTCCAATTCTGTAACTTAGTTTAACCTCTCTCCTCTTATTCTACATACCACCCAGTGGCACGACCTGTCGGGAGAGGGATTTTAAACTGTGGAGCGCACATTTATTTTTTTGACCAGTAAAGACATAAAGTGTTTCTCCGAATGAGTGATCAGCTCAATATCAGGGCCTTCTCCAGACAACACAACATGAGACGAAATACACCATTCACACACACACACACACACACACACACGCGCGCGCGCGCGCAGATTCACAATAAACATGGCGAATATGATAATGATGATTATGATGGCCAGATGATGTTCCGGAACCGTTTGTGTCTTAATATTCCTGACATTTGTCTTATAGGCGAGAAAAAACTCCGAAAAAAACCGGGTCCGCTGCGTACGAGACAGCGACACTATCCCAAGATCACATCGGTGGACAATTCGAAATCATTATGATGAAAAATTGGGAGGAATTGATGTGAAGCCGAAATTGAATTTACTCTTAATTATTGTAATAACATAAATAAATAAGTTCATTGACTACTGAAACAGAACTCGATCATTAAAAAAATTGAATTATTGTATATTGTTACTTACAGTTCGTATTTCGAATAAGAAACATATTTTACAATAATTGTCGAATTTTAAGTAAAATACAATAAAGTAGGGCCTATATACTGTGCATACAGTATCTACCTAATAAAACAGTCTACAATCGTTTGTTTAATATTTTACTTTAAATAGGAAATAAAATATGCTAACAGTAAATCTTGGATTGGTGATATTGATAAATTATATTAAAGATGGTAACAATAGTTCTGATGATCTTCTCCTTCTTCTTCTTCACGGTTTAGGCTTATTTACTATCTTGTTCCGGCTCCAAATTGCTGCTCTTTCCATCTTTTCTTTGGTCTTCCCAAACTTCTTCTTCCTCGTGGTGAATAACTGTATGCTGCTTTTGGTATTCTATTCTGTCATCATTGCTAAGTGTTCTTTCAACTTTGTTCTGTATTTGTCTATTGTTGTGTTTAATTCCTCTACTTTTATTTGTTGTCTTATTTCTGTGTTATATATTTTTTTGTCTGTTTTTTGATATCCTGCTATTGGTATGAGGAATCTCATTTCAGCAGCTTGTATTCTGGCAGATTGTTGTGTTGTCACTGTCCATGTTTCGGATCCATAAGTAATAATAGGCACTGCCATTGTCTTGTATAATTTCATTATAGAGTCTTTTCTGGCTTTATTTTTCATAGTTCTTTTTAGTGTTCCTGTTATATAATTAAACTTATTTATTTTGTTATTTATATCTGTTTCCGCTGTGTATGATATTTCGCAACCTAGAAAGTTATATCTTACCACTTGTTCTATTGGTTTATTTTCTAATATTATATTTGTCCGAACTGGATGAGCGCCCTTGAAGGCCATTGTTTTTTATTTTTGTGAGGATATTTCCATGTTGTATTTTTTTTTATATTTCATTTAGTTTATACAGCATTCTTTGTAGTTTGTCCTCTGTTTTTGCTATTAATATTATGATAATATTTCAATTCAATTCCATTAACTTAGTTTAACCTCTCACCTTATAGGTACACTTTACATGCCACGCAGCACCCGGGCCTTACAGTAGCACGACTTGCCGGAAAAGATAAATTAAACTATGGATGCGTTTTTGAAAATACAAGGGCATAATGGCTCCCTAAATGAGCTTAATATCAGGGCCTCCTCCGAAGTAACACGACATAAGTCACACTCCATTAACACATACATTCATACAAACACAGAAAATATAATGATGATTATGATGTCAGATGATGTTCGGGGACCGTTTGTATCTTAAAGTTTCCTGAGATTTATCATACAGGCACTCCATCGCTGTGGTCTCGAGGTAACGTGCTTCCTTGTCACGCAGCGGGCCCGGGTTCGATTCCCGGTCGGGACGGGCTCCTGGGTGAGGTTTTTTCTGGGTTTTTCCTCGCCTGTGGGACGGGTGTCGGGAAGTTTAGGGCCCAAAGGTCCCCGAAAATCATCCGGCCATCATTCATCATCTTTATCATTATCATCATCATCCTTCACCGGTGTGGAAAGCAACGGGAAGCTACCACACTTATAATTCCCTAGTAAAGCTGAAAAGAATAGCACGAAAATACTATGATTGCAGTGAAAGACCTGCCCTCGAGCAGAATTACTATGGATGGATGGATCTTACAGGCGAGGAAAAACTTCGTTCAAACCATGACCCAGGAAACTTGTCATGACCGGTGATCGAACTCGGGCCCCGATGTGGACGAGGCAGTGATGAATTTTCGATACCACAGCTGTGGACATAATGTGATGATGATGATGATAATAATAATAATAATAATAATAATAATAATAATAATAATAATGTACACTTAGCACTTACTCTATTAGCACGGATTGCTTAATTTTGGAATTAGTTTAGCCGAAATCTTAAGATCTCCTCAAAAGTAAAGAGTATATTGTATGGGTTTGATCATGTGTTTTAGTAATAATTAAGTAAAGAAGGCAGTGCATGAGATTTAAGTAGTATGCGATTGATATTTATAAATCTCACTGGCTCTGTCTTGCTTTCAGTGTGCAAAAGTATGTCTCACTACAAGGTATTTTACAGGGATGATGTCAACAGTCAATCGTAAATTCATTGAATCGGATAACAAAAACGTTATTGTTCAGCAGCCAAATACATAGCGATGGTGGGCAATGAAAACCTCGTAACTCCATTTTGGTAAATTTTATGGGGAGAAACAAATAACTGTTTTAAATAATTATGAAAATTGATACAGCAATAGTTCCCACATATTTTACTACAGAATACAAGTCAAGTTATTGATACATTTGTAGTCCATGTTCTCACATATTTCTGTGCTGACTGCTGGAGTTATGTTGTTTTCAATGACTGATGGAGTTGCGAGGTTCTCATTGCCTAGCATCGATATAATCTGTTAATCAGATACTTAGATCCCACGCACTATATGCATTTTAATTTGTGAGATTGAAATTAAAGTCTGAAATTGAAAATTTTTATTTCATATACCACATGTTAATAATATTGTTACTTGGAATTTTGTGGTAATATTTATTTAATTTTTTTTTTGGAAGTATTCTTTATTTGAATTACAGGGCCTCATTCACACCCCCTCTTCATGTTCTATCTCCGCCGTCGCGTCGCTTGTAAAAGGTGTCTGACCCCTAAGTTAGTTTGGAACCAGACCAATAAAATATTATTGGAGGTCATGGTTCAAATACCGGACGATGTCCTTGGAAGAAGAAAACAATCTAAATGTGCATCAAATTCACTAGCCAGTATACTGTATAGCTAAATAATCGCTAAACAGCCATGAGTTGTTTAGTAAACTAAAAACATAGAACTTTTTTTATATTGGATGTTCATGTAAGCGGGTTTGAACCATCGTGGTAACCGGTTCATGGCTTGACAAGAAGAAGGAGTGAGAGAAAGAGAGAGGAGGTAGAAAGAGAAAAAACAAGACAGTATACAACGGGCTCTGGTTAGCAAAGGAAATTGCTTGCCGGAGTCCTTAACTCGCTGGCTATAGTGCCACTACCACGCTCAAATTCTCCGCCAAAAGTCTATCAAATTCTGCACGTGTTTTCGTATAACTATATTGTTCCGCATAACTTTGACGGTTCCTATCTTATTTCTTCGCAGACATTTAGAAGAAGCTATTAAGTTCGGAAATTTGTACAAGTGCAAGCGGTAGATAATATTTCTGACGTTCTGTGAATTTCAATAATCGATTTTGAATGGAATACTAGTGCATTTTTTCAACTTTTATAATAGTGTCAAAAGTGCATCATGGAATTTATCAAGAGTTACTGGAAGATTGTGTTTATGTTTTGTTTTCATGCAAGTTTGTATGTTATGAATATATAGAATGACAGCCTATCAACTAAAAGTGGCCATGATAATTCTGTCCCTAAATTCTCTAATGTTTGTTGAAGTGAAATACAAATTAGAATTTTGTGAAAAGTGTTTTACAAAAATCGGTCAATTTATAAAAGGAGCAATAGTTCGATCATATTTTTTTCACTTTCATGATGATATAGTGTTGTAAAGAATCAGCAATTAAGATTAATTAATTAAAAAATTAAACATCGATATGTGTAAATATATATCCATTATCGTAATGAGGAATGCTAGTTTTTGTTTATTCATGTCAAAACAATAAAATGTGCACGAATTGTGTTTAAATTATACTGGCAGGGAGCACATAGTTGATAAAGTTATTTAATGTTTTAATACTATACTTTAGTTAAATAGACCATGGATACAGCTGATAGTTTTATTTGATTAATTTTATTCATTGTTTTAATAACATATTTCGATATTCATATTTTTCGGGAATAATATTTGAAATACCTGGTCATTAAAATTTGTCAATTGAAATAATTGATTATTTTGGCTCAAGCTTCGTTATGCGAATATGATAAATAATTTTATACAAAAATTGCATATTTTGACAGTCATCTTAATTAAAATAACATTAAAATAATTAATTAATTTACTAGCTTATTAATTCGCTGTTTTCCACTCATTTGATGTAACAATATTATCGATTATTAGCTCTAGATAAACTATTTTTAAATTATTTATGTTTGTTCTTTTATGAAAGTTTACCTAAGTATATATAACATTTAAACGAAAATGCATTTGGTGCAGAATCCGTTGAATAAATGTTAGTTTTAACTCGACGGAAATTTGAAATTGACACATGAACCGATATATTCCTACATATAGAGATTTAGGGATACTTTAAAATGTAATATTGACATGTTATAGGCCTAATTCAGTTTGAGTAAAAATTAGAACTTTTCCATGAATTTTAAGTTAATGTTCAGACTTCTACCAGATAAAATTCTAATACGTTTGAATATAATTTTATGCTACAGATCTGCTTAGTCATATGATTGCAATCAGTAAAAAATACAGAATGTTTTATATTATATACACTTAGAGTTTGAAATTGATAATAATTTCCCAAGTATTCCATTAAAATAAAATATTTTATAAATTATATTTAACCGTTTGTAACAAGTCTGTTTATTTAAGAATAAACGATCCTATGCATGCGTTTCTCTTAACCTTTCCCTTTTAACTGCGAAAGTTAGTGATGCAAAAGTAACCAAACAAAATATATATATATAAAAAAAGTAAAAGACGGAGCAACCTGTTGCATCGGTTGTGTAGCAGATTAAAGAAACCACAAAATCGTAGGAATTTTAACTTATTCTTTTGGAAAAATAAACGTAATCTTTAAAATTACTGGACGTTCACCTGCATTTTTAGCCTCGTTGCAATTTTAACACTTAAAATACGTTACTCTACTGAATTTTGCGTCACCTGACTTGTTTAAAAAAACCAGGGACAGCCAGTTTTTAAGTCTTATAGTTCTCTTTCCACTTCACTGCTTTCCAATCGCTAATATGGTTTAAAAAAACCACAAAACTCAAGTTTCAATTTTATTCGCAGGTGACTATTGACGTTTTTATAGAAATTGTGTTTTGGATATCCAAGGATTTTACTGAAGTCCAACTATAAAAAAAATAATTAAATAAGACAATAGTATCTGTTGTTTTTTTGGTATTTTTTTATTTTGAGCATAAACGTTAAGAATATAATTCAATTAGTGATAACCTTATTTGAATACTGAACTCAAATTTCGGAAAATTAATTAATTAATCTATATTTAACTTATGCTTTATAAATTTGCGTTTCTGT